>OX375865.1:96633144-96764122 GCA_947359475.1 Heligmosomoides polygyrus bakeri | reverse complement strand
GAACGTCGCAGTTCCCAGTGAGAGAAGATAGAAGCGCAGGGGGACATGCGCTCGCCCACTCGATTGATAGGTTAGGTTCTGTGTGCATTGTGCACGGCGCACTCTCGGGGCATTCCTGGCATGACAGAGCACTGGCGACGTACGCCATCTTTGAGATACTCCGAAAGCACGCATATCCTGGAAATAAGCTGCTCTAATCGCCCGTCCAGCCAATTTTGGACCACCCACGGCGAAAATACGGGTGTTCCGGTAAAGTTTTACACAAGTTTGTGTAGATCTCGAAGAGGCGAATCGAATGGTACCAACCTTTGTTCAAGAAACCTAAAACTGAAGGAGTTGTGAGCGTGCGACGCTTTGCGACGCTATGTTGGCGTTTTTTTCGCCCACTTTTGACCGTGCGGCGCGAGCGGTATTGTAGAAGAAGGGGATAGCATAAGATTCGCTCGCGACGACCAAATGTAGCCGCTTCTTCTACGAAACGGCTCCTTGCTTCGCTTTAGGGTGAACCGGACAGGAGGCTCAACGAAGCCACGCCTAACGAAGCTATGCTTGAGAGTGGAAAAATGCAAGGGTGAGTTGGTGGTGGACACCAAAAGTAACCTATACTGTTAGGTTGGACCGAAAGTTTCCTCCGCTTCCGATTTCTGTTTACAAACGATCGTAACTTCATCCAATGCTAACTATTTTAATTGGAGTAAAATGTACTATTACACTTATTAGTACATGTCAGAAGATGGGCAGCATTGGGAGGTGGGAGCGCGTCAGTCAATCAGTCCGCATCAGATTAGCGTGCCATTCAAAGAGGACCTAGAGAGGAGAGGCTGCTAGTATACATTGGATCCGAATGAATCATTTTCGGATATCCGATTCGGATATCCCAATCCGAATCATCGAATTATCCGGCCACTGCGAAATTGCCCTTATCCGAATCATCCAAAAATCCGGAGTTCTCGAAATCGCCTTATCCGAATCATCCAAAAATCCGGTGACCGCAAAATCGCCTTTATCCGAATCATCCAAAAATCCGGGGTCCGCGAAATTGTCATTATCCGAATCATCCAATTATCCGCACCCTAGATGATTCGGATAAATTCGGATAACCCGTTCAATTTCCTCGCTCCATTTTGAAGTCGCGCACCCTGAATAAAAGCACATTCCAAACGAATTTCGCCGGCGGGCACGCTGCTGAGGCATACGTTGTCGCGCCCCACTGTGAAGCAGTGTCGTAATGACGTGAAATATATTAAGCACGCTGCTGAGCGTTACGTCGATCTGGGCATCTTTTCCTTCAAATACCATGTTGCGCAACCAGGGAACAGCAAGCACGGGGACTGAGGGAGAGAAGGTATTAAGCACGTCCTCTGATCGACACTTCGCTATTTCACATTGTATAGCATTCGGCGCAAATTAAGTCGGGGGGGGGGGGGGTCGCCATGTAGAGCAGCCCCATACCGTACTTTGTGCTGCGTGAAATTAAAAATGTTATTCAACACTTGTGTGTATACTATTTAATGAATTGTGTTAGAACGTTTCTGATGTAATTCGACATTCAGGTGCCTTCCTAGGGAAAAGGAAGAACACTGAATACATGGTGATCCTCCCCCGCCCCCCCCCCCCCCCCCCGACCCGTTTGCGTCACTTGATAATGGCATTTTGAAAAGCCCGCATCTTAGAATAATTCATCTTGGAATCAGGGATGAGAGGAATTTTTTTGTTGTTGAGATAAGCAGAAAACGGAATACTGAACAACTCAAAACTCATTACTTCGTCTAATTTTTCATAAATATACATGTATCCATAATGATAGTAATACATGCCGTTAACGAATTTAGATAGCGGGCAAGGCAGCATGCGACTCTTTTTCAGCAACGTATAACAATAAAAAATCCTTGTAGTCGTATTATTACTAAGATGAAGTTTCAACCATTACTAGTGCAACAAATCGATGTTTGTGCAAATTCGTTCTGCAAATACAAAGAAGGTGTTTAAATGCAGTAAACCTAGCTAGCGAATAAGAAGCCAATGATCTCGCCACCTATGGTCTTACCTAATGTCCCAGATCTATCCCAATTATTAGGGGGCAGAGTTAAGGTTACAGTTGCGTTCAGCGCCCACGACAAGACACCCACGCTCTGAGTTCGCATGGATACCATTGTATCATTTGGCAGTAGCTGTAGCTCTGAAACAAACTCAGAGAAGGGGATTGGAGAGACAAAACAAAGCATGCCCTCATCCGGCACTGATAGATGCCATGTCACCTACGGGGCAGCAACGTTAGCAACCTAAGAGTGCTTATAGAACTCTGATCTAGATTTGATGCTCCCAACCTAAGAAAACTTTACAGGGAAAAAAATAAGCATGCTCCGGATAAGGAATTTGATTCTTGACTCAAACACATGATATCTTTGTGCGCCTACACTCTTCGACAGTACATCGTTTCAAGAAAAGAAAAAGAATCCAATTTGGTTAGTGTTTCTACACCAGGATGCACCATTGGTTTGAAAGCAACACAATCAGAAACGCATAGTTAACGTTTTCTTAACCTTTCGTTTATGCTCAAGAGGTGAATGATGGCAGTGCAAAGCAATCACTGAGTGATGAGTCACCATTTACGTTCCGTCTTCCGGCTCAAGAGGGGAACACGGAACGGAACGGAAGGACTGAAAACATCCGAAAACCGGGATTCGGAACACGGGAGCGAAAATTTCACACATCCCTGTTTGGGATGATCCAGCTCTTTGATGTTTCCTTCCTTGACGAGAAGTGAGAGTCTTTCGAGACATGCACTGTTGTTGTTGTTGTTAGAGGATGGGTTTCTTTTCAAGGAATGGTAGCATTCTGACTAACTGCATCTTGCGTTAATGAGTCGGATATCCGAAATCCGGGTCCGCGAAATTGCCATTATCCGAATCATCCAAAAATCCGGGGTCCTCAAAACTGCCGTTATCCGAATCATCCAAAAATCCGGAGTCCGCAAAATCGCCTTTATCTGAATCATCCAAAAATTCGGGGTCCACACAATCGCGCTTATTCGAATCACCCGAAAATCCGGGGTTTGCGAAATTGCCGTTATCCGAATCATCCAATTATCCGAAGATTTTCGATCGGATCCAATGTATAGCTGCGAGCAACGATACTCACTCGCAGCCATGCGTGCGATCGCGGGGCGGCGCGGCAGCCACCTCTAGCAATGTGCGGAATGCGTACGAGTTGCCGGAACCGCACCGCTTGCTAAAGCGCGAATGCACGCCCCAATCTATCGTCTGAGCCGATTCGTCTTGCTGCCGTTCAAGAAGGGGTAAACTGGGATTCTTCTGTAGTTCAACCTACACAATGAGGAAATAGGAGAGTTTCCTAACAAGATGTTCAGAAGTGTTGTGAAACCTAAAATACGTCGATGTCGAATGGTTGGGTGAAGGAGAGAGAACTGGTGAAATCCAAGTTCGGTTTTGGAGTGAGCATGGTCAAAAGATGGTTTTAGCTTTCTAACCGATGGTGAGAATCCTATTAGAAAGGAAAGAGGATGGGTCCCGTTTTATGACAGCCTATGGTGCTCGCAGTGTTCTTTCTACAGATTGTCAAACATTCTTGTAAAAAGTTCTCATAGACTACCTACTTCACATCATTCTCTTCTGATATAAGAAAGCTTCTACCGTTATCAGATTCAATTTATCACCATATCACGAAGGATTTCTCATGTGCTTTTGGTGAGGTCCAAGAATGCTCCACAGATTCTGTTGTTATACATTTGAACCTCAAACCAGATTTTTATGAGGAAACGTTAAATCATGGAGATTTAGCCAAACTTCAAGCTATTGATTAACAGCATTAAAAGAATTTTTCACGCACATTTTGAATCACTGTGAAGAAAAGAAGGATGTCTTGAGACTTCAACAAAAAGGTTCATCAAATCCAGTCCTCTAATATTTTATTTACTCGGTCTCTGAACACACAGTGTGCTTTGCTTAATGCGTGACCATTGCAAGTAACGCTCGAAACACACTAGAACTTCTTTTCAAATAAACCAACTAATTTGTTCTTAATTGAGCAGTTTCCGATTTTTAACATACACAGCTAAACTTAAAAAATAAAGGTTTGTCCGTCTAAAACCCTATCTCAATAACCCATTACTCGGCTCTTGTTCTTGGATCTTCCTTCTCACTTACCTCCAACAGCTCCCTCCTCTCATTGGACATAGCTCAAAACCATTCGATGGATGATCAGTAACAAACCCTTAGACTACTTCACTCTACAAGACGAACCTAAGCATTTCTACAGGTTTCCCACCTACCATTGCGCCCACCAATGCATCCGCCGGGGGGGGGGGGGGGCAGTCGTTCGGTACACCTTGCTCACTTCCCGCCCTGCCCGCGCCGCCCTATTTGGACAAGTTTGCTGCGCGCGAAACCGTCGTTAATTGTCGTGAGGCAAAAATCCAAAAGCCTAAAAGCTGATAGCAGACGACTGGTAAGCGCATCTCGGGGAACTCTGAGGTCATTTTCCAGATGTTGTTAACTCTGAAGATGTTGCTGTACTTGTCAGAAAATGCGGACGACGCCTTAGTACTGAGCAATGTGGCGGGACCTGAAGAAACCCTTGGCGCTGCACCTGAAAACTGTTTTCCTCCAAATATGGTGGACAAGATTCTGATTTCTGTCTCAAGAACGAAATCAGTTCAGGATAGAGCTGCAGGGCCAAGGGAAGTGACTAAAAATGTGATGCCTCCATGTGAAGGCCCGGACATCTTGTCCTCGGCGCGCCCATCGCCCCACCCCTTTTTGGGGGCGGTGTATCCAACGACTCTCCGCCCATCCGCCTACACAGTCACGCGCTACAGCCTGCCAATCTGGCACTTTCGCGCAAAACTCGTCCTCTCCGCCAGCAACGCAGCGGGGCTCCGCCTGGACGTCGCACGCGCGCGCAACCGCACGCATCAAAATGGTATCGCTCCTTGCCTCCCGGACCTATACGATCAGTATTCTGATGACCGACATGTGTTCGGCCGTTGCTCTGCTTGGTTATGATTGGCTGGTGCGCCAACACTTTCCAATGCCGCCGATCTTCGCGACATAAGCCCGCCTATCATATCGCTGTTGAAGAAGTCCACAATAACAACGAACATTTTTCAAAGATTAATTCGATTTAGTTTGCATTTGAAAGAGTGGTTAGTCAATCTAATGACATGTGGAAAATCTAATGACATGTGTCTTGCTCCGGAAACTGAAGAGTCAGTGATATAAAAAAGGTTCGATAAAAACTTAAGAAAGTGTTAACTTTCTGGATCAATCTGAGCGCAACTCCAAATAGCACATTGCTAAGTTCCTCCGTGAAAAACTTTTTCTCTTAATCATCAGGCATGGCGTTTCACTGTCTTATTCTCCCGTAATTCGTAGATAAGTGTTCAGAGTAGAACACTCACCGTGTTCAAGATTCGGCTGCAAAAAGCCTTCCCGTTAGTTCATGAGTTATTATTACGCAATTACTTGAAGCTAGACCATTCACTGAAGACGCTTTTATTGAAGGAAATGTGCCAAGACCAAAAGTTCTTACGCTAATTGAAGAGACTAATTCTTGTTGAAATGGCAACCGTTTGAATGTAAATATTGAAAGCACCGGAAATTACGGTAAAACTTGGCCTAAAACATGCTTTGGAATGCTTCGTTCTAGGTAGGTCCTACCAATTTGTGGATTTAAGCAAAAGAAGGAACGATCAATGCACTGAAGCAACGGAAGCTGTTGGTCCGACCTAATTTTTTCCCCAACGATTCAAACGGAGACTAATTTCTTCGACATTTCTGGTCTTTGGAATCTGTTGTCACTTGACCGTGAAAGGGACAGAGCCTACTTGATTTACACTGATCACTTTTTCGGTTGCAGCTACGGCGACGCTGGACAAGTTCCACGGGAAAGTGTTAGTTCCGCAAAGAACGACGCGTCCAACAGCATACAGTCAGCAACTGGACACCAGGTGAGTTCACAGCTATGTGCAGTTCTTACGAATACGAACCTACCTAGTGCGACTGTTTGGCTTGAGTTTTTCACAGGAAAAAAACTTACAGCTTCGTTAAGAACTCATCTTCGCTGCGGTCGTCGTCGGCCGGAGAAGAATCCGTTCCTCTATTCGTCGTTCCACCGGCTTTCCCTCCTTCTGCCACTTCCGACAAATTTGACTCCTAAACAAACGTACAGTTTCTGCATAATCTTTGCATGGTCGAGCTAACAACTCTAAATAGACCGTAGAAATATACTGCTTTAAAATAAATATTTTGTCGTGTTCCTGTGTAGTATTCCGTTCAGACTTTTCTGGAACCATTAATATCTATTCTGCGGTTATGTTCTGTTGTCTTCAACATTAGAAAAGAATAGAAAAATGAAGCAGTCATTGGACAAGGATCCGGTGATTATGATAAGAGCCACTGGGAAATAAAAAATATGTACGCATAATAATTCGACAAAGATTATTGCTATGAACTTAGATGGACACGCAAAAATTTTTTCAAGAATTTTAGCTTAATGGAACCTGGTTTGGGTAGGAATTTCAAATAATGGATAGAATCTCTTTTGCTGTGTGGTTAGCCTCCTCGAACATGGCGCAGTGACAACTAAGAATATTAGCATTTTTAACGTTTTTAAAGTAACACTGAGCTGCGGCGTGTGTAGCGCAGTCTGAAGAGGTGTCGACTTTCACGTGCACCTGATACCAGGTTACTTTTTCGAATTTTCCGCCCAGAACAACCAAACCTTCCATCTCTCCGAGGTCAGATTAAAAACTTAAAAAAATGCTAATATTCTCAGATTTGTCTGGGATGAAGCGCTGACTTGTTCATCGGCTGGCCACCACAAGTCATTGTACGCAATCGAATCGCTTCCACGACATCCCGAACGGAACTCTCGTCGAGTGGAGTCCTATTCAAGTTTTATTCAACGCCGTCATACAGAAGTAAAAAATAGGATATGCAGAAAACCGAATGTAGGCTCTACCCGTGAATGCAGTCAATGTAGTGGTTCGTGTTATTCAAAGCCTCTGCGAGCGACCTATCATGTCTTACTGCCACGGGACATTGTGGAAGCAATGTTTTAGCACATTTGTTTAAGCCTGGAGGTGCTGATATAGAGGCTACATGATGTTGCAGGATGTTTTATTGCGATCAAAACTCTTGCGCAGGCGGGATTCGAACCCGCACCTTCTGCTTTCCGGGCAGCAATGTTACGCTTTACACACCGGCGCTGTTTGACCGCACGTAACATCCGCGATATCCTCGAGGTCTCTCAGCAGCGACACATATAGATGTTACAGGACCGATATATGGGTGGGTGCTGACATCTTCGGAGATATCGCGGATGTTACGTGCGGTCAAACAGCGCCGGTGGTGAAAGGCGTAGCATCGCTGCCCGGAAGGCAAAAGGTGCGGGTTCGAGTCCCGCGCACTTTTGATCGCAATAAAACATCCTGCAACATTGTGGAGGCAATTCGAAGGCGTATTTCGGCTCTATAATGATCTGCTACGACGTTCAAGGTAGCAATGCATACAGAAGCTTTCTTCAACCACAATAGTAAATATGTTTCACTAAAATAATTTCAATGAGAATATTTTTCTTTCAACACAGGAGCATCTTCTCTTCTTCTAGCCTAATCGTAAGGGATTGGCAGTGAAAGATCCAATTTCCTAGGCCAAAAGGCAATATGAGGTCAGCATTCTTCTTTTGTTGTAGATCTGCCATGAAATTTTTAAAGTTGTCAAAAAAGATATGTTATTACCAAACTCAGTGTAGGAGCACAAAAGATTTGCCTACCGGTATCTCCAGGACGTGTCTTAAGAGTTTATCGTTTTCTATTCTTAACCGTGTTGTTTTCTTTTGTATTTCGTACTTATTCCTACCTTCGCTAGGTTTTCTCAATAGTTTGTTTGCTTTGCAAATTTCTGTGTGGAAAACAAATAAATAAACAAGTAAAACACTTTCTTACCCTATTCTCTTCCGAGCTGCTCACTGACTCTCTGCCGTGCCGCGTTGGCGGACGTACAGCCATAGCAAATGGGCTTTGCTCTGGACCTGCAACTGTTCTCAACATTTTACTTGCTTTAGAGTGCCTCTAATGAAAAACACATTATTGCAAAATTGAAAACATAAGAACCGGCAGCGTAGTGTTCGTTTCAAACGCGGGTCTGCTGGCCATTTTCCTGCAGGGCCGCCGCCTATCCCATATTATTGTCAGAAAGGAAATGGTCACTTCCATTTTGCAAGCGGAAGGCAAAATCCACGGCGCATTGCGGAAAAAAAGTGAACTTAGGTATATGTTATATTTCGGCGACGCTGTGTTGTAGGGGCTGCTACGCAATGCGGTCGCCGGCGGCGTCGCCGAGAGCTCCTCAGACACTTGTTGCGTCCGAGCCGCGTCCCATTACCGTCTCGTGAATTTCCTACATCGCGGACGGGACGCTAGTGGAACGCGGGCGGGACGCTAGTCGGACGCGGCTGAGACGCAAAATGCGGATGAGCTCGTGCGGATTCATTGCTCCCAGTCACGTCCCACTGTGCCATGTGCTCTTGCATCGGACGAGGTTCGCATGTGGGCCAACAACTGCCGGCTTGACGCGTGCTTCGACGTTTTTGTCGCCTCGGTGGCTCAGGAATTCACCGTTCGAGCGACATGACGTCGGTACCAGCTCCGTTGAGTATTATTGTGCGACAACAGTTTAATAGCAATTTCTTATGTTATTCTCTAGTGCTATACCACTAACACTGTTAATACTATGAACACTGGAAAACAATGAATCTGCCGGAGTGTTTAATAGTATTAACCGTATTAGTGGTATAGCACTAGAGAACATTATAAGAGAGTGCTATTAAACTGTTGTCGCACAATAATACTCAATGGAGCTGGTACCGACGTCCTGTTGCTCTAACGGTGAATTCCGGAGCCACCGTAGACGACAAAACGTCAAAGCACGCGTCAAGCCGGCAGTTCACGTGCGAACCTCGTCCATCGAGATTGCGGATCCGCATGGGGTGCTATACCTCCGTCGCCGACGTCATCCAAGGGTGGCAGAAAATGCGCTCCAATGGGGTGTTTTGATTGTGGGTTGGTTCTTCGTTCCCGGCACTGCTATCATCCCCACCGGACTTCGAATTACGAAATCGAGAAGTGCAAAAGACGACCGTTTTGCATACACCAATAGTGCCATTCGCTTTCTAGCAGAGCAAGTAGAGTAAAATAAAACTGTTTAGAAAATAAGAAGTGTTTCCTCGCTTCTGAAATGATACTGCAAACCTCTTCGAAGAGCTCTTTCGAGATACAATTCATATTAATTAAGAGTTAAACTTTCCTTTAAATTTCGAAAATCCCGCGTAAATTTAATTTCAATGCGAACTAACGAAAAAGGCCTTTGCTAAACTCCAATAAAGAAATTTAACGAAGATGGTGGTAAAATTGTTAAATTGGTAAATCAATAGTCGTTAAATGCTCAACACTGCCCCGTATTTCTATTATTATATTTTGTAGACAATCAATTTGTAGTCAGGTTGAGGCTGTTGGCCAGTGGCGCATACCCCGCGGCGTATCGCGGCGACGGTGACTTCTGGGTGTGCCAGCTAGGTCGTGGGTCAGATCCCAACTCTTCCTCGTTCATCGTTCAAGGTCAGGGCCCCACAAAAATTGCTGCTTTGGAGCAGTACTTGCGCCTGGAAAGCAGTACTTGCGCCTGGCTTTATGTTAGCCCTCAATGGAGAGGAGAACGAATATAAAAGGAGAGGGCTCTCTGACCCTCTCATCCGAAATCTCACGCATCTCTTTCCCAAGACCGTTTTGAAAAACTGCTTCAGATCACACTTGTCCATCCTTTTGAAGGCAAAAGTGGTTAGTAAGAGAAAATTCGCCAGATTAACAATGGCCGAGCAGGGTACCATTTATACAAAACAAAAATCATCATCAAGTCTCGAAACATATTAAGAAAAGCACACAATGTATGCAAATTCGAGGCAAATGCGATCACCTAGCGTTCCTACCCGCAGTCTGGTTACCAAATGATGACATCGAAAACGCGCTGCGATGCTAAAAATGTGCTCCGATCTCTCCCGTTGACGACCTCGCCGACGTCGCGTCGACTATGTCGGCAACGTCGCCGACGTCGTTGACGCGCTATCGTTGACGTGTCGCAGCGTCGGCGACGCGTCGCCGAAGTATAGCATAGACCTTATCCCAGAAAAAAACGAACTGACCCTCAAACACCGAAATTCGGCAGCCGCGCAACAGAAAGGCAGAGTCCCAATTTCGTTCTTAAAACCTGACCAGTCATGTTTATTTATTTACTTATTTATTTATTTATTTATTTATTTATTTATTTATTTATTTATCCGTATGAACGGATGCAGTTCTAGAACGTCAATTTATTCAATTCATTTCAATTTATTTATTTATTCATCTATTTAAATAGGTCTCCGGGGCATGTCCCATGTATAAAACGATATTTTTTCTTTATTTATTTTTAACGATATATTTTTTGAAACATTATTTATTTATTTATGGAAGCGTGAACATGTAGCAAAACAACAACAAGCAGACAGAATGGCTGGATGTAAAAATTCAAGGCAATGAACGAATTGTTTAAAAAGCGGCGCTTATAAGGCTTAGAATAGTGAAAGATTGCTGAAAAGGACCTGATGAGTCAGGTAGTAAGCAGTGCAAAACAGCAAGTGAATGACGAGGAGGACCAACGAAAGCGCAGTTCCATAAAAAGAAAGACCATTCAGCAATTTATGCAACTTCAAGAAACCAGTTTTTGAATGATTTTAACTCAAAAGGCACCCCACCTTTGGCGCTAAAGTGCTTTAGCGGAGGGATAGCCCTACGACAGAAAAATCTTGTCCTAATACCAGACTTAATGATAAAAGTGCTTTACGTTTTAAACTTCCTCCTCTAGTACGTGAAGGTTACAATTTATAGAAGGTTGCAGAGTTGATATTTGTTCTTCTTGATATCATTTTGAGCGACATTACATTTTCCCCGTCCCACTGGCGTAGATTTCAAGAGAATACGGTTTCCTTGGCAAGAGAATACGGTAGACATTGGCATCAAAGGGTTTCCAAGCCTCAAATTATACTCGAAAAAAAACTTACCGGACTTGCTCTTACTCGGACCCAACAATTCATCCAGTGTCTGGTTAAAGTTGAGGCTCCTAGTCTTGTTGGTTAACATCGTGAGGTGTCGCTGTAAAAACGATGACTTAAAATTTTTTGTGCATACAAGACATAACAATGGTACGCGAAAAATCAACGAAAGGCCTCTGCTATCAAGAACTCGTTGCAATTCTGGCAAAAGTTGTCGAGAATTTTGCACGCAAAAGAAAAACCTCGAGCTGAAATACTGAGGAAGTCTATCAGAAGTTCAAGAAGCGGCTTCTTGACAAGTATCGGCGAGCGCAATATTAGACGCAGCAAGCTGATCCATTAGCTCCAGGACAACACAATAAACTTAGCTACCCCTCTAAATCGGCCCCATTAGCTTCTATCTTCTGTATCACGTGCATTTCTGAACCTACTCAGCTTCAAAGTGGCACGCTTCGTTGATTGGTGGCTTGACCTTCGCTCACTGTGGCACAAACACGTCGACCCGAGCTGTGAAGGTTTTCAATACCTACCTACAAGTTGTCGCGCCCACTCGTTCGATTCTGCCAGGCGTTGTGCGTTGCTGAAAACTCTACTGAGATTTGTAGGTCAAAGGATAGAGCTCGAGCGACTGAGCTCATTTGTTTATTTATTTATTTATTTATTTATTTAATTTTGCGCGGTGCATAAGGCATACGTGATATAGGATGTAATAATAGTACAATACAAATCACCAATACAGGAAGAACAACTGTAAAATCTAGAAATGCAAAAGCTTGCTTCTAGCCATGTGTCTGAATGCCATGTAATGTGCCGACGATCGGGGGACACAGGAGTTTAGTGGGATTAAGCTGGAACCAAAACTAGGTGATCTAGTTTTCGCTTTGGGTGCATCGTAAATTATTTTTTCTGAGCTGCCCCTAGTTCCAGATATTATTATACGATAGACTTTTGAAACATATACATCAATTAGGCCAGGCAAGAGTTTGAAAACCACACAGACATAAATAACTTTACAACGAGCGACTAAGGAATGCGACATATATTCGCTATTTCTAGTCACAGGATGAGGAGCTCTTACAGATCTGCTACAAACTAACCTAAAAAATAATTTGTGAGTTAAATTGTCTTGCGCCTTCTCAAGAAGAGCTATGTCGTTTGATTTCGAAGGAGAAAGGACTGGTGAATCATTCCCCACAATAGGGCGAATGTACGACTTGTAAGCCCTAAGAAGCATTTCCTGATCCACTGTAGAGAGAGCTTTGAATATAGGGAATTTTCGAGTAGACGCTTTACTTTAAATAATTTTGTAGTGCTCAGGAAAGTCAAGCTTATTGTCATAGTGAAATCTTAGCTCTTTAACGCAAGAAACGGTTGCTATTGAGTGATTTTTGATGCTATAGTTGGCGTCATAATCAGATTTATCCATCCTCATAAATACCGTTTTCTCAGGTGCCAGGGGGAGTCTCCATGTTTCAGACGACATCTGTATAACATCAAGGGCAGATTGAATAGACTCTATGTGGCTTGGGCCTCTGATACTTCTATATATCTTTACATCATCTGCGAAATGCTTACAGCTAACAATACATCCTTCTAACATTACAGGTAGATCAGACGTATGAATAGCAAAAAGAATTGGGGACAGCACCCCATCTTGGGGCACAGGGCAGATTATGTGATTCTTTTCGCAGCTATTTGATTGCTTAAGTTGTCAAAAAGGCCGCTTTGGAACATTCAACCGTGGCGCTAGTCGACCTGCGCATTCCTTTCGACCACTGACCAAAATACATGCACGGTATTGTATCACACTTGTTAGAGCGGTTAGTACTACTCATCCTCACGAGGTTAATCATTGACTTGTTTGAGGACGTGCTAGCAGTGTTTTATTCAAGCTTCTGGTGTGAAAGCGTAACTCAGAGCCCTAGGTGGAGCTGTCATGAAGACGTCCCACCAAGAAGAAGAACGCATTTGTGGCGTCTTGGTATTACGTTGACTATAGCGAAATCTAGTCAGCTATGGCTATCGTCCTGGTGGTGTCCACGAAACAGTTCACACGACCTACACATCTAATTTTTCACGAAGTTCTTCGAATGAAACCCTTAAGCACTACCGCCGATGAAGCATTGAATTGTGGAAGGAAGTATCTCAGTCCTTGCCATGTCCAACATTCTATTCTATTATATTCTCAGTCCTTTGAAATCCTCTTTGTTTCGATGATTTCATGTTCGCCCCTCATCCCTACAGCCTAGGAAGGTGGATTAGGCCTACTTTGTGAAGGATAAGACACTGACTTCTCCACTGCCTCACCACCTTATCATTGTGTCGATCTCTATTAAACTGAAATGGATGTGTGGCGCCCTGCAAACAGGGATTGATTTGCGCCGATATTCTTCCCTCAATTCAAGCTAAACCTAGCATGGAGTTAAGCCTCTCTCACAATATACGTCGACAACACTAATCACAACAAGATGCTTCTGACGCAGTGTAAATGAATGGGTCAGCTGGGTGGGTAATGACGATGTCAGCTAAGCCACGATTTCCATGCCGAAGATCGCTTACTAGTAACAGTACAGAGGATATCTGAACACCTTCATAATGGAGTGTGTTTTGAACCAGAAGTAATAAAAGGCCTCCGTCCTTTTCTCTTGCCCTTTCATTAATGTATTTTTGAACTGATTTCCATCAACAATAGATTCAACAGCACTGTGAGCAATATTGAATCTGAAATGACCGATTTTGTCTGAAAAATATGACAGACTATAACTTTGCTATAAGCAGTTTTATTAATCGAATTAAGCACCATTACAATTAATGCACTTTTTCCAACGCGACAGTAGCTTAGACATTCCATCATTGTAAAAATCAGAGCTGCGAGAATAAATAAAATCTAAGAAGTTATTTTTGACATCATCTTGGTTGCTGAATTTTTTATTCTTCACATGGCGATCTAAATGCTTGAAAAAATGATGAACAGTGTAGAAGAGATGTGGAGGATTGCTAGATCTGTGTGGTGAGAATCGTCATGAAGCAATCTGACTTCCTTCTTTGGAAATCGCAAAATCCAAAGTGATGCCGTTTATAACACGCCGTCGCAGCTTGTGAGGGCACCTCTCTTCGCGACACAGTATCGGCTGTTGACATTGCTGTTTATTGTGTGGTCGTATGTTTTAAGGCAAGCATCAGCGATCACCACGTATTCTGTCAAGGCTTCGTCTAGACCAGAGAAAGCCATTTCTAGCACGATATTCTGGTGAAGATTCGGAGCAGCAGATCCACGTTTATTTGCCGCAACTGTAGCGACCTTGCGCAGTCTAGCGTTTACGGTTCCTTCAAAGATCTTCATTGAAGGTCTGAAAAGCCTCAGGAGCATTGGTGGGTGGAGTTAGATAGTTAGATTGCTTCGGTTTAAATTCTCTGACACTATGATACTTATTGTCGAGCCAAACGGAATGGTACCCTTCTGCGAAGTTGTTTTGTTGCAGTATTCGGCAGGTTTAACCAGACCTCCGTTCAGAGCAATCTCCATAACTTTGCGGACAAAACATCAGCGGCCGATTTCCCACTTTTAGTTTGCTAGCTGTGGTTGTTTATATGATTTTCCGGAAACATATACTGCACACTGAACTAGTCTACGGAAGGACATTTTTATTCAGTTTCCTTCTGGGACAGGAAACACTTAGCTGTGCCTGCTTCACCCTTCATCTCCGAATAGGAAATTTATCTTCGCATACGTATGCATGACTCTTGTCACCTTTCTTGCCACAACTACACAGGGCTGCTCCGACTCGATAGTAGAGTGAGCTGCCAATTCATGATAGAAGCGAAGCTTGAAATCGATGGCGAACTAGACAATATGTTAATGTAAAAAAGCGAGAACGCTTCGACATAGTAACAAAACCACCTGACAAATCGAAACTTTGGAAAGTACAAAATTACGAAACACGTGTCACACGTTCTTTTCGGTCAGACAGGAGAACAACATCACCGGTATTGAGATCGAAAACGGATAGGAGCTAAAACTCGGCCTCCGTGAGACGAGTAGAAGGCGATGGTTACAGCGGCAAGCGGTGTAGATCCGCAATGACTAGAGATGATCAGCCGATGAACAGAAAAGTTTCATCCTTACCGACGGAGTATCAGACCGGTTCAGCGCCTCCTGAGGGATGAAAGGCTTGGTTAGCTTGGGCGGAAAATCCGAACCAGAAACGTGGCCTTGGGTGCGCGCCCGGTGACATCTCTTCCGACTGCGCTCCAGGTGCACAGATTATATAATATACCATAATAATAAATAATAGTCGATTATTTTACAGAAGTTCACCATTTTATTAATGGCTGTAGTCACCTCGTTTACTAGCCTTGGACATTTAAACAGTTAGCTGCAAAATCTAAAGGGTTTCTTGCAAATTAATAGAAAAGCAGTAAGATATCGTCGCCAATACCAATGTAATAAGTCCCAGAATATCCCAAGACATGTGTACGATCCGATCTACAAGAGGCAAAATAAAGTTAACTGGATGCCTTCTTGTACAGTCCCTTATAATCGGAGAAAAACGAAATTTCTCGACATGGCTCCTTCCTTACTATTTAATTCCTCAACATTTTGTTAAGTATACTAAGCTAGCAAACGGTCCTGAAGAGAGAATGATACGCTGATGAGAACGGTATGATTTATGATTTAGCTTAAACCTAATCTGCTGGTAGCGCAGTGGATAGAGGTGCCGGCTGTCGCGTTCAGCCGACTCCATTTCTCTGGTACGGATTTCATGTCTTGGTCAACCAAGCCTTCCATCCCTTTGGGGTCGATGAATTGATACCAGCCTTGTCTGGGAAGGATAATGTGGTGACTTCTTCATCGACTGACCACACAGCAAGTCTTTGCACAGCCAAATACGCGTTCAGCTCGCCTCCATGACATCCCGTAGAAGCAGAATACATGGCACATCCCAGATGGGATTGAGTAACCCCGTCTTTTATTCTTATCCTTATCCTAATCTGCTTAAAGCCGGTGGCAGCGGAAAGGCAGAAACCCAATCGCTCATTACCACCTGAACTGTAAGCGTTCGAAACACCAACACCGAACCACACTCTTGACGTGCCAAACGGCACAAATGGTTTCGTGTATTTCCTCCTTTTACGTTGGAGCACAACTCCAACGTAAAAGGAGGAAATACCGGTCCAGTTTGAGAAAATGAGTAGTTGAAGTGGGGAGTGACCAGCGCTCCTTGACGTTTGCCGGAGAAGAAGTAGCAGTAAGAATGACAGCGTGAGAGCGCTTCCAGCTGCCCAGCCGCAATGTTCGACGGTTGCCGCGGCAACGGATCGCCTACGAAACCCGCAGCGCCACTTCCTCCGCGACGCAGGAACACCATCGGATCCGGGGCGGTTTACTCAACGTCCTAACGAGAAATGGCAGTGAATTTATTGGATCTGAACATCCTGGCAGTATCACCAACATTTTCTGCTCCCGATTTTGCCAATATTTATTTATTCTAACGTTATAGAGTGCAATAATCGTCAACTTTTTCTACATGTTTTTTCGCCTAATTTGCTGTGTCCATAGGAAGGCTCTTGTGTGCAAATCTTACGAAGGCGATGTACATGAGGAACGGACGAGTTTCTGATGCCTTCTCGCTGTATAGGTCTCCGGCGCTAGGTGATGGCAAATGCTGGGCAGGAAGAAAAGGGCGGCTTGGGAAGCTTTCAAGAGCGTCAAAGAAGTCGTGAAAAAGACGAAGAACGTCCGACTCCGTGCCCACCTATTGGACGCCATTGTTCATCCACCCTTACGACTCACGCAAGTGCGAGAATGCTTCCGGAGTTCAGAACTTCGTTGACGCTCGAAGATCAGAGACTGTCGCCTGGCCAAGTCGCCGAAAGTTAGGTGGGCCGGCCACGTAATGCGCTTCGCGGACACCCACTGGACGAGAGCCGTCACCGACTGAATTCCGCGGGATTTCAGGAGAACTCCAGGACGCCCACCAAACGCGTTGGTCGGATTTCTGCCTGAAAGTCTTGAGCAAACGATATGACGCTCTTCGTGTCCTTCGAGCGAGGAGGATCCTTGAAGCGCTCTGGCACGCGATAGAGACGAATAAAGTCTGCAGGCGGCCTCTCGGGTTCGATTATCAATGGGATGACAGGAGACAGAGGTGATGCGATGCAGGTGAAGAGTTGGGTCCTCTATGATTTTAACACGCATCGTGCAGAGTAGCTTGAGAAGAAGATTCAAGCTGCAAGTCCAAGTCTCCCCAGATGCGGGAGAATGGAATCGCTTACCTCCTTATTAGGTAGCGAACTGAAGTGACTAACAATGGTACTCATATTGCTGGATGAATTCTATTGTAAGTTGAATAAAAAATAAGAAAAATTCGCCCCCTAGCCTTCTTACCACCCTATACAACTGGTAAATAAACAAATAAATTCAGCAACGTGGACGCGGCGTTATCAAAGCAGTAGTGATGAAGAAATGCTAAATCTTTCAACGTCTCATCTTAGCGTTCTATGATGACAGGTGGTGAGTGAAAAAAAAGAATAATAAAGGACGGCGTTACTCAATCTCCTTTGGGATGCGCCACTCTACTTCTACGGGATGTCGTGGAGGCGAAATGAATGCGTATTTGGCCACAAAATGACTTGCGGTGGCCAGCCGATGAAAAAGTCAGCGCTCGAGCCTTCCCACACAAGTCTGGTACCAATTCACCGACCCCGGAGGGATGGAAGGCTTGGTTGGCCTAGACGGGAAATCCGAACCAGGAACCTGGTATCAGGTGCACGCGACAGCCGGAGCCTCCTCCAACTGCGCTACACGCGCATCAGGTGGTAAGTGCAAAAATTAGTTAACGAGGAAAAGCGAAGACAAATAAATTGCGAGACAATACAGAGCCAAAAGGTTGTGGAGTGGGAGATTCATTGGGAAACGAACCCGCCAACATTGCAAGCTGAGAGGGATCAGCTCCGGATACCACCTTAGTAGGTCTTTCACTCTCATTAAAGCCCACACGACAGCGGCGACGAGAAGCAGTAGAAAATTGCGAATTGATAAGCCTACAATGGCTGTAAGATTTGGATTGATTAAAAAATAAAGCAAGAAAAAAGGGCTAGAATTGAGGAAGTTGAGTGAATCATCAATACAGAAGTCGAATAACTAACTCAAAGTAGATTAATAAACTAAAAACAAAGCGAATAAAATGTTTGAAAAACAGCACCTGTTGCAAAAAACCTACAGCGTAAAGCCCGGCAGCAGAGAGGACAAACAATGTTGCATATCTTTAGGAAATGTGCTCCAAGTATAGAGTTGGGGATAGGTTTATTTTCCTCACCTACGAAAACACTGACATTTGGTGCATCTAATATGCTCGCAGGCAGCATTTGCAGCCAGCGAGCACCACCACAGAAAAACGAATTGAAGACTTTCCCGCGATATTTTTTCTTCACTTTAGGGTAGTGAAAACGGTAATGATTTCGATAACCCAAAAAAACTCAATATTTGTCATCTCTAAATCTTGATTCGCCCTTTAGAACTTTAAAGCAAAAAACTACAGTACCGAGCGCGTCTTTTGAATAGACGCCGCAAAAACCGTGATTTTGCGGTTGTTGCGTCTTTTTGATAGAACTCGCCTAAATTCGTGCATTTGAAAAGCCAACAACATATTTGAGCTCCGGAGCTCGAGCTCTATCGTTCGTTATACATATTTCATATGGAGCCATAAAACTTTCCGAAATTGAAAACTTGTGCTCCATAGCGAAGGGCGGTCGAACGAGTTGCCGGTCCCAAACAGTCGGAAATCGTTGCATGCTCACAATTCCTCTAATCTGAGTTTTTTTTTTTTGAGGAACGGTTGGCACCGTTCAGTTCCTCTCTTCGATATCTACACAAACAGTATACAACTTTGCCCACGCATTTGCATGCCGCTAGATCTACTCGTCTTCCTGTATTCCTCCAATAGTCGATTGAACTCGTAAAAAATTGTATCACACAAGGCTAACCTACACTTTCGGACCGCTGTAACTTTGTCCAGTCATAAGCTACGTCGCTGCGTTTTAGCTCACTTCTTGAGCTTTTTGCTGCCTACAAAATGCACAAGCTGCAGCCGAAAAGGTTCACATTCAAAAGAGTTATTGGGTTCAGAAAACGCCCGCGGATGCAATTTGCGAGCTGTCGCGCCCCTCGATTGATAGGTTCGGTGCTATATGCGTTGTGCCAGGATTCCTGGCATGGCAGAGACTGGCGACATACGCCGTGCTTGAGATACTCCGAGAACATGCAGGTCCTTAGAAATAAGCTGCTTCATTCGCAAAGAGCTTGCTCCACTCATTCGTTTTGGCCATCCATTGCAAGAATGTGGTGATCTTCGGCAAAGTTGTAGAAAATTTGTGTAGATCTCAAAGAGGCAAATCGAACTGCACCAACCTTTTCTCAAAAACCCCAAATTGGAGTAATTGTGAGCAATTATGATGCAACGGTTTTCGACGGTTTGCGATCGAGAACTTGTCCGCGACCGCCCTTCGTCATGGCTCCATATGAAATATGTATATCAAACAATAGGGCTCGAGCTTCTGAGCTCAAATATGTTCTTGGTTTTTAAAATGGAATATTAGTATTTGGGCTAGTTCTATCGAAGCAACACCGCAAAAACGCGGTTTTTGCGGGGTATCTTCAAAAGACGCATCCGGTACTGTAGCTCGCTGAATAACTGTGAAATTAACCAGGAATAGCACAAGTGGCTCTCACGACGGACGCGGCCAAAGGATGCCTATGCTCTCAATATCAATTAATCCCATCGCCACAATGTTGGAAAATGGGTTCCACACTTATTTGCCGTATGGGTTCGTACATGAGAACCGAAAAGTAACACTTTTTCCAGGAGCAATTTTCACTTTTTAGTATCGTTAAGGTGATCGGTTATGAAGTCAACTTTTGATTTAGTGTTGTTCACAAAAATAATTTCTAATATCAATTTCGGGTTTGATGGACTGGCTGAAAAGAGGATTGTTGAGAAGGCGTCGGCTAGGTGTTAATATAGTATTATATCATCATTTTCAGTAGCATTTGCCCCGCTTGGTGGCGGAGTCCGCTCTTTTGGTGTGGTGACGCCATTTCTCCCGATCAAATGCTTGATCGGGATGCACACCAGCTATCTTTAAGTCCAAGTGCAACGTGTCTAGCCAACGTTGCTTCGGGCATCCTCTGGGCCGTTTTCCCGGGACTTCAATATTCAGGCCAATCTTACAGACGGTTCCGGCGTTAGCGCGAAGGACGTGACCATACCATCGTAGACGAGCTTCGCGCAACTTGTCGGCTATCGGGGCGACACCGAACCTCTGTCGTATGGTGTCATTGCGAACGCGGTCCAATCGCGTTACTCCGGCCGTCCACCTTAACATCTTCGTCTCCATTACACTGAGGCGGCTTCCAATTTCCTTCGTCACGGGCCAGCACTCAGCACCGTATGTCGCTACTGGGCGGACGACTGTTCTATAAACCTTCGACTTGAGGTACTCGGGTATTGTCTTATCGCAGAGAACCCCAGTCAACGACCGCCATTTGGACCAGGCTGCACTTACGCGCGCATTCACCTCCAACTTTAGGCTGCCATCGGACGTGATAATTGATCCGAGATACTTGAAAGCTGTGACTCTTAATATAGTATTATATATCAAACCTATAATAATCGGGGAGGGACATCTAGTGGTTCGCATATACAATTCCTTGTCCAAGTTTCTACGAGAGCTTCAGATGCGATCCGTTATGCCAGCGGTCTCATCTAAATGCAGGAATGTGGTGACGTGGCGTTAGAGGACATATGCCAACGACACTCTACGGTTGCCCCCCCCCCCTCCCGAATAGATCACATCCTATATAGTGTATCGTGTACTCGTCTCGTGCTGTACCTAGGCAGTAGAGATAATACGGTAATAGCAGCTTACTAATCCAAGGCATTCAGCCTTTAGATAGATTGAAGAAAGCTCTTAATTTGGTTAGTTGCACCAAAGCGGGCGACGTCGTCGATTGTTTAGATGAATGCCGATGAAGCACTTCCGACTTAGCCAAATTTATCCGTTTGAACCCTTGTGTCAGCATACTGTCTACGATAATAGTACCCCTTTATTCATAGGAGGATTTTCCTGCTCTCCAGGGAACCCTCTACTAGTCTATGCTGAATCGCAGCTTGAAGATGGACAGGTAAATCCCGTCATCCTCGACTACGACCAGGTATTTTCCAGTCGTTCTTCTTAGCATGGGCGCGTGGAGCGCAGTCGGAGGAGGCGCCGACTGTCACGTGCACCCGATACCGGGTTTCTGGTTCGAATTTCCCGCCCAGGCCAACCAAGCCTTCCATCCCTCCGGGGTCGGTGAATTGGTACCAGACTTGTCTGGGAAGGATAGAGCGCTGACTTGTTCGTCGGCTGGCCACCGCAAGTCATTGTATGGCCAAATACGAATTCAAATACCCTCCACGATATCCCGTAGAAGTAGAACGAGTGGCGCATCCCAAAAAGGGATTGAATAATGCCGTCCTTTATCCTTATATTCTTTATCTTATAAGCATCGCTGTACTGTCGCTTTCATTTTGCTAGACACCACTGATCAGCGTCATCTGCAATAGTTAAACATCAGTCAATTTTTCCCCTCAATGGCTCAAGTTATTGAACGTTTGGCTGCTGCCCTTTTCAAAAGTACAGTTCGTTGTTCACATCCCCATTTTTTGGCTTCGTGGTACATACTGTTGGCAGCATTGTCAGGGCCAGTAACCCGCATAAAAGCGCGTGTGGGGCGCTTCTCGGCATTCGAAGGGTCCTTCGCGGTCATGTTCTTCCACGTCGTCTGCGTGCTTCTTCTCCTCAACGCCTTCACCCTGGACAACGTGGTGGCTCAGGTATTCGCAGTGGTAGATTTGAACTTCTCACTTATGCTCACTATCAGAGCAGGCATCGGCGAGAACGGCATCAACTGAACAGCGTCTAGCCATAGGCGCTAGTAAAGGCCAGAAAACAAAACCTCAAACCTTCCACTATGTTGAATCTAATGCTGAGACAAAAGCGATTTTTAAGCATTCGTCATCGATTTTCATAAAACCCGGACAGTCTGAAAGGGTAAAAAGGGTAAAGCACGGCAGCTGGCAATCTCTTCGCGGGATCCGCTACGCATTCTGCTTCCACAGTATGTCTTGGATAGGATTTAAACGCGTATCCTGCCTGTGTAATGACTTGCGGTGGGCAGCCGGTGTACCAATCAGTTTTGCCACTTACAGAGAATTCTGCTGCCAATTCACCAAATCTGTAATACTTGGTTGGCCTGGGAGGGACCGAACAAAGTGCCGCGATTTTCAGCGCCTCCGATTGTGCTATCTAAATGGCTAAATAGTTCATTTTTAGATTCTGCTATGATGAGCAGGTTTGGTATAACGGGGTCCCACTTGACTTGCGCTTCGACGGCATTAACCTTAACGAAAGCCAGCAAGAAGATCGGGATGCGTAGGCGAATCCAAATAGACGGAATCAAATTCTTCGTGAAAAGTACTCATCTGCGAGCTTCCATAGGATCATCGGCTATTGGGGACTATCGCATGCCGGTGAAATTTTCTTCATACGCTGCCATATGTATTAGCTACATCTACGTAGGTGCTAAATTCTTAAGTGTGTATACTCCTAGAACTGCGAATTTCCGTGTATAATAGATCATAATCTTGCTCGACAATCAAGCCATTCGCCTTGCTCTTTCGACTCCAAACCGTGGGTTCCTATGTGAGGTTCTTCTTTCCTGACCCGATCTTGGCGTTGAAGTCGCCGACGATCACCATGTGGAAGTTGCCGTCTTCCTTATGGAACTTCTCCAGTTCCAAGTAAAATGCTTCGACCTTTTTTTGCCGTCGTAGCCGGATGTTAAAGCGTACGCGTCGATTACAGTCAACGCTAGAAGGGCTAAATAACCGCAGTGCTATGGAAATCACATCTCCACGCGTTATCAAGAACATGGAAAACCAACTGGAGAATGGTAATCCTGAAGTTCGAGTGAAGCGGCTCACTCCTCCCTCTTGTCGAAATTCGTTTTGTAAGGCTCCAGTAATTTATTTATTTATTGCACATGTTTGTTCGGTATACAAAAAAGAACGTAATCAAAGAAGAGCGTAAGTTTGACGGGCTTAAATGTTTTTCAAATTGATACATCAATTAATCTGTTTGCTTTCAGACCTGCAAGGATTTCCAAGTTCCCCAGATGTGTAACATGATCAAGGCAACTGGCAAATGCGACAACCCGTACTTCGCAGCACAGGCAAACATGTGTAAGAAGACATGTGGAAAGTGCTAATTCTTCGCATTCAATAAAGCATTCGAACAGTCGTCTTTTTAAAGACGTAGAACAATTCCTTAGCTACCTATCTAACTAGGGAAGGGTTTCGACCTACCATGGAACTTCAAGTTGAGACCAGGATCATTAGAGGTAGCTCGGAATGCTGACTACGAATATGGGTATCAAAATTGCAAAACGAAATTCCTGAGCAAGTTATGGCCTGCCGAAATCGGAGCCCTCATCACAGGCTAGCTGTGCGACATACCGGGCGCGAGAGTGGTGAGTCATCAGGGCTCTAAAAAGGGCCAGTCTGGTGTGGCGGTGGCGCAGGAGTCGTGTTCCTGCTCGTCAAGTGCGACGTCCTCGGTTTGTTTACCATTGCTACAGACATTTTTGCAAGTCATAATTTTCCTTCGAAATGACCTTTCATTCTGAATTATGACACGTGTCTGATTAACAGCCAGGAAAACTACCATTGTAAAAATGATTGAAGGCAAAAACTGCTATGGTGATATTTTTATTTATTGTTTTGCACAAATAGATTCCAAATCATGTACTGAAGAACTTGAGGTGTTTCTAGCAACCTTGGCATTCGCGGAACTAAGCAAAAAACTGTGTGAAGTAAAAAGGTAAGTAGAATGTATGATGAGGAAGAACAAAAGGTCGTTGATCTACTGCTTTTTTGCATCTCTCAGCACATTCTACATCGACATTACATTATTACATTAAAACCAGAGCAGTTTTTTGCCTACAAGCATTTTTACAAACGTGTATGGAGTCATAATTCAGAATAAAAGGTTATTTCGAAGATGAAATATGAATTGCAAAAGAACCGGCAGCAATCGGAACCGACCCAACGATGTCGCACCTGACGAGCAGGAGCACTGGCCCTGTGCCACCGCCGCGCCTCGTTGGTCTCCCTGACGGAGCCCCAACGACTCACCACTCTTGTGCCGGCTACAGTACCGGACATGCCGCTGCGTCCAACAAGCACAAGCGGCGCAAAAGAGGAGAAGCGGCGAGCGAAAACGGCGCTCTCCGGCGCCCTTTTGCGCCGCTTGTGCTTGTTGGACGAAGCGGCATGTCCGGTACTGTATGTCGCACGGCCAGCCTGTGGTGAGGCTATCCGATTTCCGCAGTCCATAACTCGCTCAGGAGTTTCATTTTGCAATTTTGACACCCATATTCGTAATCAGAATTCCGAGCTCTTTCTAATTATCCTGGACTCAACTTGAAGCTCCATTTGAGGTCGAGACCCTTGCCTAGTAACGCATCAACTAGCGACTGCGAATTGACGTCTACATTTTGCATTTAGTTTCCATTTCCGACTAAACCCAGGGGAGGTGGAAAAAGGAGAGAAAAAACTAAATTCCTGACCAACTCAACATTCACGTTGATAAATGCTGTGGGCAACATTCAAGAACGAAAAACAGAGCATTAGTAAACCAGGAAAGCCAAGAAAATTGTAGGGTCCAAGCGAATAAATACTTAAGCTCATGAGATGAGTGAGACAGAGTATGTAGAGTAAGACAGAAAATATCAATCTAGCAATGGCCCAAAAAAAATCTACCGATCTAGCAATCTGTAAAAACTGCTGAACAAGTTTGAAAAACAAATGTCGTCACTATAATATATCATCCAAATGCAAATTTGAGAGCATTTCAAGCATTTCTTCAATTTTCTACAAAATCATGCTTATTATGACAGACAATAAGTTAGAAAATAAGCACAGGGACAGTCGCACGAATGCCTCCTAATGAAAAGAGAACACAGGAAATCAAAGTAGATATACAACGGATAGTCCATAGAAATAATTATAAACACCATTCAATCAATTGCAAATCTAGGAAACAAATTCTTAATTCGCCCTACTAATTTTCCCGGGGTTAATGGAAAATGATGGCACATATGTAGAAATTTCAAGTACAAAGGTAGTGAAGATATTGCTGAGGCTTTCGTTTTTTGACGAGAACGAGATATCTTAGCAGAGCAGCTTTTGTGTGAAATTTCTTAATCTTAAAGAAATCCAACCCCATGCTGCTGATGTTCATCGTAGGACGATGAAGATGCAAACAAACAAACAGCGAGGCAGAGCTAAAGGATATCCTAAATATAAAATGTAAAAGATAAAGGGCGGCGTCACTCAACTTTCTTGGGATACGCTACGCTTTCTATCTACTTCTATGGGATGTCGTGGAGGCGAATTGAATGCGTATTTGGCCATACAATGACTTGCTGTGGCCAGCTAATAAGCAATTCAGCACTTTATTCTTCCCAGACAAGTCTGGTACCAAATCGCCGAACCCAAAGTTGGACGGGACGGGAAATCCGAACCAGGAATCTGGTATCGAGTGATCGCGACAGCCGGTACATCCTCCGACTGCGCTGCACTCGCCCATACTGAACAATATAATAAAATGTGTAAAACGATACACATTTTACTTCGTCAAGGTCTTCTGGCGCAATATTTGCACGATGAACCAAGAGCCATCTATTATAATACGATACAGTGAAAAAGGGGTGCGTGTAGCGCAGTCGGATGAGGTGCCGGCTATGGCGTGCCCGGTTCCTGGTTCGGATTTCCCGCTCAGGCAAACCAAACCTTCCATCCCTCGGGCGTTAGTGAATTGGTATAAGACTTATCAGGGAAGGATAAGGCACTGACTTGTTCATCGTTTGGTCACCACAGGTCATTGTATGGCCAAATACGCATTCAAATTGCCTCCTCGACGTACTGTGGAATTATATAAACGTGGCGCATCCTAAAAGGGATTGAGTAACGCCGTCTTTTATCTTTTACAATAAAAAATACCAGCTACGTAAATTTTCCCATCGTTTTGTTGCCTTGAATGTACACATTGAGTTCTTACTCCACGACGAAGCAGTTTTTTTCAGTTTTCATTCATGTAGAGAAACACGTGCGCTTTTAAACATCTATGAAATACATAAGACGTTTTATAAATAGTGACGACTTTGAAGCAATTGAATGACAACCGAAAACCGAATTTCACTGTCTGTCAGACTCAAATCACAGAAATTTTATGTCGTAGATAATTCAAAATTTGCGCGATGATAAGGATAAAATCTCCTTTAAGAAAAAGACAATTGTGAAATACTGGCTTAAAAACTTCAATTAGGAGATACAAAAAATTAAAATGTAGACAGTCTTGTCTAGAATAGGCAACCGTCTAGAGAACCATGAAAATAACGAATCTAACCGATTCCCTCTAGATTTAGTGCGAGATGCCGGTACCGAAAACTGCCAGATGAACCGCACTTCTTCATTTAAAAAAATAAGGAAGCTTTCCCCAATTCCTTACATCATTTTTGTTTATAAAATATGTGGCTGTGGTTTTCATTGATGTTTCAAATGCTGGTCAGATTTAGAACAAGCTTGTTTATACAAAGGCTGTGTCAAAAAGTTTAGAAGAGAAAAGAATAGACGAGTTTTAAAATAAACAAATTAAATTATTATAATGGTTAAGAGTTAGACGACGATAATTAATTTCTTTGGAACGTGCCAAGCGGTCACCATCTACGGGATGTCGTGGATTGAACTGAGATAAGGATTAAAGGGATAATCAATTCCTTCGGGATGTCGTGGAGGCAATTTGGGCCTCTAAAAACTAGAACATTCGTTATTTTTTAGGAGAGTAAAACGGTTTAGCGAGTCACTGAGGTAAAGCTTTGAAGCTGATGAAGAGACAACATTATAGCGGTGCATGCATGCACCAGGGAGTAATTCTCCGATTTCATTTCACCAATGCATCAACAAGCGGCCTCCTAACTATATGGAAATGCCGTGGTGTAGAGAGCAATCTCTCTTCCTTAAGACGTGTTCATAGACCCTCAATTGTCTTAAATTTCTTAGCTCTGGCTGCCTTTTTAGAGCAAATTTACTCAATCGGCTGAGGTTTTCGGCGCTGTTACTGGCCCAGATTACAGCTTTCGCCAAAAATCGACCTGTCCTGGTGCTGTTCAGCCCAACGAAGCGGAGTCCGATGAGGTCATAAAAACATTTTCGTGGACCAATGCCGTAAATGCGGCTACCCTATGAACAAGTCAGTGATTTGTCCTTTTCAGACAAGTCCGACGGCAATTCATTGACATCCACCTACTGTGCTCAACACGCCTAAAAAATTTAAAACAAGATAGTAATAGCAATCGTGAATCGCCATGGTCTATTCTTAGGATCTACGGTATACCGCAGCCTTTTGTGGAAGTACTCAAGAAGCTGTACAAGAACTTCTCCTGTTGCACCAGAACGAGTGCAACGCACTTGATGTTCTTCGAAGTTGTTATTGGAGTGAGACAATGTGCTCTCCCCTCTTCTGTTCATTGTTGCTCTGAACTTCATTATAAGGAAATTCATGAGAGTTGATGAAATAGGCATCAAGTGGAGCAGGAGATATCGCTTGACAGAGCTAGAATTTGCAAACGATTTGGCTATAATACCCGAGAATAACGATTCACTGCGGCAGACGACCACAAACCTTGCGAACGAAGGCAAGAAGCTTGAAATACGATTAAACCCGGACAAATCAAAAGTGATGTGGGTAGAGAAAACAGATGTGACCGCAGATATCAACACCGAGGCATCACACCTCGAAACTGTTCAGAAGTGGAAGTACCGTGCCATTCGATGGGAATGTGGAATCAGAAATACTGACGAGGATTGTTAAGAAGACATCTGTGTTTCGAAATCTTGGAACAATCTGGAGCGCTTCATCTAGCGCGCTGAAACTGCAGCTTTACCACTCAATTGTCGTCCCTATTCTTGCCTACGCGAGTGAAACATGGGAGATGTCGGTGAGGTGCTCCAAGAAAGCTAAATGCCTTTCACCAGAGATGTATTCGACGGATATTGAGACTACGATACACAGTCTGCGTAACTAACAGCGAAATCCTAAACAGATCGAGTAGTCTTGCTGTATTAAACACACGTACTGCGAATGACCGAGCCTTGATGGCCTTTGGGGATTGCATGGTGGATTCCTGGAGATGGTAGCAGAGCAAACAGTCATCCGAAAAACACATGGAGGGAGCATTTGAAAAGGACCTCCAACTATTAAATAATTTCAGAAACGAAGGTGAGTAATTGGCACAAGACAGTAATCAGTGGAGAAGTCTCGTCGCCCGATATGCTCATCAGCATGGGAGCAACTAACCATAAGTCTAGCAAATAAGCTTCCATTTCTTTTAAATTAATTTAGTAGCAATTAAAGCAATTAAACTTGAATCCGAGAAATGACAGATTGCCGCTGAGGCGACGACCCCAATGGTGACGTCTCGCCAACCATGTCTGTCTTCATCCGAGGGAGACAGCGGTTTCGAACAACTTTATTTGCCAGGGAAGAGTCTCAGGTCTATCTCTGAATGCTGGAAATGACTAGGCCATTATCTCTGAAAATAAGGTGTTTTCCGAAATCGAGCCGTGATGGGAAATTTGAGTTCTGGCTTCCTGGTGGCCCTACATTATACAGTAATATGAGTGACTTTTAAAAGTTTCGTAATAGACGAACTTAACATCTAAAGCAATGAGAGAATGATTCCAATTGTTCGCATGTTCAGCCAATTCTACTTCAAAGCAACCACTTTTCTGATTAAATGTGTAAGGGATGAAAGAGGATTGAGCCCCGTTCTACCGCGGGAGTATCCCCTAGCCCTCTTTTCGCTTTGCTTGCCGACTTTTTCAGAGCTTCGCTGGCCGCTGCCCTTCTCTGTTTCAGACATGGACTTACGGAGAACGAACTTACATAAACGAGAGCAAACGACTTTCGTGAACAGCCAGCCTGACGGTCGAGTAATGGGCAGCTGTGTACAGGGTTGGCCAGTCTCCTCAGTGCCTCGCTTCTACTCGTTTGGTATTCACACCAGCGATGAGCGGATTAACCGTTAACCGTTATCCGTTGTCCGGTTTCCGGTGGGTTTTGGCCTATCCGTTTTGTTGTTCCTTATCCGGGGATTTTTCGGAAAACGAACAACAAAATGTGGCAAGCCCGTGATTACTTAGTTGAATATAAGGACAATTTCAACACATTCGCGACGAGAGCCTAATTCGCACGACGACCGGCTGCCATTTTAGCGCGCGTATGTGCATTTATTATGTCTCTGTAATGGGAGACGTTCTGTCTTTTAGTTACCACGAAACCAATATACTTCTGTTTACGCAAACCCAACATTGATTTCTTACTATAATTTGGGAATTTGAAAAGAAAATCGAACAAAAACATCAATAAAGAAAGTTCTTCAAAAAAGCCCGCCGTCTTCTCAAATGAGTAGACATCGTCGCGAATGTGTTAGAAAAATCGTCTTGTGTTTTTTCCACTAGCAGTCGAGACACGCTTGCAATGCGAGGTCGATGCCTTCTCAGAGTTCTCAATGCTGTAATTAGACTAAACATTCTAATTGTTCATAGCGCGTTTTGAAATGCTAGACACTGCCTTGCTCATTTCTACCTGTGGGGTTTTCACCAAAATTTCTCCTAGCATATAATGTACGATCTGGAAAAAACCAGTCGATCAGTGGAGAAAGAGACAAACGTCCACAGGAATTACTTCGTTTTAAGGATGTGCCAGATACTCCGCATCTGCACGAGCTTTTAGCGCTCTTTGAAACTATGGCACTAGCAGCAATTTACAGTTTTCCCTTTCCCAAGCAATAGAGCGGGTTTTATTTTTTTTTTGCTCTGGTCAAGAATTAGTGTTATGTTTAATTGGATGGTAAACAAAAAGCAGCTCTTTTTAACGACTGCCCCACCCAAGTCCAGAAATTCTCGTGAGATCTATCCATAGTGCTTCATTGCAGTTGAAAAACATGAATAAAGGCTATAAGACGACGGTAGAGCGACACGCATTCTACTTTTACGTGATGTGCTGGGGGCACTTTGAATGCGTATTTGGCCAACACAACCAACACAATGACTTGCGGTGGTCAGCTGATGGACAATTCAGTTCGTACGTTTTGCTTGGTACCAATACATCGAGCCCGAAAGGATGGAAGGCTTGGTTGACCTGGAGAGGAAATCCGAACCAAGAACCATGAGTAAGAGAGCATGCGACAGGCGGCACTTCCGACTGCACTACCACGTGCCTTGAAGAAAAAATACCAATCAGAATGTTATAAGTGGCTTATTCGACATGTGACAAGAATAGTATTACAATCACCGACCTAACATTGGAGAAAGAATGGTTTGTAAGTAGTTTTAATTTTTGTTGTTTGTTCGTTATTCGTTTTTCCGTTATCCGACCATTTTTGGGCAAAATTAACCGTTATCCGTTATCCGGGTTTCAATATTTTATTATCCGCTCATCCCTGGTTCACACGTTAGGTGTTGTGCCAGGCTAAATTCCGGCTCATCGTTCCGTGCCTCGTGGTCTGTCGCAGATAAATGTGTGAATTCGTATGATAATACGTCATAACCAGAGGCTGTGGGATCAAGATCTTAACTAACCAAACTTATGGCTATGCAGTAGCCAAGCGGAGACATGGTAGACGGATTGAAAGACTAACAGAACGAAACGGTACTCGAGAAACATTCTTTCTGCGAAGCAACAGCTGCTTGAGTACTTTATTAAAGACGGAGCACGGTGCCGGTTAACACTTTCCACATGTTTTCTGACACATGTTTGCCTGCACTTCGAAGTAGGGGTTGTCGCATTTGCCATTCTGCTTGATCATGTTACACATCGCAGGTGGCCCCATATCTCTGCAATCCTGAAAGCAACTATCTTTTTTATTAGATTTTTATACTGATCCAATGGTAAGAAATTTTGGTACATGTAGCACATAGATGCTGGTCATATGTCATCTATTATTGGGATGGTGTAGGTAGAAGTCACCGACATTAAACTTATCACAGACAGTTTTAAGATTCCATTTCGAACGAGCCCAACTAAAAATACACCTATGCGATTAACGATTAGTTACTGAATGTGCGCCAGCGCACCATAATTGAAATTTTAGGATGTGATGTAACGAATCGTTATAGTATAATCTTTTGAAGGAAGAATTTTGACTTGCGCCTTGATAACGTCGTTGGCAATGTTGACAAGAACTTCACGGTAGCACGGTTGATATATCATTGAATTGCAGCAGTGGAGTCGTCAAATGATTCTGCATTAGCTAACACCCGCAACAGCACCATCAAGAAGCAAGGGGTGCGGAGTAAAATATACGGCAGTCAATGCATGTCAGATGACTGCATTATTTGCCCAATTCTAACGCTGGAGAATGTATAAAAAGGGGGAGAACACTAGGGATTCGAATTAGCTCTTAGGGAGTATTTAACGTGCACGCGACGCGCGACGCGAAATTATATTAATATTACGCTCTCTCCCCCACTATTGCGGCGGCCGCGACGAAGTTTCCTTCGACTGTTTGACCGCGTGCGGAGGAAAGGCCATGAATTGAGCGTCGCGATGGCATCGCGGCGATGGAAGTATGCCCCCGGCCTTATCGATTCACCGCGTCGTGCGATATGGGAGCCGAGGATAACATCTTATCGCGCGACGCGTGATCACTAAACGACCCATAGAGACACCTAGTTGGTAAACAGTGCGATAACGTATTAACACCGTTCGGTAAGCTTAGAACTGATGAAGATAAGGGTGACGATTGTAATATTAGATGCAAAATTGTGGCATTCAAGACAGAGAGTTAATCTAGAAGGGCTCTCTAATCATTTTGGATTTCGAAGAAGAAATCATTTCGGCCAAGAATGAGTTCTTTTCAGTGACGAGTGATCTTGTCCCATTTACACCGCATTGTGAGTTGTGAAAATGATCAGAAGCGGCGTGCTGTGCTCAACACCATGAATGTATGACGATGGTATGACCCATTAGCTACTGGACCCAACCAGGGGAGTGCGCCGAGTTGCCGCAGGTAAATTTTTTACCGCACATTTTTAACGCGGAAGTTCGCCGGTAAATTCGGTAAATCCGGCAATTTTCTTATGTAACATTCCCTTAAAAACAACTAGTTTGATGGCGGTGATGTAAAAAAAGCGTAAAGCTTTTTATCGGAGCATCATCAGAAGAAACGTGTCATCTTCATTTTATCATGCATACATCATCTTAAAGCAAACGACGCCCTGAAAGCAACTAGCATTTTACAACAAAGAAAGCAAAAGAAAGCCTTACAACGGACGAGTATGACGACCTATGCTGTGGGTGCTTAACTGGAGCTCTATAGAAACATTTCTGGAACATCCGACATTCGATCGAATATTGCTATATTTCTTTTGGATCAACATTATAACTGCTTTTTGAAACTACCACAATTATCGTTTTTTCATTCGATGAAGGAATGATCTACACCTTACACTACTACTATTTATTTATTTAATACTATTTCGAACAATTAGGCTGTACTTTGGAACAAAGCCAGACACTTCAGAAAAAATGACGAAATGCGACATGAGAACGAACTTCTTTCTTTTCTTGTACGGGAATACAGCTGAAGAGTCCACCAACAGGAAGACTAGGGAGAGGAAGACTAGCACAGTATATTCCGATGACTTACATCTTGAACTAAATTACGGGAACAAGACGTGAGCGTATCTTCTCCTTGGTTCTCTGACGACCGTCCGTTCTGATAGCTTCTATATCTTCTTCTTCTTCTTCAGCGTCTGTCCCGATTCGTAGCGGGGTCCGCTATTCTGGTGTCATGACGCCAGCTTTCCCGATCCAGCGCTAAATCAGGATGGACACCAGCAACCTTCAAGTCCATATGGAACGTATCAGCCCAGCGCTGTTTCGGGCGGTGGCGATGTCCGTTCCTCCACGTTGTGCCACTGGAAACTGTTCGCTCTGCGAGCTAAGCTAAGCACGGACACTCGATTGCAGGCGACAGGCCCTTGTGACAGGCCGTCCTACGAAGACCCATGTCAATCACATGATAGCTTCTACATCTCCAGTTCAAATTGTCTCATGTCGTGTGGGGAATCTCAGAGTGAGGTACTGTCCCGATGGAGCGTATTTTAAACAGTCGTGCGCGCCTTCTCCGCCTCGTGATGTGGACGTGGATGTTTTAATGAGGTTGAGGACCACGAACCTTATTAGCAAGTTATCGGAGAAGATAGAAGCAATCACTTCTAGACTGAGAGTAGTATGTTTGCTTTTCCATTCGATGAATAGAAACATGACTTTGAATGAACAAAGTCATTAAACTTTCCGGTAAATTTGGAATTTACCGAAAAAATTCGTTAAGAGAATTTATCGTGAAAAGCAGGTAAATCCGTTAAACCGGTAAATCGTTAACAATTAAACTCACACCCCTGGTCCCAGTTGACACAAAGAAGCAGGGCAATCGCTACTATTGGACGGCGAAGCATCATCTGGGTTTATCTTCGACAATCAACATTTCGCGCTGTGGCGCTTGGTTAGCTAAGTTGCAAAAAAGCCTCGAACCGTTTTTATTCCTTTGAAGTTGCCTCACTATATTGGGGTGACCCACACGGAATGTCGCATACATTGTGGTCTTCTTTTACAACTAGACTAATCGTTTGTGAGCTCACTTAAGGTAAATTTTTCGCGACGTTTCATCTTTTCTGTCTTTACTACATTATTCCCTACCTGTTTCTGAATTTATAGCCTTCAGGCTACAATGAACCAGAAAATGATTGTGCTCGAGTGCTTGCTCTATGATTTCAAATTGAAGAAATCCGCTGCGGAATCGCATCGTCGTTTGATAGCAGCATTTGACGAAGATATCGTTTCCGAAAGACAATGCGAACGGTGGTTTCACGTTTTGCCGCCGGCGACGGAAGTCTTGAAGACGAAAAAAGCGCGGAAGACAAGCACCTGTCGTGGACTGAGACCTTTCACGGACTGCCGCTGAAACTGATCTGACAAGATCGACTCGTAGCCTGTAGTAGACTTTATTTGCTTCAAATCCTAATCCAAATCCTGCTCCAAACCTAAATCCAAATAGAGTTGACACGTTCACTACCAACGAGCGCTGACACCTGCTCATCTGACTACCACATAATCCGCTCGATGCAGCACGTTTTGAGTGGAAAAAGGATTGCCGACTACAACGAAATCCGGATTTGGGTGACCAACTTTCTCGATTCACGGCCAGACGGCCAGCTCGTTTCTTTAGATACGGAAGCAGGTTTTTGCGAAAACGTTGGGGAACGGTTGTTGATAAGTTTGGAGAATATATTACCGAATAAACTCTGGTTTTAATTGCTTAGTATTAATTTAGCTTTTCGATCTGAAGCGACATTCTGCGAGGGGCACCCTAATATACGGGACAAACGCTGAGGAAGTAGAGGAATATGTTATAAAACGAGCGCTCAGCAAAATAGTCCATCACTCGTTCATCTCTGCAGTAAATTAACGTTCAGGGATATAAACATCTACATTGGCTCCTATGTGCAGTTTATACTGAATCTTCATTTCAGTATTTCTAATTATTGATCACTTGTAACGTCTCGATGCGAATGTTTTGGAATGTTCGCCGTTCTCGAGCGCTCTATGTGTCACATACCGTTGTTATCTGATCTGTTGCTCTATATAAGCAGGCTATTAGATTGTGCACAACATTTTCTCTTCTCTCATTTTTTCATTCCTGGTATCGTTGTATCCCTATGCTATTCTTAATAGGCTTAGGTAAAGTGCACGATAAAAGTCCCACTACGCACAAGGCACTATAACAAGGAAGCTGGCACTAGGTAAATTATTAGAATTTTGACATTTTTTCTACTGTTTGTATATTCGTGAACAATTTATGTAATTTATTTATGTATTTTAATTATAAACGTTTAATTACCCAAGTTTGAGGTTGATTTGCTGAACCACCACACCTAAAAACCGAGCAGAGGCAAGCGCTAATTTACAGTTCGACTGTTTCATTTGGATTTCCTCCAGTACTTCTAACCCTCTTCATATGGGGGGGGGAGATGAGCAATTCTCCACATTTCACTTGGATCTGTCCCGTATTGTAAAATTATCTGTGATAGGTACAATTTGTTGTTACCTGGGCCATCACGGTATCCTGAGTAAAGGCGTTGAGAAGCAGAAACACGCAGAGGACGTGGAAGAACATCCCAGCGGTGGGCTATGTTGGAACTGTCCACTATGCGCTTATATGCATACTACTATCTCAACTGTTTGTCGTGGACTGCTGAACCTCTAACCATAAAACAATAGGGCTGAGAACAATGAAAGGTGCCCTTTCGCAACGGCTGAGCTCTACCTCGAGTGAGACAGTCAACATATGAAGCTAAAAACGATACCATTCTTGCAGCTAAGCCAATGTTGACGTGCGACTCTCAAAATGAACGGTATACCAGTGAATAAAATAAAGGAGGAAAAAGCGTTGGTTGGTTTGGAAGGGTTTTTGGGTCCCTCTTGAATGCCCCTAGTCAATCTAAAAATACTAGGGGAGCTCCGATTAGTGGGATTATTGGGCTGCGTACACGTATTGGTCACGTGATGACGATGAATCTACTAACCAAGTAAGTGGTGGGTTGGTACTGGAACCTCTTCAACTACCTACTTGGTTTCCAGTGCTGGCCGTACTGCCAATATCATCCTCGTGCTCGCATGAATCTGAGCAATCTAAATTGTCTGCAATCTGAGAATATTTACCTGCAGTAGCTCGATCAATGTCTTAGCACATTTGTTGGGGCTTGGAGCCGCTGGTGTGGAGACTACATATTACAGGATGTTTTGTAGCGACCAAAATCGCGGCTCTGAAAGCAGAAGGTGCATGTTCGAGTCCCGCCTGACGCAAGAGTTTTGACCGAAACAAAGCATTCTGTATGTAATAACATGCAACGTCTAATTTTCGCTATTGCTCTTTTCTGCGCCTAAGATCTTCATTACATGGACTGTTGTTTTTATCAGTGTTCTACCGACCATTGGCTCTCAACGTCATATTTTTCCTGTTACTGTCTGCTCAACTTTTTATTATTATTTATTATTATTTTATTACACACCGGACGACCGATTGCACTTGATCGTCGAGCTGTAATTAGCGCCATCGAAGCAAATCCGAGCTTAACAACGCGTATGTTGGCACTCGACTTTAATTGCTCACACACCTCTATTGAGAAGATTCTACACAGCGCTGGCTTTTTTGTAAGGCTCGGTAAATGGGTGCCTCACGACGTGACCCCATCGCAGAGGAAGAAGTGTGTGGATGCTACGAAAAAATTGCTGGATCGTCACAAGAAGGATCCATTTCTTCATCGACTGATAACATGTGATGGGAAATGGATTCTGCTGGATGATCGCCAGCGTCCTAATCAGTGGCTTAGAGCAAAACAGAAGCCGCTGAGAAGGCCTAAGCCTGACCACTATCAGAAGAAGGTGATGCTTCCCGTTTGGTGGTGTCGGGAAGGTGTAATCTTCTGGGAACTCACCGAGAGCTGCTTCAGCATTGACGCCAAAGTCTATTCTTTTCAGCTTGACCGAGTGCAAGCTGAACTCTGCCAGAATCGGTTCCGACAGCTCTTCAGGAGTGGCATTATCCTTCAGCAGGACAACGCCAGACCACACGTCGCGAAACGGACTCTTCAAAAAATCGAAGACCTTGGCTGGGAGCGTCTAACTCATCCATCGTATAGCCCAGACTGTGCGCCAAGTGACTACCACCTTTTCCGTTCGCTGCAGCAGGCTGGAAGACGATTTACCAATGTGGACCACGTCAAAACGCACTTCCTCAGATTTTTCGCCTCAAAATCACGAGAATTCTACAGCCGTGAAATCGATCAGCTACCTGATAAATGGAAAGCAGCTCTGCGTTGCAAATGATCTTACTTTGATTGAAGATTGTTGTTAGTAATTTGTTAATAAAGCCTTTTGTCGAAGATGCTTGAGAGTCCACGAAATTAGTTGCCAGCCTAATATTTATTATTCGTTATTGTTATTATTGAATCTGATGCATTTAGCAAGCATTTAACCTAAAGGGTTGAAGCAGCAGTGAGGAAAATGCATGGTTGCGGTGTACATAGTTGGTTCCGAAACGGGCATATATTAGGGTGTCCCACACGGAATGTCGCTTCAGACCGAAAAGTTAAATTCATATAAAGGATTTAAAACCAAACTTAATTTGGTAATAAATTTTCCACCTTTATCAACATCCTTTTCCCGATGTAAACGCAAAGATTGGATCCCGTCTTTAAAGAAATAAGCTGGCCGCGAATCCAGGAAGTTGGTCACCAAATCCGAATTTCGTCGTAGTCGGCGAACTTCTTCCCAGCCAAGACGTGCTGCATTGAGCGGAATACGTGGTAGTCAGATGGGTGGATGTCAGGCTGTAGGCAGATGAAGCAAAACGACCCAACCAAGTTCCTCAATTTCCTGCTGAACGCTTTTGCGATATGAGGCCTCGTATGAGCAGCAGCAAGTTGGTAGAGGACGTGTCAACTCGATTTGCGTTTAAATTTGGGGCAGGATTTAAAGTGGGATTTGGTGCAGATAAGCTCTACTACAAGCTACCGAGTCGATCTTGTCAGATCAGTTTCAGCGGCAGTCCGTGAAAGGTCGCTATCCACGATAGCTGCTTGTCTTCCGCGCTCTTTTCGTCTTTAAGACTTCCGTCGCCGGCGGCAAGACGTTGAAGCCACCGCTCGCATTCTTTTGGAAATGCCATCTTCGCCAAATGCAGCTACCAACGAACGATGCGATTCCGCAGCGGATTTCTTCAATTTGAAGTCGTAGAGCAGACACGCGCACACAATCATTTTCTGGTCCATTGTAGTCTGAAGGCTATAATTTCTGAAACCGATCAGGGAATAATGTAGGAAAAACAGAAAATGTTGAGGGTGAAACGCCGCGAAAAAATAATCCTAAGTAAGCTCACAACCGATGCGAATAAGTGTGAAAAGAAGGCCACAGTGTGTACGACATTCCATGGACAACCTAATAGAATTGGTCATTTCTTGAGCTGCACTTTGCCTGACTAGCGCTCCTAGTCCACCCATCACGTTGAGGGCTCGCCCGGCGGTGCGTGTCCAGAGAGCTATGGAACTGGAACACATAACACTGTGTTCAACCTAGAATGTTAGCTGGTTCTCACCTCTGATACCGTCCAGATCGGTTCTACTGCATATACGTATCATTTTTATTAAATAACCATTATAATGATTTAAATATTGATATTCTACTATAGTTATTTCTTCTATGGAAAAAAGCCTTTGAGCTAAGCCACGCCGTTTCAAGTTTGTGCTGGAGAAGTGAAACATCAGTTATGAAACCCGCTTTTCTTATTGTTCAGTTGGTTATGAATGATACTCTCATTCCGCCGTTCTTTATGTTATCTAGCCGATTCAGTGGTTCCCATCTACAGGGCGGTCAATATGAAGTGTTACACGAAAATTATATACAACTTTGCACAAACCAAACAAAATAAGAAAAGTGTACAATCGTTGGAAAGACAAGAAAATTCTGCATAGAATATCATACATCACATTCAGAACGAGTTCCTTCAGCTTCAATGCAAGCGTCCACTCTCTTTTGAAAATTCTTGAAAATGCGCGCGATAATTTCCGGTGAAATTCCGTCCCATGCCTTCTCCAGAACTCTTTTCAGCTAATCCAGTAAACTGTGTCTGAAAGAGCAGCCTCTTTGCTCCATGATTGACTAGATGGCGAAATACATAGAGTTTAGATCGGGCGAGTATGAAGGCCAAACATCCTTCGTCCACAAATCTGGAAGATTGGTCTCACACCATTCCAAGATCTTTTTGGCACCGTGAGCTGGTGCCCAATCTTGCCTGTAGGTCCAATCTATGTCCTTAGCATTTTCTTGTGCCCAAGGTATTAAACGTTTTCCAGGATTTGCTTTTCGTAGATTTCGGCTTTGATCTTAACTTCCTTTTGAATAAAAACAAGCTTGGTCTTGCCCTGGCTCGATATTTCAGCCCATACTATCGAGGACTGTGGAAAATGAGCTCATCCGATGTTGACGGCTCTTGCAGATTCTTTTGGCAGCAGCTTCTTTGATTTCTTCTTTTGGAGTGGTTCGACGGTAAATATCTTTTCGTCTGTTAAGAGAACTCAGTCGCGCTTGCCACCGCGCGTAAGGGCCTTCGTCTTTCTGAATTTCTCCAATTTTGAAGCCTTCAGTTCTTCCGTGAAGTGCTGTCCTTTGGCAGATTTGTAGGAATACAATCAGAGATCATCACTCGTCAGTCGCTGCATGGTTGAACGAATTACGTTGTGCTCCTTAGCTAGTTTCCTATTGTTTCTTGCAAGATTTCGGTGCAACATGTCTTTGACGGCCTTTCGAAGGGCAGAAGTCCTTGCAGTTCGTCGTGGTCTTCCTCTCGGACGATTTTAGATGCCTCCGGTCTCTTCGATCTACTACTGCTGAACGATCCCTAAGCGAAACCATGTTTACCTAGAGACGGAGAATAAGGCTGGTCACAGGTGGACTAAAAGATACGGAGAGAACGAATAATACCGCAACAAACCACAGAAAAAGAGAGAAATTTTCGAAAATAGACTTTTTGTAGCGCCTAACACTTCATGTGGACCACCCTGTAATTGTGTCCACTTCCTTTTCTGTTGTTATTTTTCTTTTTTTACTTTTTCTTACTGAAGCTGTTTTTATTCACTATTATTGGTTTTTTGTATTCAATGTCGTAGACAGTTTCCTCTGTGGTTGACTGTCTAGTGGTGCACGCCGTCAAGCGGTGTAGTAAATAAATAAATAAATAAATAAAGGGACCCGTACGTACGAAGAACTCCAACCTGTTATCCATCTACCATCACCTGTATTGCCTGTCGTCCCATCGAACATTGAGTTGCTCAATCAGGCGCCAACATGATCATGCATTCATTCCTGTCGCGTGCCAGAGTACTCCAGTGGCTCGTCCAGTGCGTTGGTGGGCGTAATGGTTGTTCTCTCGATATCTCGCGGAATCCAGTCCATGAAGGCTCTCCTCCAGCGGGTGTCTGCGAAGCGCGTTACGTGGCCGGCCCACCTAATTTTCGACTGTTGACCACCTGGCCCTTGCGACAGCGTTTCTGATCTTCGAACGTCACCGATTCCCTAAACTCTGTCCATTCATCTACCATATCTGTGTCAAAATTGTCCACATCCGGGATGTTTTCCCTTACCCAGTCAGTGCTCTACTTCATGTTAGCATAGGAGAGCACGAAACCCTACCAAAAACCTTCATTCTACGCCCATGAGCCACCTTACATAAGTTTTTCATTTGTTCGCAGTCGACCTTGTAGTCTCGTTTTTAATACTTTCTACTGTTTTTCCCTGCGATTTTTGTGTTTTTTTATTGATTTCTTTCATTTCGATGCCACACCGTGCTTTTCGTTGTTATTGATAAGTCTGAGTTTCATTAAAAAGCAATTATAAGATCCCATTTACTGTGACTTACATTGAAGCAGGAGAGTTCAGTTGTCATAACATTAGCGTAACCTTTGCTTCATAATTCATCTCACCAGTTGTATGTATTGATGCATTGATTTCTAAGTTGCCCAGTTCAACAGGATCTTAAGAACAGTCGATTTCTATTCGACACTCAGAGCTGCCTCATCGGCTTTTCTCGCTGTGTTTCCTATGGATCCGTCGGAAACTGATCTGTCCTTGTTTCCTCTTAAAGATGCTATATTCAAGGTAGTGTCTTTTAGGCGTTACTGTAATGCTTTTATGCGAGACATAGGCCTGTACATACAACATCTGTATTGTATAGCATGTTCTTCAGTAAATCGCGATCGCTTACTGTACACAGCGTTCACTAAGACTTCAAAACAATGCTAAATATGTCTTATTCCATTGTCTGAGTTAAAACCTTGGCTCACGAGACAACTTTGTAGTATGCGGATCAGTCTATGTAACACAGCAATTAAAAAGGCAGCTATTCACGTTCCTGTTCGTTGAATTATTACAGTTACGTCGTTTTCCACTTACGAAAAGCGGGTGAGGTTTCCCAGAGCCGTCATCGCTCGCATTCCTGCTCCTAAATTGTGCGAATTCTTTGAACACAGTTGTACAACAAGTTAGAAAGTGGGACGAGTACGGCGCGGTAAAGGCAGCTGCTTCTTGCCTGGGCCGTAAAAATGCTCTAGGACATAATAATAAAGGATAAAGGACGGCGTTACTCAATCCCTTTTGGGATGCGCCACGCATTCTGCTTCTACGGGATGTCGTGGAGGCGATTTGAATGCGTATTTGGCCATACAATGACTTGCGGTGGCCAGCCGATGAACAAGTCAGCGCTCTATCCTTCCCAGACACGTCTGGTACCGATTCACCGACCCCGGAGGGATAAAAGGTTTGGTTGGCCTTGGCCTGGACAGAAAATCCGAACCAGGAATCTGGTATCGGGTGCAGGCGACAGTCGACGCCTCCACTTCATGTTGGATAGTATCTTAAGTGAAAGGAGTTTTTTCGCGAATTTACTCCAGCGACATAAGACGTCTGCTTTAGTGAACTAAACAAGATCAAGTTCCATCTTAAACTGTACAAGGACGGATTGGGTACTTCTAGCATGACAACGTCAAACCGTTCATGGTCCTGAACGGGTGCGTGGCGAGATTTTTCCCAGCATTAAAATATACTGTCTTCCAGCACTTTAAAATAAACTGTAAATTATGATTTTTCTTCAAGAAATAAACTTTATGAAATTTCAAACAATGTGTTTTCCTATCGTAGCAGATGAGTTGGAAATTTTCATATGTAGAAAATCGTACTAAATTTTGTTTGAACAAAAAATTATTCCCACCCTCTTCTCCGAGAATTTCCAAATTTTTCTGAAAAACGATCTTTTTGATTTGGAGGATGTTTCGATTGATTTCAAAAGTGTCAAGCTTGCTCAGAAGAGCGTCTAATTTGGCGTGAAAATGGTATATAGCTAAAATGTGAAATGTTGTTTTTCAGCACTGAAGGTACGTGGTGCACAACACCACCACCGGATGCTTTTAACATAAAACTTCATAGGAGTAGAGTCGTCTGAATGCAGCTGACAATAAATGCGGTATCAGGCGTTCCAGGCATGAAGCTATGTTATTTTTCTCAGTTGGCAGCGTTACCGTATAACGTACCATTTCCAGGAGTGCTATGAACTTCACATTCACCGTCGCTTTCAGTGCATGTGTTGGACTTTTGTCTCCATATCTTCATAATTCGACCGAGTACATCCGAACTTGTGCCAAAGAGAGTCTGAAAAAAGAGGATCTGAAGCGTCTGATTAGTCTTATCTTGAATGGAAGTCATACCAAAACAGGCTTCACTGAGTGAACCGACAGGCAGGTAAAAAAATCAATAGTCGATAGACATTAGTCTTTTTGTGAAATATGAATATAATTTCAATTCACAAATCTGTATCGATCGAAACTACCGATCTTTCCCAGAATTTACTCGTTGAAGAAAAATTTGCTCACTGTTGTTCTATCTTCGTAGAAAAGCTTGAAAGTGGATCAAGGCGCCTCTGGCGCCACTTTCAGTGGCTCTAGGCGTCTTCCCCAACTTGAGCTCAGAGGGCCTCTCTACTCGGTTTTGCCTTAGTTATTTGAATGTTGTTGTTTTTCTGCGTTTTTGTGCTGCTAAGAAGGTCAGAATTCAGAATTTATTGTAGATTCAGTCTTCTGAAACTTCCTAACTAGCAAATTCTAGTCTCAATTTGCCAATGTGGATCTTTCCGTTGGAGCTCCGTAAAGAGCGATGGCTTCCGGAGGGTTTGAATTTTGGAGCTGTTTCAAAGCCATCGTTGTGGATCACATGCAGGGTGCATTTCACAGAAGAACATCAGCACCTACCTTTGATAGCCATATAAGCATCTTCGCAGCGAATATGCAGACTGCGACGTAGAAAATGACCAGTAGATGGGGGCTATACTCCTTGGAGGTTCTCTCGAACAGATAACCCAATGAATTCGCTGCTGCGTCGACAGCATCGTATTCGTCCGCTGCTGGATTGTCCGAAATATTTGGCGCCTCGGGTGTATCTACTTCTGCCACGCCTTCAGATCCCATGCTAATCTGCCGCGTAGGGCCTAGAATATACACATATAAGAATATTCGAAGTGGACAGGACAGAAGAATAAAAGTCAGGGCTAGGAGAAGATAAGAGGAACATCTGAGAGCAGATCTCGTACTCTGATTCAGGGACTAGAGTCAGTAAGTCACACTTCTCACTCGACACATTATAGGTGCTTTCTGAAAATGGGGTATAGGGGTGCCCTAAAACAATCCCCAATTCTTAATTCCCCGTGTTCCACTTGTCCAATGATGTGTGGACTATAGAAGAAAATCAAGGAAGGCAGTGATATGGCGTTGGAGTAGAGACTCAGCTGCAACCTCAGTGTTGCCCCTTCAGATTGAGATAGATTCCATTTTAACCTCTGAAAAGCTCTGAAATCTTGTGCTATATATGTGACAAATGACGAGATGTGTCACTTGTAACTACAAGCGCCTTTAGCCATGTTTCAAAGACCAAACTTCCACGTCCATGCGATCAGCCAATTGGATGCAGGACTGACCGTAAATTCTACGCCACTGAGTTTCCTGTAGGCCCTTCAGGTCGCCGTTACTCACTGCGAAAAGCATTCAAAAAGCTTTGGCAACATTGCGCAGATAGAATTACTAGGTTTGTCTTGTGGAATCTTCAATAATGGTTCTGTATCTCCAGTGTTTTTAGGGCGCAAGTTACGCAGTCAAAGGAGTGTCGGCTACTGCATGCACCCTATTGTAAGTTCTTGGTTCAAAGTTCCCTCCCAGGCCAACCAAGCCTTTCATCCTTTCGAGGTCGTTGAATCTAACTGCACTGGATCACTCTGGCACGGAGCACGTTGCTGACGTAGCGTGGTAGGGTAAGCAAACAAAAGGACATCGGCAGGTATGTACATGTACTCCTTGCGAAAGCAAGCTAAATGGGTAAAACGCCTTCTCTACGGCCGATGTATAAGAATGTGTGGCGAAATCCACACGCTTAACATTTTTCGCGCTAACAGTGGTAACAGTAACAGTTTATTTTTATTCATATGTTTTTTCTTGCTTTTGACTTCGTGCTGGCGCAGTTGGAGGAACTGCTGGCTGTCATCTGTGCACTGAATCAAGTTCTTGGTTCGGGTTTCTTGCAAAGGACAACAAGCCTTTTCCATCGGCTGGCTACCGCAACTGAAGGTGCAAGCCGAATACTCGTTCAAAATGTCTCACATCCCGTTGAACAGAATTTGTGGCGCATCCCAAAAGGTATTGATTTACGTCCTTTATCCTTTTATTACATGGGAATGTTTTCACGAAGCCTACACTATTTGCTTCCAGATGCCGCTGTTTCCATGTGAACAGTTATGTGGCATTGCAATGAAACTGAGAAGTTCTCCCTTTAGTAGAACTACTATCCTACTATTAATAAGTGTTTGTTTGCACAGAAGAGCTGTAGGAGTGTCTTGAGGGAAAGTGTGGGGATGGGGTTGTAGTTATGTGGTGTCACCTCTACGTTGTGTTGAGAAGGGTCAGAAGACGTGTCGCCAATGTCACGCAAAGGGCGTCCGAGTTCAGAAGAGGTGTCATCGACGTCGTTCAACAGGCGTCTGGGTTCAGAAGACATGTCACCAATGTCGTGTGAAGGACGTCCGGATTCAGACGACGTGTCACCGATGTCGTGCCAGGGGTTCGAATTCACACGACGTGTTAACGATGTCGCCCAAAGCACGTGCGGATTGAGAACACATATCAGCGGCGTCGTTCGTCAGCCGTCCGGTTTCAGAAGAGGTGTCATCGATGTCGCGAAAGGCCTGTCCGTATTCAGACGACTTGTCACCGAGGTCGCCCCAGGGGTTCCGGATTCACACGTGCCAACGATATCGCGCAAACCACGTCCAGCATGAGAAGTCATTCATCGACGTCGTTCATCAGGTGCCTGGGTTCAGAAGAGGTGTCACTGATGTCGCGAAAGGTCTGTCCGGATTCAGACGGCGTGTTGCCAATGAAGACGGAACCAGCAAAGGGGAACGGTAAAGGGGGGGGGGGGGGTCCAGTGAAGGATGGATCAAGTAATGGGGACAGGTCAAGGATAGAGAGACCAGTGAAAGGAGACCAGCAAATCGAGGTCCAGTGAAGGTGGAAACAGTAGTAGGGACCGACGAAGAGGGGAGGGGTCCAGTGAAGGTGGGGGGAGGGACCTGTAAAGGGTTCATCAATAAAGGGGAACCAGTGAAGGTGGGACCAGTAATGGGGAGCGGTGAAGGGGGGTGCAGTGAAGGGGCCAATAAATGGAGTACCAGTGAAGGACCAGTCAAGGGGATCAGTAAGGGAGCCAATAAAGGGAACACCAGTTAAGGGGGTTTATTTATTTATTTATTTATAGATCAGTAAAGGATCCAGTAATAGAACCATTAAAAGGGGCCATAATTAAATTAATTTAAATTATAAATAGAACGAGTACTTCAGAGAATGAATCGTGTACGTGCAATAGAGGGTGAGGCACCATAGGAGCAGTTTTGAAGATATTGCCCTACCGTTTTCTGCTACACCATTCTATATAGTAAAACCAGTTTTTTTACTGTAATGAATGAGAGAAGGCCTAAAGAGGACAAGAAGACGTTCGGGTGTTCTATTCTCTGGGTTTGGGGCGAAGCTCCCAACCAGACGTTTGGCGGCCGGGAGACCGTTGAACGTCTGGTAAACTACTATACTATTATAACTACTATAGAACTTATGTACGAGACAGATATCGAAAATCCTGGAATCTCACCGTTGGGTTTTCGATATCTGTCTCGTACATCAGTTGTTATATTGGTGGCGATGTCCGTTCCTCCACGTGGTGCCACTGGAAACTGCTCGCTCTGCGAGCTAAGCTAATCACGGACATTCGAATGCAGGCGACAGGCCCTTGTGACAGGCCGGCCTACGAAGACCCATGTCACATCACATGGTGTATGATAAGTCAAGTTTCTTGAGATAGTGCTACGGCGTCCGCGGGAGCCGACGCGCACTCGCAGAGCCCGGCGAGTGTGAGAAGTATGCGAGGGTCCCTGATGCGAGGACGGCATCGGGGGGTGGGGGGGGGGGGGGACAACTGAGCTAGTCCGAAAGTCCCGTAACGTAAGCAGGACCCGCGTGGCTACGCTGAATGTGGGTACGTTGACGGGCCGCTCGTGCGAGTTGGCAGAAGCACTGGAGCGAAGAAGAGTTGATTTCTGTGCGGTGCAGGAGACGAGGTGGTCCTGCCGCAAGTCAAGGGATATAGGACGTGGTTTCAAGGCCGTTCTATGTGGAAGTCCCAGGACCACCAGCGGTGTCGGAATAATCGTCTCCGAACGATTTCGTGACTCGATTGTAAGCGTCGAGCGCTTTGACGATCGATTGATGAAGATCGTTGTCGCCGCTAAGGAGCGACTCTATCACTTCTTCTCTGCGTATGCTCCGCAGACTGGCTGCTCCGATCAAGCCAAGGATGAGTTTTGGAACCTGCTTGATGAGAAGACAGCAGAGGTACCGTCGAAAGATGTCATCATAGTCGCTGGTGACCTTAATCGGCACGTAGGTGCTGCGAAGGGCGGGTACAGCTGTCATGGTGGTTTCGGATACGGGTCTCGTAACCCCGATGGTGAGCGTATTCTTGAGTATGCGGAATCGCATAGCCTCACCATTGTGAACACCGTTTTCCAAAAACGCGACTCCCACCTCATCTCATATTATAGTGGGAGCTCCAAGTCTCAGACAGACTTTGTGCTTGTGAAGGATCGTGACCGAAATCTCGTCACAGACGCGAAGATCGTGCCGTATGAAACGGTCGCCCCACAGCATCGTCCTCTGATCTGTACATTGATGATCGCCTCTCCGAGGCTGAAGCAGGTCGAGCGATGCGGTGCTGCAAGAATCAAGTGGTGGCGAATGAAAGAAAAGGAAGCAGCTGTGATTTCTCGCGTGCGGTTACCGACAGTTACGACTGTCGATGAAACTTGGAAGAAAGCAACCGACGCGATACGCCAAGCTGCAAGGTTGGAACTCGGCACTACGAAGCCTGGACGACGCAAAGTCGACAAGCAGGCATGGCTGTGGACAGACGATGTGAAAGCGAAAGTTCGAGAGAAGAAGTCGCTGTATCATGTGCTTCTCGGCGACAGAACAGCCGACAACTGGCAGGAGTATCAGAAGGCGAAGAAGGCTGCAAAGAAAGCCGTGGCTGTTGCGAAAGCCACTCATTATGGTGATGTCTACCGAAAGCTCGAATCGCGCGATGGTGAGCGGTATTTGTACCGACTTGCTAAGACCCGCCATCGCCAAACCGAGGACATTGAAAAGTTTGTTCTCATCAATGATGAGAACGGCCATCTTCTGACAGACCGCAAAAAGGCGCTGAAGCGATGGCGTGATTACTTTGAAAAAACTTCCACTATGGAATTTCCTCGTCCGGCCATCCCTTCTGTGGCTTCTGTTCACGGTCCCGTTCGCAAGATCATCGTGGAGGAAACAGAAGCGGCTCTAAAGAAGATGAAGCCCGGTAAGGCGACAGGGCCGGATGATCTGGCAGCCGATGTTTGGAGTCGAAGCTCTGGTATCCTGCTGAGTGGTTGGCTGAGTTCTTCAACCAGGTAGTAAAGGAGAAGAAAGTACCGGAGTGTTGGCACAACAGTACGACGATTCCGATTTGGAAGAAGAAGGGCAGTCCTGCGGACTGCTTCAATCACCGCCCTATTCGCTTGCTTTCGCACAGCATGAAGATCTTCGAGCGAATCCTCGATAGACGAATCCGTGAAATCGTCAAGCTCTCCGACAACCAGTGCGGCTTTGTGTCTGGTTGTGGGACCATTGATGCTATACACGCCGCCCGCCTCCTGGTGAAGAAGCATCGCGAGAGACAGAGGCCGGTGCATATCGCCTTTCTCGACTTGGAGAAGGCCTTCGACCGCGTACCGCGTGAGCTTATATTGTACGCCTTGCGACGACACAACGTACCTGAGGAACTTATAGAGTGGGTGCGGATGCCCTACTCTTGCCCAAAGAGTAGAGTGCAAGCTGCAGCTGGAACCTCAATGGAGTTTCCCATCTCTGTTGGGGTGCACCAGGGTTCTGCGCTTTCTCCACTCCTCTTTGTTGTCGTCATGGATGCCATTACGCGAGATCTTCAGCAGCCTGTTCCATGGACGCTGCTTTATGCTGATGACGTGATGCTCGCTTGCGAAGAGAAAGACGATCTCGAGCGGCAGGTGCAAGCTTGGTGCGACCGTCTGGCGAGGTTCGGACTCAAATTGAACGTCAAGAAGACCGAGTACCTAACGACTGACGTGAACGAGTCCGGCTCCATTAAGATTAACGGTACTGAACTTGCACGCACTTCGGTGTTTAAATACCTGGGATCAGCAATAGCGTCTGACGGCAGTCTGATGGTTGAAGTGAACTCACGCGTGAGTGCAGCTTGGTCCAAGTGGCGTTCGCTGACTGGCGTGCTCTGCGATAGGAGGATACCAGAGCACCTGAAGTCGAAGATTTACAGAGCCGTCGAGCGCCCGGTAGCGATGTACGGCGCTGAGTGTTGGCCTGCGACTAAGGGAGTTGAAACACGCCCCAGCGTCATGGAGACGAAGATGCTGCGCTGGACGGCTGGAGTCACGCGCATGGACCGCATCAGAAACGATGCTATTCGGCAGAAGTTCGGTGTCGCGCCGATAGCGGACAAGATGCGCGAAGCTCGCTTGCGATGGTACGGCCACGTTCTGCGTGGAAAGGAAGACAGCGTCCGCAAGATTGGCCTTGAGTTGGAAGTATCTGGAAAGCGGCCTAGAGGACGCCCGAAGCAGCGTTGGTCCGATACGTTACACACGGACATGAAAGTAGCTGGTGTCCACCCTGATCAAGCGCAGGATCGGGAAAGGTGGCGTTGTAACACCAGAAGAGCGGACCCCGCGACGATGCGGGACAAACGCTGAAGAATAAGAAGAAGAAGACATCAGTTGTTATATTTCACCAATGATTAGACTGTAGGTTAATGATGAAGTTATCACACACAAGAGGATGTTCTATAAACTAAGCCAGTCAACAGTAATACCTATAGTGTATAAAGTGGCTAGAAATGCATCAAATTTGCTACAATTTGAAGCACTATTTTCCTCCACGTTGTAGATTATGTTGGAGCGGTACTATTCATAACGGGCCACTCCTGGATTGATAAGAGCCTGCAGATCGTGTGGGCAGCTTTACAGCCCACGTCGCAGCGCCTCTTACGGAATTTTATTCCTTATTTTTCCCAAAGAAGATATTGGACAGCTACTTTTTAAGCCATATAGAGAAGAACTTTGTCTCTAGGATGGTCGATAAGCGAAGATCGAAAATCTGAAGATGCAGGAATTCTACAGCTCGTCTTCTGCAGGTACGACGTTCGGCAGAATTATTCTTTCTCCTTATAGCTAAGTCTTCGCCTCACTTAGAGCTTGCAGAGCTTTGTTTGTAGTTTTTTCTTCTACTTACACGTTCGATAGTATTAGCTTACGCACACGGCTGTATATTGCATTTGTTCCAGCTGGTTGCTGCATCGTGTATGATTAGCAAATTAGTAGCGTTCTTCTGTTGTAGTTAAGATCCATTCATCTAATGTTCACTCCGGAGAAGGCTCTGAGTTCTCGTACGCGACACCGTAATACCGAATGTTCCTCCACCAATCTTCGGAAGTTTAGCCACATCGGAATGACAGTGCCCGCCACCGACCCGAGAACGATTTCCTGCAGTTTTACGTGAGAGTGTACTATTTTCTAGTAAGAACAGTTAGAACCATGATAGTTGTAAAGAGTATAACATTAAAGCCGTCCCGACGTGGCCGGCTCACCTAATTTTGTCGAAAATTAGGAGGGCCGGTTACGTAATGCGCTTCGCAGACACATGCTGGACGAGAGCCGTTACCGACTGGATTCCGCGGGATGTCAAGAGAGCACCAGGACACCCACTAACGCGTTGGTCGGACTTCTTCGTGAAACCATGAACGACCGATATGACGCTCTTCGTGTCCCTCGAGCGAGGAGGATCCATTGGACCACTCTGGCACGCGACAGGGACGAATGGAGACGCTGCTGGCGCCCGCTCGAGCAAGTCGATGATCAACGGGACGACAGGTGACAGGTGATAGCATTGAGGATTTGCTACATAGCAGTTGGTATGCGGTTCTCTGCAATTGGAAAGAAGAATCCTAATAAGGTCACCTAATTTTGTTGCAAAACTTGCGATTTATGTGCCACGTATTAAGTTATCTCTCGTCCAAGAACCAAATTGCGAGCAAGTCTTTTACTTACAGGGCAGGTAGGTTGTCGTTGAAGTTTCTTAAGCAACTCCCTAAACACCGAGACAATTCAGAAACTGAGAAGAAAGCTTGATTTGAAGTTTCTCAGATTTGAAGTTGGTTGAATAAGAATAGTTATTTGTATAAACTGCTCCGCTGTTTGTATTTCTTGTGTCTCTGTGTCCTTTTTTTATTGAATGGTGTTCTCGCGACTGTTAATAAAAGGATAAAAGGATAAAGGACGGCGTTATTCAATCCTCTTTGGGATGCGACACGCATTCTACTTCGACGGGATGTCGTGGAGGCGTGTTGTATGCGTAATTGGCCATACAAAGACTTGCGGTGGGCAGCCGATGAACAAGTCAGCGCTTTATCCTTCCCAGACAATTCTGGTACCAATTCACCGACCCCGGAGGGATGGAAGGCTTGGTTGGCCTGGGCGGGAAATCCGAACCAGGAACCTGGTATCAGGTGCAGACGACAGTCGCGCCTCCTCCGACAGCGGTCCACGCGTCCCGACTGTTAATATGTTTTCGACTGTTAATACGACTGTTACTGTTTTTGTTTTCTAAAGTACTGCTTTCTACAACCGTAATAAGCAATAACAATAACAAAAAAATTATAGCATGTTCTGAGAGCACACGAGAACTACAAAAATCTGCCATCGAAGTGATACATATAATAGCAAGTGGGTGAAGCCGGACACGGACACTACCCTTATAAATGGTTCTCATTTTTCAAGGGTGATATTCAACATCAGGAATTGCAGTCACAGAAAGCAGCTTCTGTGAATTAATCAGTTCGCCACGCTACAACTCGTGAATGTCACATGTGACCACAATGTTGCAATCTCTCGGTACACACGTATTCGGTACGATTTCGTTAATGACAAGCCTTCAGTGCATGTCACCAATGTGGGCTGCAGTGAAAAATGGGAACGTGCCCGCCAATCAGGCCCCATCGAATGGGCGTGGCAATCAGACACGAAGAAGCATATACGGACGGTACCCTGATTGGCTGATGTGTGTGCGGTCGTTGCTCTGCTTGGTTATGATTGGCTGACGTGTTCTTACCTCCCGTCCCTGCCTACTTCGCGACATACAAAACCGGACGTGCGGCTTCGGCCAACACGCATAAGCGGCGCGCAAGTGAAAAGGTGGCACATTTTGTACCAAAAAAGCGCCGTTTTCCGCGCCGCCCGCATCGTGCAGGTCGCGAAAAGCATTAGCGCGCGGCTCCCTTGAATTCTGAAAGCTTTGCTTAAATATTTGTTGTTCGCCCGCTTGTTCGCTGCGTAGAAGAGCATGGCTTGCTTTGAGGAACTCACTACCGCTGTGGCCCGTTCTGTAACAGTGCTGCACATTTAACGGTTAACGATTTAACGAATTTAAAGAATTAATGATATTTTTCGTTGAAATTTGGCTCAACGACTTAATGAAAATTTTCAGAAATTAAACCATGTTTTTACGGCCTGTTTTCTGAATAAGTTTATCACTTTTCCTCTTAGTCTTTACTATGTAGTATTGCAGGCTTCACCCTCCCGATTAGGACTGTTCCTAAAAAACTATTGAAATCAGCAAGAGTAAACAAAAACTATCCGTTCTGGCGAGGTCATAAATGGCGAGAGGATATTGAGCCACAATTCGAATCTGTTTGGGTTTGACCTATGGGTTGCTCCAGTTGTGAGGTGGGGGGAGGGTAAGTAAGGGCACAGCTCGCCAATTCTTTTTTATTTTTATTACCATGCTTCTTTTCATACCTTCCAAAACAGAACACGTGAATTTTTAGAAGTAATACACTTAGAAACTAGAAAAGTTCCTCGCCGAAACGCCAAGCAAGTCAACGAATCCGCTAACCATAAAATACTGGTCTGTCTCCCTCGTAAGATGTGCCTATTCCCATATTTTGCTTATCCCAAAATACTTTTGCCCGCCACCTGGAATAGCTAAGACGGAAAGAATGTTTCCGACTGCTGGTCGTATGAAAAACCACTTACGAAGAGCGCTATCAAAACAAAAATTAGGAAAGCTACATTTTCTGAACTTTAACGTTCTACAAATAGACCTTTCATTGTAAATTTATTAACTCGTTCAATGCAAAGGACTCGAAGGGGATTACCTTGTAGCACAGCCCTGTACAACGTTTTGTGCTGTATGAAAACAAAAACCAACACCGTTGTGTTCTGTCCCAAGGAAGAACTGATCTAGGCCATTTCTGATGCATCTAGACACATTAGGTTGATCGAAGTCTTGCAACGCTAGCACAACAATATTCAAGTTTGCTAAAACAAAATCTCAGTGCACAGTATATTCCCCATCCAAGTTTAAGATCCTTCCCTATCTCTCAGGCAGTCTTTCAATTCCCTTCCGCCAGAATTCCGAGGGCTAAGGAAAAGAATCTGGAAACCTCCATTCCCAGTTAACGTCGATCGTTGAACTCTCTACTTCGAGATGCTGGTTCAGAGCTCTGAACAGGTGGTAGTCAGAAGGAGCGAGGTATGGAGAGTACGGTGGATGAGGCAGAACTTCCCAGCCTAACTCATGGATTTTCTCGCGACTCACTTTTGCGCGTTGTCGTGCAGCAGGTAAACATTTTCCCGTTCTCGACGTTTTTGGCGCATGGCGTCGGCCAAGCTCTGGAGCTGACTAGCGTGGTCAGATGCTGTGACTGTGGTTTCACTATCCAGCGACTCTCAGTGAAGCATGCCTTCTGAGTCCAACAGTCTGAGGGGCGTCCGGAACGAGGTCGATTTTCGAGAGAGATATCTCTAGCCTTGAAGCGCTGATACCAACGCGCCACTGTGGAATAGTGAATGACCTCCTCCTTGAATGCAGCGCGATGTTGGAGGCTGCAGTCCTTGCGGAACGGCCTTGTAGAAATTCGTAGTAGACGATAGGTCGTGAGATGCTGCTGCTTATCGCTGACATTGTTGCTGTATTCGTATTCGACGAGGCCTTATATATTATGCTTGAGGAGGCTTCGGGAATGTACTCTGACGTCACCACAAGGCCAATACTGTAAGACCTTTAAAAATTTAACAGGCAGCTGCGTAAAGTGTTGCAAGACTTCTCGATCAACTCAATAGATATAGACCAGTCATTTGGTGAACTAAGGACAGCAGTTTCCAAAAATCTTCCTTTGAGAAAGCCAAACTGATTTTCAGAGACAATCTTGTTGATTTCGAGATGAGCTAGGACGTGCTTTTTAAGGACCTTTTCGGCAGCTCTCGCAAAGATTGAGGTGGTGCTAACAGGCCGATAGTTCCTAGGATCGTTAAGTGGAGCCTTTTTAGAGATGGGATCACAAACGCATGCTTTCATCTTTCAGGAAGATCCGCTCTGGTGTATCTAAGGTTAAATATACTTTCCAATGGAAAGGTTATATAGTAAACTACGTTCTTTATAAAAACAAGAGCAGTGAAATCCGGAGAAACCTAATAAGACTTAGGGCCTCTACAGAGTCTCGCGGCAGCACCCCGAGAACTCGTCCATATCGCTCCCGCCGCAGTGGGACCCACGCTGCCACTGTGGTGGAAGCCGCGGCGCGGACGAGTTGTCGCGGAGCCGCCGCACGCAAAGGTCCCCGAGGGCTGCCGCAGTTCACGGCGGCTCTCACCCGCAGCGCCAGGAGCTGCGGGTGAGACCCGCCGGAGGGCGTGATAGATGGGTGTCCATTATGGTTCATCTATTCTAAACATTTTTTTAAACGAATCTACATGCTAGGGATATAGTAGGTTGTGCATAATCTCTGTCCATAAAGAAGCTTGACAACCAACAATATAATCACCGGTAGTGTCGACAAATGGAGGTGTATGGAATCCTGCACTCAAAACGTACCGCAAAAAAAACCTTAGTACGATGTTACGTAACCTTAATTGCTTGGAAAATCTCCGTGACCTTCCAGTCACAAGTTAGTCGTCTGAGGTTTAAGGAGAACCCTTGCACAGAAATGCAATAAGAAAGCAGACCGTTCTCTTTAGTACGAGGTATAACTACATCGATCAGACCTCCCGGACTCAACAGGGCATCGGACGGAACGCTGTCATCACAAGGGCTAGCACATTATCTTCGAGCTGCTTGACAAGCGAAGAACTTTTAGTGGAGGCAAAAGAGAGCAAGCGCAAAATGGCACAGAACTGTTGAGTTATAAGAAGCGTTCTATTAGATTTCGGGGCTTAGATTCAAGAACTCCTAACTTGACTTAGAAAACGCTTCTTTACAAAAGAAAAAGCGTTCTGCTTACTTCATCTCTGACATTCTTAGAGGTCGTAACTGCTGGCAAAAGTACGCAGTGTTGCGTACAGCAGCCCTTGCGGCGCCGCACCACCCGCCGTTGTCATGGCGGGTCCGCAGCACCCCCAATACTCTGCTGCCGGCCTTAGGCCGTATACATAATACCTCAATTATTTCTTCTCTGTAAAACCATGCAGTAGATTCTATACATCGAAATCTTGCCAACGTCTCATCATCGTTTATTACACGTCTATCCTCATCGATTTGCCTGTTATTGTTTGCTTTTTGAAATACTTCGCCTAACAAGTCTGCTTTGTCCTTTGACGAATAAACCAGTTCACCTCCTTCACTTATCAGACCAGGAATTAAGCTATCACTCTCAGTACGCGATCTGATAACCCTATAAAAAGTTGTCTTGTCTCTAGAGCTAGTCACCTTCCTTTCTAGTAAGTATTGTAACGGTGAAGGGTCTTTTCCAGTTTTGCGGAAACTAACTCGTACGCAGACCAGTCTTCATCGTTGCCGGTGGAACGTGCCACATTCCAACAGTACGAACGATGACGGTTTAATCTAGTGATATAACTAGGGTAACTTTGTTCGTCACCGCACATGCGAAATTAAAATTGATCCTTCAATTTCGACGTCCGCGTTTGCTGAAGCAGCGTTGGATTTGAGCTTAGGCCCAGAATTTACTGCGTCTACTCTGGAGTCCTCAATGTTAGCTAATTTCTCTTTCAAAGGACGGTTTTCCCCCCTCAGCAGACGAATTTCTTCAAGGAGCTCCGTATTCCTTCTGGTCACCTCTTTCATCTCCTGCTTGGTTTCTATCATTAGCTCGACGATCTGCTTGACATAGGTCGGAATCTTGCCCCTGGTCATTAACAACTGTAGCTGGCTGATTTGATCCGGCGCGTCGATTGCGGTCGATGTTCTCGATGTCTGTAATAGAGCAATGACGAGAAGAAGAGGTCATCGATCTACTGGCTGCGTTTCTCAGCGCAAAGGCGATGTCAGAGTTTCACTGTAGAAGCGAGTGCAGATACTCGGAGCTGAAGTAAACGCAACCGCACACAAACAACGTACATATTCGAGACTGTACATGTTCGTAGTACAGTCACACAAAACGGTTTCGCAGAGGACTAGGAAAAGGGGAAGAAGCTTCGAGGCCTGCCTGATCTAATTTTAACTCTAAATTGCTGCTGAAAGCTGGTTTGTTTCCTGTAGAATCATTGTGTGTAGTGAATTGCTTACGAAATGATTACACTGTAGTATGTTGCATTGCGGTCATTGATCTTTAGTTGTTCACCTGTTGAAATAATAACATAAAACGTTTTTCCTCATTTTTCATATAAAATAATAGTCCGCAGCTCATTGTATGTTTTAACGAAATTTAATGATTTAGCTGAAAACTAACGAAAATTCTCCGTTACAAATATTCGTTAAAAAATGTTTAACGACCAGAACTTTGTGGGCAACCCTGCTCTGTAAGCAGTGCATATAGGCTCGGCAGAATCAATCGAGTGACCGCTTCCGCTCGCAAAGAGAAGTTAGGCTGATCGAAGGAGCTTAACCATGCTTTTAGAAGAGTAGACCCACCTTCTCAAGCAATGCTGCGAAGCTTGAGATTCGCTCCTAACTCTATATCATAATATTCATTATTACAAAACAATTACTTTAACTGCCACAACATCAACAACATGGAAACGTTGACAACGAGCAAAAACAGCAAAACGAGCGCAGCCGTAAAATGTCAATTTCACAGGATAACATACAGCGGATCCCTTCAGGAACACCTACACAATGATGAACGAACTAATTCACAGGTCGGAAGTCACCCAACTGCACCTAACAGAGATCCTTAAATGAGTGAGTGTCACGGGGATAATGCACATGAGGTAATAATTACGATACAAATGAAGGGTTCCTAGACCAGCTCCTAACACCGCAGCTCTAGTAAACCTCACTGGTGTTGCTGTTTTCGGAATCCGATCGGGCCTAAATAAGTCGCGAATTTTTTCAACATACGTAGAAAATTTTGGAAAAATAGCACATTTCCACATAAAATTTCGTAACAGACAAAACTTAGGCTCAGAATGTAATCAAACGCGAACATGAACAAATTCTCAACAACAAAAAGACAGCTACAAGAAGAAGCAACATAACGTACCTCTCCAGGCGCCTGTTCCGCCTCCGATCCAGAACAAGTCGAAGAACACGTCTGACCCTCATCTCCAGAGTATACTATCTCATCGCCCTAAACATGTAACTTGGGGGCTGATGCGACGATAAGTGGCGCGGTTGGCAAAGACCACCTTCTCCATTGCGAGAGTCAATCGTGTGTTTCACTCAGCCTCCAGACCCACCAAGCCTTCCATTGATCAGAGTTCAGTGAGTTTCTACCAGACTTGTCTGGGAAGATTGAAGAGTCTAATCCTTCAGCTGGGACTAGTCACAGTAACACTGCAGGACGAATTTGAGGATTACAGTGCGTTTCAAAAGTATGTAGCCTCTCTCAAAAAATAATTTTTATTAAAAATTAATAGTCAATTGGACCACCACTATTTCTCATTGCATCAGATACCCTTCTACGCATACTACTGATAAGTTTCTGGATCACTTCGTCACCGATGTTGTCCCAGGCAGTCAAACAGCGGTTTTCAGTCCTTCAACATTGTTGAACTGCCTGTTATTCAAGTAGACCTGTCGGGTCAAGATACCCCACATATTCTCCATTGGGTTGCGGTCAGGTAAGCAAGCTGGCCATTCCATTACTCGAATTCGATTACGTTGGAGCCAATCTGTGGTCGATTTGGACACAAAAAAAACTGCAGCGTTGTCCTGCTGCAGAACATGTGTCTGCCGTTTTCTCCCCGTTACGAAGGCAGCAGGCTGGACTCCAGTACGGCTTGATACTCTAGACTGTCCATACGACATGACGGGAATCTGAGCTTCAGCTTCTCGCTACTGCAGAAGCCTGCCCATGTCATCAGAGACCCCGACTCCGAAGTTCCGTCGAGAGAAGGTGATAGGAGCCTGTCGCAGATCTCTCCAGAAATACAGTTAACCATCGGGACCATCCAGATTAAATTTTTCTCTTCGGTGGAGATGACCTGAAGCAGTAAGCAAGAGAAAATTCATGACGTTGACGAAACCAGAAAGCTTCTATCTTTTCCTATTGCGTCGCCATGTTTTTGCGGGCAAACTCCAGTCACGCCTGCTTGCGGAAGTTCGTGAGATGAGATGTCTTCTGCATGGTCTGTCTGCAGATGTGTTCGTTCGATCGAATAGAATGCCATATCGTTGTTCTTGATGCAGATAGACAAGGCCCGGGGCGAACTTGGTTGACGCTCCATGTGGAGTTCGACATCATGCGGCTGATTCGTCGATCCTGGCTCGAAATCATACGCGGACGACCCGGCACAGGTGCAGACCGATAACCATTAGGATTTCGAAGGAAGTGGTCGACACATCCATGCGAACGAGCAGTGACGCGGTTTGTAAAGCGTGTCCTTGAGCGCTCGGACCTAAGCTTCTTCCTCGATAGTCAGGACACGTCCACGTGGTTATTTTTGAAGAACAGGTCAAGCTGGGCATTTATGACAAGAACTTCCTGCCAAAAAGCGCGCAAAGTTTGAATAGGACTGTAAAAATGCCCGATATCCTGGAGTGGCCACATACTTTTGAAACAAACAAAAAAATTCAAAAACGCCTAGTTTTTGGCGGAGATCAAGCTTTTTTCTGGAAAGAGCAATCTAGCTACTTTTGTCTACGGGGAATCCAATGCGGCTGACGGCAGTTCGTAGAAACGAACGCGAAACGTGAGATTATCAATTTCAAGGTGGCTACATACTTTTGAAACGCAGTGTAGTCGTTTATGTGGCATATGGCCTACACGTTTACATGATGGCTGATCAAGCAGACGTGCCGCCTAAAAGGGGCGTGTACGATCGGCTGATTGGCTGGATTGATTGGGTGACGTATGTTCGGTCGATGCTTTGATGGGTTGTAGCTGGCTGGCGCGCTCCCGCCTCCTCTTTTACGCCACATCAGCGAGTAAAATCAAACTCAGCATCCAAAGTGTTCTTCTTCTTTCTCTTCTTGGATTTCAAAAAACGAACAACAAAATCGCGTTGGAAAAGCAATACTTCATATAAACCATGGAAGAAGGTGCCTTTGTTAATATTTAAAATACCAATCTTACAATTAGATTTAATGTTTTGTGCTAAACTGGTTTTGTGTCACTTTTGGCTCAATAAATTATATGTTCGGCTTTCGATGATCTTTAAACAGCCAACTTTTGCTGTAATCTTTTACGCTCTTTTGCATCACTTTTTGGCTCAACAAATGTTCTATGTTCTACGCTATACAATCAACTCCTACGTGAATCGAAAAGTGGGTTAGGCTATCTGAATACCTACTTTGACCCTAAATGGACTTTCGGCAAGATAGCACGTATCCTTCTCCCTGCAACTACTCCCTCACTTCACCGATCTCCGATGGATCAAAGGCTTAGTTAGTTTGGCGATTTACCTGAACCTAAGATCGATTGCTGCGCACAAAATCATCGCCACTTACCACTGAGCAATATGTGTCCTGCGGGAGTTAATATAAACTTGGAAAACTAATAGTAAGGATCGCTCACGTTAATATCTCTCGGCTTAAGCAGACCGATCTCGAACGCGTCCTGACAATTGAAACCGACGAGTTTCGTCTGGATCGCTCGCATCCATTGCTCGTTTGTCACGCGGAAATCCGGCACCAGTTTCAAGAGAATGTTCGACCGATTCGCCTGAAAAGTACGCGAGAGTGCAGGTCAGCTGAGGCGGTAGTCGTACGCGCGACTGTACCTTAGCATGGACGCAGATATTCTGGAAGTTTCTGTTCCCAATCTGCACCGACTTGATGATTTCGACCACACGGTCTGTCACACTCGCCAGTCGGCTCTTGTCCTCCAACAGGTACATGAACGAGCTGCTGAAATCGCATAAAGTTATCACATGATTGACGTTTGTATGGGTGGAAAGCAGTAGGTAGATACTTTTGAACACCTACATACAGCTTGTCGCATGCATTAGGAGCTCACATTGAGTTCATGGAATTTGACCACGACAAAAGCGTGAAACAAGAGATTTAAAGACTAGCGTTTGCTGAGGTGAACCCGTCCAAGTCTGTGTGCTCTGAGAGAACGCATCTTAGGTTGGAAGTGTGTGCGCAAGTGCGTATGCGCTGTGTGTAGCTATTTTTTCGGATCTATCCTAATCGGGAGGGTGCAGCGCTAAGGTAACAGTTCAGTCAAGCATCACACGACACGACACCGCAATCTCTAAGTCCGCAAAACCACCACCATATCATCTGGCAGTGTTCAAAGCTCTGGGACAAATTCGAGGGAACGGAAGGAGGGGCCAAATATCGCATGACACTCTTTGGCTAAGATAGATCCTATTTTTTCTTCAGACACTTATAGACGAGTTCTTTATACAGATTTTCTTGATTCAAAAAATATTTTGTCTTCGTTAAAAATGTCTACTTTTTAAATCGGACTACAGGATCTTCGGACACTGCTTTACAGAAGCCGCAACATGAAATACGACGTTATCGCCCTGCAGGAAACGAAAGGCAGAACGGAAACCATAAGAAGGACCGACCACAACGAGCTTCTCATGGCGCAGTTGGATTTCTTGTCAACCCGACAGTGCACCACCTAGTAGACTCTTACAAGATCATCAGCCCTCGAATAGCAGTTCTGCGTTTGGAAACCAAAGATCAAGGAACCATCTCCATCATAAATGGATATGCTCCAACATCTGCAGACGAAGAAAAGGAAGAATTCTACAGGCTACTCAAAACGACTGTCAACAACGAGAAGAGCTACTACAAAGTTGTTGTTTGGCACTTTAACGCTACCGTCGGTACAAAGGATCACGATGAATGGAGGCTAGGACCACATAGAACTTCCTCAAGGAAAGAAAACGCAGAGCGCCTGATAGACTTCCTATCCGCATGCCGTCTCTTCCATGGAAATTCTATGTTCAAGAAGCCTTCAAACAGACTATGGACCTGGGAAAGCCCAAATGGAGAAAGACGTTCGGAGATCGACCATGTTCTTACAAACAGACGCTGGAGTCTGTTCGACGTCTCCGTGCTGCCTTCATTCGACACCGGCTCGGATCACCTTTTTGTTGGTGCGAAGCTGACTCTCTAAAAGAAGATGTTCACATGTGGCATTCATAAACCGGCACCGGCGAGGATCGCCACATTTAAGTCGGAGGAGTTGGAATATGCAATGAAGTCGTATGATTGGAATGTTTTTGAAAATCCATCGGAAGACTACGACCTTCTCTCCAAAGGACTATTAAATGTGCTAGCAGCTTTTGTGAAGTCACACCACCGTCTGCCTCAAGACTTGACGCACATCCGATTAAACTCTTGAAGCGAAGAAGAGCTGTCAAACTGGATCCTAATGCCTCCCATCTGGAAAAAGTCACCATCTCGAAGGCCTGTCGAATTGCAGTGAAGGAGTCCATTCAAGCCTACAGAAGATTGAAGCTGTTAGAAGCCGCTGGGAAAGGTTCAAGCATAGAGCGCTGCAAACGAGATCTCTGCGATCAGAAGGCAATAATGTCAGACCTTGTGGATAAGGATGGAACAACGCAAACGTCTCGAAGAGCGATGGAGGCCATCGTTCAAGAATTCTACACAGATCTGTTTCGTTCTTCCAGCACTGTCCCGAAATGCTTGATGCCACCAGCTGAGGAAGCACCTCCCATTCTGGAATCGGAAGCTGCTCATGCCATCAGAAGGATGAAGCCACGCAGTGCTCCCGCGCCAGACGGCATTTCTGCTGATCTCCTTCGTGCGGGTGGCAGCGCCCTCCGCCCATTTCTTGCCAAGCAATTCAACCACAACATTCGTCTTGGTAGGATTCCGGACTTACGGAAGGATTCGAAAACAGTTCTAATCTTCAGAAAAGGTCAGCAGGAGGATATCAACAACTATCGACCCATCAGTCATCTCCCGCTTATGTACAAGATCTTCACCAAGATACTGCTTAACCGCATGGAGCGCTGCTTGGATGAATATCAGCCAGTGGAGCAAGCAGGGTTTCGCAAGGATTTCACCTGCATGGACCATATTCAGACTGTCTCACAGCTCATCGAGAGGAGCCGCGAATACCACCTCCCACTTGTCCTTGTCTTCGTGGATTACAGGAAAGCGTTCGACTCTGTGGAAATCAACGCCGTTTTGAACGCACTTGTGCACGCTGGTATACCATCGCCCTACATCCGACTTCTCGACGAATGCTTCTCGAACACATCGACTACCATCCAGCTGTTCGATCGAAAGCTCAAAATTCCTATCGGGAAAGGAGTACGACAGGGAGAGACGATTTCTCCAAAGCTGTTCATAACGGCACTCCAGGATGCCATGAAAGACTTGAAGTGGGACGATAAAGGCTACCTTGTCGACGGTAAACGGATCAGCAACCTTCCCTTCGCCGACGATATTGTTCTCATCTCTACCAGCACGGCAGAAGTCGAGCAAATGCAGAACGTGCTCAATGTGGCAGGTATGAAGATTGGATTGGACATGAATATGTCCAAAACACAATTTATGGTCAACCAGTGGTGTGACACGGGACTCGTAAGGTTAAATGGAGTCGCTCTACAACAGGTCGACTCCTACGTCTATCTGGGAAGAGAGCTGAACATGGGTAACGACCTCGCTCCTGAAATCGCCCGCAGGAGACGCGCAGCATGGGCAGCCTTCAGTTCGATTCGCGAAGTCACCGATCAGGTTAAGGATGCCGGCCTCAGGGCCTCGATATTCAACGCCTCTGTACTGCCTGCGATGTGTTACGCGACGGAAACCTGGCCCGACAACAAGACAATCGCCAGAGCAATGCAAACTACGCATCGTGCACTGGAGAGGGTCTTCTGAGGACAAGCCTTCGTCAGCAATGACAAGAAGGCCTACGAAGCTCGGAGCTAAGTGAGAAGTAGCAAGTAGCAGATCCGTTGAGGTTATATGAAGAAGTCCAAATAACGCTGGGCCAGACACCTGCTTCGACGAAAGAACGATAGATAGAGTCTCCGTATCACAGAATGGCTCCAAAGTTAACATAAGAGACCACTGGGACGACCGCCAACGCGATGGCAGACTTATTCTCAAGATCCTTCAGAGAGCGAAGTCTGCCTCACTGGATACAAACTGCCAGAGATCGAGCGGTCTGGAAGAGTTGTGGTCCCCGCTGAGAAGACCTCCAGCCGACACAGGGACCACCAAAGTACCAAAGTATCAAAGTAAGTAAAAGTGTCTATTCCGACTTAAGACACGCCTATTTTTCTTGAAAAACTGTATACGTAAAACAGTTACCCTACGTCAATCTTTCAGTCTGTTTGGAAAAAGGGAGAATCATGCGAAACCGCGGTGTATGCTGGCCCGCAGTTTATTTGGGGTTAAACACGGGCAATTATTAGAGCCGTCGTGCAACGAGCGTCCTGATTCAGAAGACGTATAGCAGGAGTCATGCACTCCCCTTCACATCCACATTGCTTACAATACTGGTTAACTTTACTATAATGTAGACAAGTACGCCTAATGAAGAAAAGAAGAACCGCTAAGGCCAAAGGACCCTTTTGTGGCTTGATGACAAACCATCGACCAGACGTTTGGCGTCCGTTAGGCCGTGTAACGTCTGGCTGGTACTTAATGCGACGTAGGCCGCCTAAGATTGATAGTATGCCTTGGGACCCCTGAGGGCAGATTCATCCGCCGTTTACCAGCCGGGAACGGAGAAAAGTGCCGCCATGATGTTCAACAGCATCAGGTTCGGCGGTGCTTTTCTCACCGTTACCGGCCTGCAAGCGGTTGACGAATCTCGCACCTGGTGGCAAAGAATGAGTTATGCGAGCATTCACCGAGAGCTCCCATAAAGCGTTATCAGGGACGTGCTTTCTACTCGAGTTTTCAATTCTGCTAATCAGGAAAACGCTGACTGATGGTGCTGTCGGCAAAGCCGTCCCCTTTGGATTCCTTCCTTTGCACCTTTGATCGTTCGGCGGGAGCGTGGCGACGGCCTGCGAGGGACATCCAGTAATATCGACAGTGGCTCGACTTGTCCGGCTCTCGGTACATTTTGTTGTTCTCTTTCTTCCTTCTTTAGGCTTACGAACTTGTTTGATTTCCAGGTCACTCACTGACCACAAATGTTACTCGTTCGATTTCCATGTCATGTGTTCTCATGTCATAGTTGACCTGGAGGAAGGAAGGGTATTCACCATTAGTTTCATGTATAGCTAAACTTGTTTAACTTAGTTCCAGCCGGTATAACCTAGCCTTAGTGGGGAAGCAAGCTAGTATTTGGTCAATATTAGGTTCAGTCATCACTCATTGACATCATGGTTCATCTCAGTCATTCCGAAGTTGTGCTTCGATTGTCGTATTTGTTGTTGCGTCGATTAATTAATTAGTGACGGTTTACCCAAGTTTGAGGCATTTTCGTGAGCGGTTCTGGCTGCCTGTATTGGAATTCCCGCGTGGCATCACGATTCGTGATTTGGGCGAGCAACTTTTAGCAGCGGACAGTCCACGAAAGGTGCAACGGCGCCAAATGTTGTTGTTTTCCTTTGGATTTCAAAGAATCGTACTGAGCCCACTGTCCTAAACACACGCGTGTTGGAAAGCAGACAATTTGTGTGAACAAACTACCCACTTCTTGTTCCACATCATCGCCAGAAAACGCCGTCCCTCCTTGATTCCAGTCACCAGTAGCGACGTGCTTCTTAGTTCACGTACTCGTAGCATTAAGCCGAACAACGCTAGACATCCCGCCGCTATGGACCACGTTCGCAGACACTGTAATGAACCACTTGCTCAGCCAGTCACTAGCCACCACTTAAGAAGTATTCACCTCCTGCACGTCTGCTCTTCTCATCAGCACACCCGTTGAAGGCACCACCTCAGCTGCCAAGGCATCATTCATAGCCACGAAGAGCACCTTGTAGATGGTTCCGAAGGTGGCTCTGAAGTAGAAATATATGTAGGAGGAGACCCGGTCTCACAGAAGAGGAGTACCTTACCGAGTGAAGCAGGCAAAGATCTGCTTTGTCTCCTTCTCGCTTAGATCTGGATCAGTCGAGTCTTGCTCGTAGACTTTGCTCTTTCTCTTCTCCTCATGGGGTACCTAAAGCAAGCTGCAGTTGATCTTCTGCAAATACGTCCACATTTCGACGTTAGAAACCTGTTCAACATAGACATGGGAATAAGCGGCACGATGCGCAAATGAATCCTCCCTGGTTTTGAATTCTTATCGTGCTTACTCTATCTGTGAAACACTGACAAGCTGTCCGGGAAGAACGAAAGGCTGACCTGACAATCGAATGACCCTACTCCGCTTAATAATACTCATGCTTCAAACAAAAGGTCAGCGATGATCACTACAGGAATGGCCCACACATTCTACCTTTCCATCATAACGCCGAAGCAAACTGAAGGCGTATTTGACCTATATGAATACTGGCGGCTACATTGGCTAAGCCTGAAGAAATCGAAAATACACTCACCAAGTCTGCCAGCTTCTTCGCCAGGATCCACTGTATTGCACACAAACGATAGTTCACAGGTCGGAGACGCAGGTAGTGACTAAAAAGTCAAACATTTACCTTTTCCTTTCAAAGCAGAAGCCACCTCAGCACGCCTTGGTGCGAACAGTGAATAAATAAATAAATAAATAAATAAATAAAATCTTGCTTAGAAAAAATAGGGTTTAAAGGATTTTTTACCTAAGTATCTTTTTAACAGCTCCAGTCAACGTTGCTCCTTTAATAGGTTTCCCTTCCTTGTCTACCCATTCCCTTTTGAGGAAGCCCAATGTATTTCGAGCTGAAACAGGAGATTCATATAAGGAATTATTACCAAACGACAATGCATGGCTTAGAATTTGTGGATTTGAAAGAACATTGCATTGCAGAGATTGCCAGGCATCTGTGAAATTACCCCAACGATTTTCGATGTGGCCTACCTGGTATTGCAGGGCATCTAGCGAGTAGCACAGGGGTTACGTTCGTTTTTGTAGCGGGCTACTGGGTGGTCCAAAAATCACAAAAAATACCGAGTAACTGGAGGTTGCGGTACGCGTCCACCATGCAATTAGTGCTGTTCAGTTTGCCGCGCCCACTTTAAACCGAGATCAATTAAGCTTTTCAGTTTTAACCCAAATGTGAGCCAGAATTCCCACAGCACACGGCAAACTCTATGGTCTTCATTCCTCTAGAGACCGCTGCAAGTCGAAAGGGGTTTACTAGGTGACAATTTTTCACCATTTTTGGCGCACCCAGTGGCCCGCAAAAATAACGAACTTCGGCCCTGCGCTCCATGTTAGATGTCGTACAAGATCATATAGCTTCTGCCGAGAATCGTTGTGGGTAAGAACAGACACGTCTCTTGCAAGCCCTAGCAAAAGCTGGATTTTTGAACCTAACTTCGGTCGTACTGGTAGCTTCGTGATCAAATGCCCTCGTCTTGGAAGACAGCACTGGTCAAAAGACTACCACTCTTTCTTGTATCGGGTGAGGCACGATGGTTTCAACTACTGCCAGAGGATGTTCTCAAGTCTCATAATGCTAAGAATTTTGAAGACTAAGAAGAACTGACATTCTCTCTACTGAATATACAGATCTTTCCAGTCCGTTAAGTTCTTCAGGTAATATCGACAAGCCTCGTGGTGGGGGCTGCGCCGTATGTGATGAGTTTTGAAGCAAATTGAGCGTTTTTTTTCGGCCTCTAAATGAAACAGGTTGTTTTCTTGCAGGTTCTCGCACGGCTTTCAAGCCTCTTCTGTTGATTTGTGTCGAATTCTGAGCTACTTATCCTTCTTCCTTTGTATTCGATTTCTGTTTGGCTGTTTTCGTTCCCTGTTATGGCGCACATCATCGTGCAAAATGGATAAAAACATTTTCACGTCGAAGTGGACACTTTTCAAATTAAATTAGACACTCTTCTAAGTTAGACTAACAAGGGAAGGGTCTGAAGCGTATGTCTGAACGGGGGGAGCGAGTCATATAGGGGAATCCTCACCCCTAAATTGGTTTAAAAATGTGTTTATTTTTTGCCAAGTGGTTAAACCCAAGAAGTAGGAGGTCACAAGGGGAAACAGCAAGCGATTGTGGGTCTTGTACGCCCGCGATGCCTCTGCAGTGGCTCGGAGCGCAGGTGGGTAGAGGTTTGACTCACGTCGGGGGTTTGGTTTCTCTGCGCGGCTGCGTTTTTGCATTTCAACTGATTGGTTGAGATTTGGGGGATTCTGACGTCTATACCATTTTCAGACGTCTTCTGCGCATTTTTCCGGCTTCTTACACACATTCGGGCAGCTGAACTAAGAAATCTAAAACGCTATACTAAATTTCCCTAGAACAAAAAAAATATTCTAACCATCTTATTGACTTTGCAGTTTAATCTGCCTGATGCCGTTTCGATTCGGAAGAGTACGCTTTGATTTCAGAAGTCATAGGCTACCTTAGAAGAGTGTCCAACTTGATTTTAAAAAAGTAGAAATCGACGTGAAAATGGTACAATCTTCGATCCAGAAAGCACGTCTTGATATTTTGAGTGTCCCAAATGTGGAAGACTGTTTGAGAGGGAACCAGTAATGTTACTGAAGAAGATTAGGGCTCACACATAGAGCGGAAAGTGGAAATTCCTAGATATACAAACGGCAGAAATTGCGCCATTTGCTCTTCAAAACTGCATTTCAATATCGACTGATTGTGTATCGGCTTAGCGTTAGAGACAGTGCAGTTTAAACTTACCAATACTGCTGTCAAACGATTCAGTTAAAGTTTGAAACTAACCAATTTGCCCTTTTAGGATGCGCCACGCATTTTACCTCCACGGTTGATGAGAAACTAAGGTCTAGAGACTGACCCATCTTGTTGCTCAGCTCTTCCGAAGGTGACCTGATCACCGAGACACCGTTAAGCAGCGCCACAGCGACTCCAACATTCGGCACCATATCACACATGTCGACAAGGTAACCATACACACTGATCTCTGGCTCGCTTCCAGCGCTTCTCTGAAGGTAAAAAATGGTATACTTTCAGTGTACTCGAGAGGTCAACATGGATCCACCTCGCCATCTTCTTGAAGAATACAGTGCTCAATTCCCGCCATCAATTTCTCCCTTCGAGCCTTCTTTCTCGTCGTCACAGCATCTGAATCGCTGGGCAAGGACGAAACATGGTTCCTAAACTTTTAAACCAATCACGTTTACGAAAAGTCTAAACATTCTAGAACAGAATAGGCCTTCAACAAATCCTTCAGGATGCGCCGCGCACATGATCTATTTTAACACGAAAGAGTAGCACAGGTCTCGCACTCAAAGTTAATCTATAACCAGATCTCGCCCGCAACAGGCGCAGCTTTCCACCTCATGCACTTTACTGTATTAGATCTTAATAGAAGCAAGGAAGAGGAACAACGCTAAATCTAAAGCTTCTTCTATCACCTTATCGCTGAAACACACCTAATTCACCGCTTTCCTTTTTACTTCAGTTTCCACAGGTAATTTCTCAACGCATTACAAGCAGAGATGTGCGAAAATTTTTCTGGAAAAAGAGGAAGACGAAAGACGGAACGGAAACGTTCAAAAATGGCCGGAAACTGGAATACGAAACGCGGAAACGGAAATGACACATGTTCACCATTTTTTGAAAAATTGCATCTGAAACGGCGTCAGGAGCGGCTTCTATTGCACCTTTTCTTGCTCACAACTTTGCGAGCAGCACAATCTTCCACAGACTAATGCTTATTCTCATCATAACATAACATAACGAAGCTTGAGTTCATAATATTGTTATGATAACCATTTAGTTATGGCTGAGCAATAAACGAAAACAAGTTCAGGGGCTCATTCCATTATTTCTCACTATTTCAGCATGCAATCTTTCCATATTTAGTTCCTGCGATGTTTTTCGCTGACTTTTTTGGTGATGATATCTTTTGAACGGTAGACTTGACCGACTTAATCAGTTGAGGTTACTTACAGACCCGCTTTAGAAACTAACTCGGGTGAAGTCTAAAACTGGAGCAGCCACCTTGATGATTTTCCGGCCAGGAAAAAGATTCCTCTCAACACTTAGAAACCAGTGGCGTGATGGATGACGTGGTGACTGCACAGATATCTGCATATTCAACGATAGCAGTTACATTGTAATCACCAAAATTAGTACTCAGAACTCATTCTGGGGTCTAAAATGGTAATGGATGACTGATTTGATGGTGGATTAACGCTTCCACAGGAATATTCAGTCTCTGCCAGCCTAGAAATCCTACGCCCAAGTTAATACAGCTGGATAGTTCCAAGATTGTTCTCGAAGCAATACTTTTGTGACAGAATTCAATAAGTCATCCTAGTCAATCAAAATAACAGCTCATGCTAGAAATTCGTGATGCTTCATTAAAAAATAAATTGCATAACTCCATATGGATGAATATCACACCTAACAAATTGGAATCTTCTTGAAGATCCTTCGGAAGACTACGACCTTCTCTCCAAAGGACTGTTGAAATGTGCTAGCAGCTCTTGCGAAGCCACATCACCGTCTGCTTCAAGACTCAACGCACATGCGATTAAACTCTTGGAGCAAAGAAGAGCTGTCAAACTGGATCCTAACGCTTCCCATCTGGAAAAAGTCACCATCTCGAAGGCCTGTCGAATTGCAGTGAAGGAGTCCATTCAAGCCTACAGAAGATTGAAGCTGTTAGAAGCCGCTGGGAAAGGTTCAAGCATAAAGCCCTGCAAACGAGATCTCTGCGAACAGAAGGCAATAATGTCATCCCTTGTGGATAAGGATGGAACAACGCAAACGTCTCGAAGAGCGGTGGAGGCCATCGTTCAAGAATTCTACACAGATCTGTTTCGTTCTTCCAGCACTGTCCCGAAATGCTTGATGCCACCAGCTGAGGAAGCACCTCCCATTCTGGAATCAGAAGTTGCTCATGCCATCAGAAGGATGAAGTCGAGCACTGCTTGCGGACCGGACGGCATTTCTGCTGATCTCCTTCGTGCGAGTGGCAGTACCCTCTGCTTACCTCTTGCCAAGCACTTCAACCACTACCTTCGACTTGGTAGGATTCCGGACTCATGGAAGAAGTTGGTACTTCTCTCGGTTGTGTACAAGATCTTCACCAAGATACTGCTTAACCGCATGGAGCGTTGCTTGGATGAATATCAGCCAGTGGAGCAAGCAGGGTAACGCAAGGATTTCTCCTGCATGGACCATATTCAGACTGTCTCACAGCTCATCAAGAGGAGCCGCGAATACCACCTCCCACTTGTCCTTGTCTTCGTGGATTACAGGAAAGCGTTCGACTCTGTGGAAATCAACGCCGTTTTGAACGCACTTGTGCACGCTGGTATACCATCGCCCTACATCCGACTTCTAGACGAATGCTTCTCGAACACATCGACTATCATCCAGCTGTTCGATCGAAAGCTTAAAATTTCTATCGGGAAAGGAGTACGGCAGGGAGACACGATTTCTTCCAAGCTATTCACAGCGGCACTCCAGGATGCCATGAAAGACTTGAACTGGGACGATAAAGGCTACCTTGTCGACGGTAAACGGATCAGCAACCTTTGCTTCGCCGACGATATTGTTCTCATCTCTACCAGCACGGCAGAAGCCGAGGAAATGCTGAACGAGCTCAATGTGGCAGGTTTGAAGATTGGAGTGGACATGAATATGTCCAAAACGCAGTTTATGGTCAACCAGTGGTGTGACACGGGACTCGTAAGGTTAAGTGGAGTCGCTCTACAACAGGTCGACTCCTACGTCTATCTGGGAAGAGAGCTGAACGTGGATAACGACCTCGCTCCTGAAATCGCCCGCAGGAGACGCGCAGCATGGGCAGCCTTCAGTTCGATTCGCGAAGTCACCGATCAGGTCAAGGATGCCGGCCTCAGGGCCTCGATATTCAACGCCTCTGTACTGCCTACGATGTGTTACGCGACGGAAACCTGGCCCAACAACAAGACGATCACCAGAGCAATGCAAACTACGCATCGGGCACTGGAAAGATGTATTCTGAGGACAAGCCTTCGTCAGCAATGGCAGGAAGGCCTACGAAGCTCGGAGCTACGGGAGAAGTCGCAATTAGCAGACCCGCTGCAGTACATGAGGAAGTCCAAATATCGCTGGGCCGAACACCTGCTTCGACGAAAGCACGATAGATGGAGTCTCCTTGTCACAGAATGGCTCCCGAGAGACGATAAGAGACCACTGGGACGACCGCCAACGCGATGGGCAGACTCATTCTCAAAATCTTTCAGAAAGCGGAGTCTGCCTCAATGGATGCAAGCAGCCGGAGATCGAGCGGTCTGGAAGAGTTGTGGTCCCCGCTGAGAAGACCTCCGACAGCCGACAAAAGGACCATCAAAGTATCAAAGTAGTAAGTATACACTGTGATGGTTAGAAGAAGAACAGAACTAACTAATAGCGCGAGTTGCTCTTCCACGTTGGATAACCTGTAGATGTATCTCTTATAGCTGATTTTTTGAAACTCCGCCGGCCGCTATCTGTCTCAGATACTGACGATGGACACAGAGCACAGGCCATATAAGTAGGGTGGACAAAGGACTCTCGAATACCAATCACTCGGACAGGCTAGGCACTCCCGTCTGCACTTTGGCGAACTGACAACCGCCTCCCAGCCGAGCCATTGCTGCCTTTTGTGAATTTCTGAAATCTTGGCCTAGCTTCGATGCATTTTCGCAGTCCTTCCTCCGATGTTTTTTACAGCGATATTTGCTCACGCTGTTCCAAGAGTACTGATGTGTGCAGATGTATTTGGACCAATTCGACTAGAATAGATCTAGACTAGGGTCTGTGAAAATAATGGTAAGTACACGACTACGCTAAAAGCAGAATGCGTGGCGCACCGCAGAACGATTGAATTAAATCGGATTTACGCTCTAGTGAGCAGAAATACACAAGAGTAAGGCACCGCACCACGAGAACAGATGCTCCAGGGTTGCTAAGCACAAACGAAGCAGATCGGCCATCTGTTCAACAACCTGGAAAGATGACTAGTCAATAAGAAAAGGTATCGTTATCCATCAAAATGAACGTGACCTACATCAGCGCCGGTTGTTACAATTGCAGACGAGTTCAGCAAATCGCGGAAGTACATTACCGTCTTGGACAGAGTGCTCCATATTATGGGAAGCAGCTAAATGGGATGAATGAGGCTTAGAGTATACTACAGGCTCCTCAATACATCCACAGCAATATGCGCGCTCTCTTCAGCCGTCAAGGGTAGCACACAGATGGGTGAGGTGGATTACTGACTAACGAAGCCCCTTCCCTTGCATAGTTCTTCGCTCTTCTCCGCGTAAGTGGAGGATAGCACAGAACTCAATAATAACGATAGAAAATACCGAATAAATATCATCTATGTATGTAGTTGGTCGACGTGTGTAGCGCAGTCGGAGGAGCCGGCTGTCGTGTGCACCCGATGCCAGGTTCTAGTTCCGATTTTCCGCCCAGGCCAACCGAGCTCTCCATCGCTGCAGGGTCGGTGAGTTGGTACAAGCCTTGTCTGGGAAGAATAAAGCGCTGACTTTTTCATCAGCTGGCTGCCGCAAGTAATTGTGTGAACAAATACGCATTCAATAAGCCTACACGACATCCTGTAGAAGTAGAATGTGCGGCGCATCCCAAAAAAGATGAGCGACGCTGTCCTTTATTCTTTATGCGACTGGCGCAGAACTTCGAGTGAAAACCCACCCTCCCCCGGAACGTAACAGCGGATACGGTGACACTTCACGCGCACTGTCTCCGTTCCTCTTCCAAAGTCTTATGGCTCACCAACAGGGGTCAGATTCACCAACGACTTACAGCAATCTAACGGAAAAATACGGCCAAAATCCCTGATAGCACGGCTTATCAAGCAATATGGTGAACACCTCACCATATCGCTTGATAAGGGAAAATGCTGTAAGTCGTTGATGAATCCGGCCCTTGCAAGACCATAGACTGTGCGTTGATTGACTGACGCTATCTCCGCCAACATGTCGGCCACATAGTCGCCTCTTACCATATATGTAGCCTAAGCTTTTTAGGAAGCCACCAAAAGGAATTGTGTGGCCAAATACGCATTCAATAAGCCTCCATGACATTCCGTAGAAGTAGAATGTGCAGCACTGAAGCGCGCATGGCTTCAACTAAGCTCCATATTCTTATTTTTTATGCATGTGCATGTGCTCAGGTTTTCCATGGGCCGAGTAGACGCCCAAACTGAGATCAATCTGCAGATCTGCGCTGTGTTAAGCACTCTATCCGTTTGTGTATAATTTGAAGCATACGTAGTAGTGTCATTCGCCGCTTATCTCTTGTGAATTACTGTTTGCCTTTTTGTGTTCGTTCGATGCATTTGATATGCTCGTTATTTGATTTCGCAGTAAAGGTTTAGTTACCCAAGTTTGAAGTGCATGGCATTCTACCAGTATACACCGATTCCAGGCGGGGTCTCTTAGTATTTAGCAATTTCTGATTGCATGTAATGACTTCACTAATTAAAGTGTACAACATACCTTCTCAACTTCGCCCTGAACCACACTAATATCACCATGAATACTTGATCCAGGCGTTTCCTCCTAAACGATTCTATTTAATCGAGAACATTATTTTTTTTATATTTTTTTACGTTTACGACAGAAAAATATTCATAAATTATTAATCAAAATTATTAATTATTAATCAAGATCCCTACCTTCGCCCACGGTACCGACTTCTTGCCTATTCTCGGACAAACATGCACGAGAATATCGAGCAAGTGGTCAATGAGGAATATCGAAGAGCGACGTTTTTCTTGCATCAACTGAAAGTAGAAAGAACCCTAGGAAATGTGTCGCTTCTCAGCAGTGCTCTGAGGTCTCCACGGACCTTCAATAGCTTCACAGTGACTGAGAGCTTCATCGTTTTCATACACGACAACATCTTCGCTAACGACACCGTCTTACCAGAGCGACTGAAACAAACTAGCAGAAGTTGAAAACTCTCAATAACTGAGACCGGATTCATCATCGATTAAACCCAGTATATCCAGGATAGGATGGGTATCTCCGCATTCCCATGAGGAACTCTTCACTTTACACCGAGATTGACGAATCCGGCCTCTGTTCGCCTACTCTTACCTCCTTGTACCTCCTTCGCTTGACAACACAGCCTGTGTCGGTGGTAAAATGTCCTGCAATCATCCTATCAAGTATCTAATGAATCAGCTTAAGCGCACAGTAATCAAGAAGATGCTTCTAACGAGCGTACTCAACTACATATCCATACATTCACCACATAGTGGCTCCTCATGTCCGGATGTGACTCCGTCCGTGCAAAAGTAATGACCGCCAGTGGGGTTTTGTTTCCAGCTGGCCGTTGAGACGCGAACCACACGAATGTGAAAGCCGCCAGATGGGACAGTAGCAGGCCAAGAGTAAAGGATAAGGAACGGCGTTACTGCGCGCATTCTATTCCTACGAGATGACGTGGAGGCGACTTAAATGCACAATTGACCAAACACTGACCTGGCGGTGACCCGCCTATGAACAAGTCAGCGCTTAATCCTTCCCAAACAAGTCTGGTGCCAATTCACAGAGGTATGGAAGGCTTGGTTGGTCCAGGTGGGAAATCCGAACCAAAAATCTGGTATCGGGTGCACGCGACAGTCGGTACCTCCTTCAACTGCGCTACACGAGCCCAAAAGGCGGTAATGATCGATAATATTGATTGTGCCTCGGATCGCGTAGTATGGGAGACACGGGAGTGCATACATGTATTAGTCGACCTGTCAATAAACGTCGATTCTGTATGACAACCTCCAACTACCTGTTTTTTGCACCATCGGCCATTGTATTCGCGTGATTCCCACGTCATATGTCAGCGCGATTCCAAAATTGACTTAATCCTTTGTCACTTTGGCATTAGACAATTTCGTTCACTTGTCTGGAGACCTGTTCGTCATTCGAGTAGATCGATATTTGCCGAATGCTCATCCTACCCATATGGAGTGAAGATCGCCGAGCCGCCATTAATTTTGCGCCGACAGCCAGACGGAACATACGGACGGGTATATTGGCTCTTTTATGTATATGTCAACTTCAAAACGAAGATGGCCGTTCTCTGATGCCCAAATGAAATCGTTTCTCCCATACCTCAACAATATCAACGGGTTCCTCTTTCGGTGCGCGTTTCCTCTTCGGCGCCTTCTTCACAGGTTTCTTCTTCACCTCCGTGGCAACTACGGTGACGAGCGAAAGTGGCGTTCGATCGGGAAGTGACCACTGACCCAGTGCTAAATAACTCAGGTTTAACACCAATAATCTAAATCTTTGGGTATACATTAGACGAGAAGTGATTATAGTCGCGAATGTGGACAGTTGAGGGAGGCGAGAACGCGCCAGCCAATGAGGCTGCATCGAATGGAGGTACCAGTCGGAGAGGACATGTACCGTCGGTACTTTGGTTGGCTGGTGCGTCTTCACTTTCTAATGCTGCCCACATTCGCGACATGGGTCTGAAGAGTAAACGTTGACATCTAGCATATTTTAGGACTGCCAATACTCATCAGGAAAGGGTCTCAGGCGTAGGTCTGAACGGAGGAAACAGATAGCACTGCGAGAATCTATATCCTTCATATAGTAGAAAGACATGTTTCGCTTTTGCTGAATCCTTGAACCAAAAGAGCTACGAGCCTTCGAAGATGCAGTGTAGAACCGTCAGTGCGTGTCCCCGTGCACACATGCGCGCGCTGACGTATGGAACGAGACGAAAGACTCTGCAGCGAGCAAATCGGTGGCTCAGCAGGGTGAGGCGCTGCTTTACAGGTGTTAGGCCAGGTGTTCAACTCGCGTGCTGTGCACTACTTTTGCATTTTTCATGACCGCTGCCTCCTATACTAATTTGCTTCCTGCACATCTACACATTTATTTCACTTTGAATGGTGAAATAAGGATTTACTTTGAGCTGTGCTTCAGTCACTTCTCTCAGCTTTTGTATTTTCGGCGAATGTTAAACAGTGATATCACAGCAGGTACGAGTAGGGCTTTCGAGGTCATAATCACCGATTTCATCCAAACTTCTCCCAGGAGGGTTATTTGGGGTGTTGATCACGAATCTGACATCCTTTTTGGTATTACGCTGAAGTTACAGTAGGTATGGGTGGCCAATGGTAGGGTCATTGTCACCGTTTTCCTCCAACTTTGTCTATAGGGGTTATCTGGTGTGTTAGTCACGAATCTGACTCCTTTGATAATTTATAGTGAAACAAATGTGTATGAGATGTGCAGGAAACAAATTGGTATAGAAGAAGGCAGCGGTTACGAAAAAAACGCAAAAATAGTGCATAGTACGCGAGTCGAACACCCGGCCTAGCACCTATAAGGCAGCGCCGCACCTTGCTGAGCCACCGACTTGCTCGCCGCAGAGCCTTTCGTCTCATTCCATACGTCAGCGCGCGCACGTGTGCACGGGGCCACGAACTGACGGTTACACTGCACCTTCGAAGGCCCGTAGCTCTTTTGGTTCAAGCACTCAACAAAAACGAAACATGTTTTTCTACTATGTGAAGGGTGGAGATTCTCGCAGTACAATCCATTTCCCCCGTTCAGACCTACGCTTGAGACCCTTCCGTGGTCAGGAAAAAATCACATCTTCGGCAGAAAAAACACGAATGGCAGGATTCTGCAGGTCCTAACTAGACACAGTGGATCTTTGGTATCTAGAGAGTAATAGGAAAAACACACCTTTCACTTTAATGTTCAGCTCTTTTTGGCACTCAAACATCAGCAGGAACTTTTTTGTCCATAGATCATTCAGCGTCTGACTGTCCACTCCTCGACAGGACTGTTCATCGGCGAACACGTTGAACAACTGAAACACATGGAGGGATTCTTCGGAAGACACATGGAATTACGATTTTCGGACGTAGCATGTTGAACATATGGAACGAATACCCTGTCCAGTGTGATCTCAGGTACGCAGCCCTACTTTGTTCAACTGCGCCCTTTAAATTTTGCCGAACACTAGAGGCAGTTCTGTATACACCATTTCACGTCCATCTGGACACTTTCAAGTCAAATTGAAGATTTTTCTACAGAAGCTTGACGCTTTTGAAGTTCAACTGAACATCATACAAATCAGAACGAGCATATTTTCACATCAAAAACGAGACTTTTCGAGACGGTCAGAAATATTTTGCTCGAAGAAAATTTGTTATGACTATTTTTGATTTTTTTAAATTCTCCTGTCCAATAAGTGAACAAGCTGCTTGAAGTTTTACAACATTTTTATTTTTCGAGAAAAATAATTTATTAACATTTGTTTTAAAGCGAACGAAGGGAGCAATTTTTTAGGATACTAAAGTAAGGGATCGCGGTATTCACTCGACTAGATCATTGCGGTTTCTATTTGATTGGTAAGGCAAATGCTAATTACTTTAAACAGCAATATGAGCATAAAAATGATAAGGATAAAGGACGGCGCTACCCAATCTCCTTTGTGATGCGCCACGCATTCTACTTCTACGGGATGTCGTGGAGGCGATTTGAATGCGTATTTGGCCATACAATGATTTGCGGTGGCCAGCCGATGAACAGGTCAGCGCTTTATCTTTCCCAGACACATTTGGTACCAATTCCCCGATCCCGGAGGGATGGAAGGCTTGGTTAGCCTGGGCGGGAAATCCGAACCAGGGACCTGGTATCGGGTGCACGCGACAGTCGGCGCCTCCTCCGACTGCGCTACACTCGCCCATATGAGCATGTACGTGTTTTTTTCATAATTGTTCTTGTTGTACCGTTTACAAGTGTGTTACTCCATGCAAACATAATTTTTGCTATAAATCAAATAAAAAGCGCGACGATTGCTGCTTCCTACGCTTTGAAGCAAATTTTAATTTGTTATTTTTTGTTGAGAAATAAAAATTTTATCAAATTTCAAACAGCGTTTTCACCTATTCCCGTAGTTGAATTGAACATTTCAAAAAAGCCACACCAAATTGTCCTTGAAGAGTAATTATCCTCACAGTCTCGAAGTCTCTAATCCTCTAGACGTTCGCCTTAATGTGGAAGATTCTCAAGTTTGATTTCAAAAGCGTCATCCTTGCTTAAAAGAGTGCCTAACTTGATTTCAAAAGTGTCCAAATTGATCTGAAAAGTTGCCCGATTAGATGTGAAAACGATATGCCGCCAAAGTTTCGCTTAAAATCTGGTATGGTGTCGAAGTTATTCCCCTGCTCAAATCATTTTTTTAGTTCTTATAGCCTCGGCAACAGCCGCTCCAGAATTACCTAAAACGAACTGGTCCCGTTAATTCTTTTTGCCCTTAATGCGACATTATGGATGGGTCTATGCTTCAGTGGGCGGATGGTAGATGAGCGTTTTATCCTTTCCTACAAGTTCGCCATACACTCGCCAACATTAAATGGATAGAGAGCGTGGCGGGTATACTATGGAAATCAAAAACGTACCGTTCGAACCCACTGAATCGTACGGAACAGTGTATCACACGACTCCTTTGAGTCGCCTTCAACTCCTTCCATGCTGATGTTTGCGTCTAGAAATAACTTGATTGTGTATGCTATTTGTTATTATCACATAATTACTATTTTATTCTCTGCACAATCAATAACTCCAATACAAGGTCAACGTTGAAATGGTTAGGCGTCAAGCTGGTTTCTACAGCTGCCTGTTTCCGACATTACAGTAATCTGGTTAGTATTAGGTTGGTGCATAAGTTCTCGGACATTTGATCCCTACTGAATTGAAAGCGCATTTTCCCGCCAAATTCTCACATGTATCAACGCGTAAATGATCGATCGACAGAGAAAGGAAAGGGCTACAAAACTGTTCCTGACATTTACTTCTGCGTTGTTAACGTCAGCTATTATGGCTAAGCAATTCATCCCAACTGAGACGCATATTCGGCACGTCATGTTATTCCTGCTTCAATCTGGCCTCAATGCCAACGAATCGTGTCGTCGCCTGAAGGATGTTTACAACGAAGTGCTCCTGCTCGAAGTACTGTGTACCAGTGGTTCTCGAAGTTCGCAGTTGGTGAATTCTCCGTTGAAGATAATAAACGAGAAGGGCGCCCGATGACACTGGATTTGGATGGCCTCCGAAGTAGATGGAAGCGGGCCACCAAGCCACTCGCGAACTATCAAGCACTCTTGGTGTTAGTCACTCAACAGTCGTTCGAGGATTGAAGTCGATTGGCAAGGTGCAAAAATTGGGTCGCTGGGTACCTCACGACATGACACAACATGACATGGATCGCAGAGCCGATGTCGCTCTGTCTCTCCTTACCCTCAGACGTACCCACGGATAGCTGGACAACCTTGTCACCGGGGATGAGAAGTGGATACTCTACTCTAATTATCACCGTCGTGCACAGTGGGTACTGGAGAGGCAGAGAACGTTCCGAAACCCGACCTTCACGTGAAAAAGGTGATGCTATGCATTTGGTGAAGCGTTCTTGGCGTAGAATACTGGGAGCTGCTGGACGAAGGGATAACAGTGACGGCAGAGGTTTACGTCAACCAACTGAGGAAGTTGAGGGCCCACCTCCAAACCACACGAGGAGAGCAAGTGAAGGTGTATTTTCAACACGACAACGCTAGACCGCATATTGCTAGAGCGACGGCCGCTGAGTTGGCGGACTACGGATGGACCGTTCTTTCACATCCACCTTGCTCACCAGATCTCGCTCCTTCTGATTCTCATTTGCTTTCAAGCCTTCAACGCTATTTGGACGGCCAGCAATTTAGGAACCGAGAGGACGTCAAGGAGGCACTGCTCACATTTTTCGAATCACAACCGGCCACGTTTTGGAGAAAAGGCATCCATGACTTGCCAGCGCGTTGGCGAAGGACAATTGATGTAAAGGGTGGTTACTTCAAATGATTTGATATGGTTGTTCGTATGTTGTGATAATAAATATTTCATGCCCCAAATGTCCGAGTACTTATGCACCAACCTAATACATCTGAAGGGCAACTCAATCTGTCCCGTCTGCCAATATATCCGTCACGCGTACGTTTGCGCGAAAATAGTGGCCGAAGGAAAGGCTTCGCATTTAGGTCGAGGTTAGTCATAATCCATACTATTTTCTTGTCGAATTGGACACTTTTCACATCAAACTGGACACTTTTCTCCAAAATGGACATACTTCATGTCAAATTGGATACTCTTCTAAGCAGCCTAAACCTTCTCAAATCAAAGCGAGCTCTTCCAAATCGAAATGACCTTTAGACAGGTTAGACTACAGACTCACTAAGATGGTTAGAATAATTTTTTGTTCAAGAAAAGTTGGGTAGAACTTTTTTTGAAATTTTTTCCACCTGTCCCAATATGTGTAATAATTTTACAAAATTTTTATTTTTTTAGAAAAATAATAAATTTCGTTTTAGGGCGCAGCAAGGCAGCAATCATACAGTGCATTAAAATACTAGATCGCGCCATACACTCGAAAAGCAATTCGCTATGTTTATCTGATTGATAATGTAAATACCGCTTACATGCAGCAAAAAAGTTAGGATATGTGTGTTTTTACAATTGTTTATGTTGCACCGTTTGCAGGTGTAAACCGCATGCAAACAGAAATTTTGCAATCAATCGAATAAAAACCGCAAAGTTTGGCGGGGGCATTGCGCAATCTCTGTTTTGACAAAATAAGGTGGCCGCCTTTCTGCTATTTAAGACAAGCTGTAAATCAATGTTTTTCATCAAAAAAATAAAATTTTTATAAAATTTATATTCAGGTGTTATTTTATTGGGTAGATAAACTCCAAAACTCCAAAAACTCCAAAAAAAAAACTTATACTAAAGTTTAACTTGAACAAAAAATACTCCATCCTGTTTGGAGAGTCTCTAGTTTAATGTAGAAGAAGCTCATTTCGATTTGGAAAAGTTCGTTTTGATTTCAAAAGTCTTAGGCTAGCTTAGAAGAGTGTTCAATTTGACGTGAAAAGTGTCCAATTTGATTTGAAAACTGTCCACTTCGAAGTGAAAACGGTATATGTCTGCCCACGTGCGGCTGCTTGAGTTAGACGTTGCGCAAATATGACCATTCGCAAAAAGCAAACACTTGCAGTCGATGTTACCTGCTTCAGACGCGAAACCCGGTGTGTAATCAGTCCTGCCGCTAGGCTGACCGACTGCTGGGCTGGATTCATCAACGACTTACAGGAATTTGACAGAGAAAATTGCAGCCGCAATCCCTGATAGCGCGGCTTATCAAGCGATATGGTGAGCGATAAGCCGCATTATCTGAGTTTTCCGCTGTGAATTTTCTGTTAAAGTTATGTAAGTCGTTGATGAATCCGACCCCTAGTTACCAGCTGAGCTGCTCATTACACGACAGCGGACGCCCCTTCAGAGCTACGACAATTGTAGCGGCTAACTATTTGCACAAGAAAGCGTACAGATAGGTATCAAAAGAAGAGAAACCCACTCAATGCATAAAAGATACGTGACCAACGATCGCGCTGGCTAGCTTCAAACGTGTCAGCATTCGGCCATGTTTCCTGCAGTCGAATGGCTTCCTGGAACAATCACAGTTTGGGGCAAACTAGTGCAACGCCAAGAACAGGTGAGAACTGGGCTTCGGGAAAACCGGAAACCGAGCAGTGAATGCAACGCGAGCACAGTGGTGCTGAAAACTCAGGCACATTGGACGACGTCTTCGGCACGTCTACCTGAATCCCCAAACACATTAAGCGACGTCTCTGGCACGTCTTCTGAGTCCTAGGCACGTCATGCGACGTATTCCGCACGTCTTCTGAATCCCCTGGCACACAGAAGATGTCTGGATATTTTCCGCTATTTTCGCGCCACGTAATTTGATCAGTATCGATTGACGATGATTGATGCTACAAAAACGGACTTCAGATTTGTGTTGAGCGTCCTCGACTACCCCCTGGGGTTAAAGTTTTGGACCGCCTGGACGACATCCACAAAAATCGACAGTTTGATCAATATCGATTGATGGCGATCGATGCTTCAAAAAAGAACTTCAGATTCGTGTTCAGCGACCGCGACTACCCCAGGGTTGAAGTTTCCAGGCACGTAGAAGACGTCTAGGTATCTTTCGCAATTTTCCCGCACCGTAATTTGATCAATATCGATTGATGTTATCGATACTTCAAAAGCGAACTTCAAATTCGTGTTCAGCGACCTCGATTGCCACAGTGCTGAAGTTCCCAGGCAGGCAGAAGACGTCTGGGTATTTTCCACTATTTCCCCCCCCCCCTTTCCCCCTATTTTATGACTAATTTCTGCGGCGACGTCGCCGATCGATAGTATGAATCAGCGCTTAGCGCGTTATTATAGAGTATGGTACTTTGAATAGGCCACTTTGAAGGCAGTTATGGGAAAACGGCGAAAACGATGGTATTTTGCGTTTATTCCGCCCAAAAATCAAAAGGCACTAACGATATTGTATTCATTCAAAGTTCTTAAAATTCTATGCGTTGGCCGTATTTCCGAGGCGTTTCAAATCATCTGCAACAGCAGTTTTACTGATTCCTAGACCTTCCGAAGTTTGCCAGCGTTTGCTGTGGATTAGCTTTCTCGAAGGCCTTCATATCACCGTCCCTGATTGTTGTGGGTCTGCCGCTATGGGGTTTTAAGGATGAAATCTCCAGAATGAAATGTCTCGAACCACCGTTGCACGGCGCTTTTTTCAACACTATTCGACCGCCAAACATGGTTGATTTGCCGAGCTGCTTCGACGGCAGATTGCCCCAGTTTACAATTGAAGCAAAATATGGTTCGGCATTGTTCTTTCTTCAACTTCAATAAGCCTTCGAAGAAACACAGTTATGAAGCATAGATGAAAAACAAATTATTCCGTCGGGTAGAGCGAAGAATTCCCAATTGGACGTTATATAAAAATGCGAAGCAAATTGGATATTGATCCAGTAATAACGAACGAAAACTGGTTGTACAAAAACCACCAGAACTTCCGGCCAACCTAATAGATGCCTACATACCATTACAGCCTCCAGGAGTGGTATCGCTTCACCCAGATTTTGACCTTCTGAACACTTCAGCCAAAGATTTGTGTCCGAGTTCGTATACCGCTCTCCTTCCAGCTCTCTGAAATGGAAGCTCTATATAATTCGCACAACAGTTAGTACAAGAACTGACTAGAAGGAAAAGTCTTATTTGATGCATGGCCGTTTGGGATTCTGAGGATTTGTCACTACAGTGGGATCACTATATCAGGGAGGCAGGAAGAAAGCACGGTCCCATGCCCATCTATTCGAGTCCGCTATTCTTTCTGCGCTAACGCACCCCTCGGAGATCTGGATTATACCGGGAGAAACACTGAGTCAACGTCGAACAAGGAATCGAGAGAACGATGCTAGGAGTGATCTGGTTCACGAAAGTGAGAGGCCTTCGAAAGGTCTGAATATCGTCGAGGATGGAGGATTGGGAATGCTGTCGCGTGACCGGGTCGTCGAAAATTAGGTGGGCCGGTCAGGCAATGCGCTTCATAGGCACCTCGCACCGATCGAATCCCGCAGGATAACAAGAGAATTCCAGGATGTCCACCAACGCGTTGGTCGGACAACTTCGGGTAACCCTAGTCGAACGCATGACGCTCTTCCTTTCTCGTCACTGTCACTAGACCAGCATGGGATGATGACAAATTGCCTGCCAAGTTGGACTCCGCAACCCCACCTACTATACGACTGAATATACACGATTCTAAAGACTGAAAGCCGAAGGAAGAAATATTGATACTAGTTGCGGATGTGGGCAGCATGGGAACGCGCCAGAATCGAAATAGAGGTGCCGTCCAGGTAGGGCGTGAACGGTCGGTACCGTGACCGTCTGGTGTGTGTTCGATCAGCGTTCCGATTGGTTATGATATGTTGGCGCGTTTACACCTCACAATGCTGCCCACATTCGCGACATGAACCGAAATTTTGTTTAAGAATGGCCGCTCACACCTCATTACCCTCAAAACATCGTCATTTCATTCAAAACAACGACTCAGATGCACCTTCAAACGAGGCCACAACGCCACGCTGAAATAGAGTATATGCAATCTGAGTGTTGAAAAGCTTCTCGTTCCTTTTTTTCCTATCAATCTTTTTCTTCATTGCAATACATTCAAACTATTATACATCGATACCTTGTCGGTGTGTATGAATCTGTGAAGAAGTCCGAACGAAACTCCTCTATGAAGACCGTCATCCATTCGTTCTAAACAATGTAGGTGTAGGTAATTTGAGAAATTGAATAGTAGGCAGCGCACCACCTTGATGTATTGGTTTTACGTCATTTTAGAATAACATTAGCAGTAAGGGGTTAAAAAGCAATGTAAGACCAAAAGCAGACTCTGAAATACTTATGGGAAGGAAAATTTCGAAATTTCGAAAAAACGAAAAGAAAATGTAGAAATGACTACCTCCTGGCCACCTTTCAAATCAGATTGGACACTCTCCTAACGCTTTTGAAATCAAAATTAACAGCTTTAAAATCAAAGCGAACATTTTCTAGATTAATCTAGAGGCTCTCTAACACGATTAGAATAATTTTTTGTTCTGTTTAAGGAAAATTTGGTATAACTCTCTTCGAAATATTTTAGTATAACTCCCTCTCTGAATTTTTTAAAATTCACCTACCCCAGCAAGTGAATACACTGTTTGAAAATTTATAAAAAAATTTTATCTTTTGAGGAAAAATAATTAGCTAAATTTTGTTTATAAGCTCACAAAGGAAACAATCATTTAGTGTATTAATAGAAGAGATAACATATCACGCACCCGACTTGATGGACGGGATTTTTTCGAGCAATAGCAAAAGTTCTGTTTGCGCAAAGCAATACAGATGTTAACGGCACAACAAGAACGCTATAAAAAAACATATCCTCCCACCCTTGTGTCAAGTAAGCAGCATTTACACTATCAATCAAATAAAATGGCGACGATCCGGTTAAGTGCATGGCGCGACCTCTTCTTTTAACACAATAAATGCTAGCTGGCTTGGTGCGCTTTAAACGGTTCTAACTTACTATTTTACTTTGAAATTGAATTTGTATAAAATTTCGTACAGTGTGTTTGTTGGAAAAGAGAATTAACAAAAAATTTCAAAGATGAAGATAGTTTTCAGATAGATATACTTCATTTTTCATGAAACAAAAACTCATCCTATTTTATGTTGAGAATGTTTACTTTGATTTGGAAGTTGTTCAGTTTGATTTCAAAAGCATCAAGCTTGCTTAGAGAGTTGCCCAATTTGATTTGAAAACCGTCCGATTTGACGTGAAGTGGTATAGATCCATTATAGCAATAGATGTTTTTCCTATGCTGTTTCCGCACTGTTTTACTCTATATTAAGTTCTACATTAAATTGGATTCGCTAGTGTTGCCCATATCAAATTTACAACCTCTCTCAGTGCTAAAGCCTACCATAGCAGCACTCTTCGAACAACCAAAGCATATCGCGAGCATCTCCGACAGCTCCGTATAGCAGCACGTCCTGATATAAGTGGACAGACCACGGGCCTCATCGAGTAGCTTCAGTGCGCACACCACATTCCTTTCCCTGCTAGCAGAGCTGAAATATAGAGCATGAGTGCCAGGAAGGAACTCCAGGCCGACTGCGGTTTCCAGGTTCTTACTAACAAGGGCAGGGCTTGAAGCGTGTGTCTAAACGGTGGGGGGGGGGGAGCGAGTCATATATATAGAATCACCTCAATTACACCTCAATTAGTAAGAAAATGTGTTTATTTTTTGCCAAGTCGTTAAACCCAAGGAGTAAGGGGTCACGATGGGATACGGCGCATCACGAGTTTTGAGGTCTTGTAGGCCCGCGATGCCTCTACCGGCAAGCGCCTCAGGGCGCAGTGGAAGTGCAGTTGCTTCGTGCGAGGAAGGTCGGGGGTTTTGTTCTTGTGCGCTGCTGCATTTCTGCATTTCAACTGACTAGTTGAGATTTGGGGGTTCCGTCTATTCCGTTTTCAGACGTTTTTATGCCTAATTTTCCAGCTGAACGCTGTGGTATTCAACACGATGATGTAGAAATGTTCAACAGCAGTGATACAAAGGCACAAAGTGCATGAAGCACCACTGAGCACCTTACGGGTAGCGTATAAAGGCTACAGGCTCCTCATAGTCTGTTTCCATACATGGACCAAAGGCCTCGGGAAAAACCATCCTGCTCGGATTTTCAAAGGACGTTGTGACGTCGGAGGTGGTTCAAATGAGAAACGAGGTGTGCGGATCCCGCAAATTAAGCTAAACGGAGTCGATACACTCTTTCACTCATCTTTACCTGTCACCTGGAAATCAGAGGCCTGCTGAAGGTTTTCTGAAACCTAGCATCAACATTTCCACCGATGCTTGAGTGGTGATCTACCTGCCCACGCTGCAGTGTAGCCCGGCTTTAGACGAAGAACCTTCTTCTTCTTATTATTCTTCTTCTTCAGCGTTTGTCGCGCTTCGTCGCGGGGTCCGCTCTTCTGCTGTTATGACGCCACCTTTCCCGGTCATGCGCTTGATCAGGGTGGACGCCAGTTACTTTCATGTCCGTGTGTAACGTATCCGACCAACGTTGCTTCGGGCGTCCTCTAGGCCGCTTTCCTGACACTTCCAACTCAAGGCCTATCTTGCGGACGCTGTCTTCCTTTCCACGCAGAACGTGGCCGTACCATCGTAAGCGAGCTTCGCGCATCTTGTCCGCTATCGGTGCGACACCAAACTTCTGCCGAATAGCATCATTTCTGATTCGGTCCATGCGGATGACTCCAGCCGTCCAGCGCAGCATCTTCGTCTCCATGACGCTGAGGCGCGTTTCAACTTCCTAAGTCACAGGCCAATACTCAGCGCCGTATATTGCTACCGGCCGCACGACTGTTCTGTAGATCTTTGACTGCAGGTGCTATGGTATCTTCCTATCGCAGAGCACACCAGTCAGCGAACGTCACTTGGGCCAAGCTGCACTCACGCGTGGTTCACTTCAACCATCAGACCGCCGTCAGACGCTATTGCTGATCCCAGGTATTTAAACACCGAAGTGCGTGCAAGCTCAGTACCGTTAATCTTAATGGAGCCGGACTCGCTTACGTCAGTCGTTAGGTACTCGGTCTTCTTCACCTTCAATTTGAGTCCGAACATCGCCAGGCGGTCGCACCAAGCTTGCACCTGCCGCTCGAGATCATCTTTATCTTCGCAAGCGAGCATCACGTCATCAGCATAGAGCAATGTCCATGGAACAGGCTGCTGAAGATCTCGCGTAATGGTATCCATGACGACCACAAAGAGGAGTGGAGAAAGCGCAGAACCCTGGTGCACCCCAACCGAGATGGGAAACTCCATTGAGGTTCCAGCTGCAGCTTGCACTCTACTCTTTGGGCAAGAGTAGAGCATCCGCACCCACTCTATGAGTTGCTCAGGTACGTTGTGTTGTCGCAAGGCGTACCATATAACCTCACGCGGTACGCGGTCGAAGGCCTTCTCCATGTCGAGAAAGGCTATATGCACCGGCTTCTGTTTCTCGCGATGCTTCTCCACAAGGAAGCGGGCGGCGTGTATAGCGTCAATGGTCCCACAACCAAACACAAAACCGCACTGGTTGTCGGAGAGCTTGACGATTTCACGAATTCGTCTATCGAGGATTCGCTCGAAGATTTTCATGCTATGCGAAAGCAAGCGAATCGGACTATAACTGGAGCAGTCCGCAGGACTGCCTTTCTTCTTCCAAATCGGAATCGTCGTACTGTTGTGCCAACACTCCGGTACTTTCTTCTCCATTACTACCTGGTTGAAGAATTCAGCCAACTCTCAGCAGGATACCAGAGCTTCGACTTCCAAACATCGGCTGCCAGATCATCCGGTCCTGTCACCTTGCATGGCTTCATCTTCTTTAGAGCCGCTTCTGTTTCCTCCATGGTGATCTTGTGAACGGGACCGTGAACAGAACCCACAGAAGGGATGGCCGGGTGAGGAAATTCCATAGTGGAAATTTCCTCAAAGTAATCACGCCAGCGCCTTTTTGCGGTCTGTCAAAAGATGGCCGCTCTCATCATTGATGCCAACAAACTTTTCAACATCCTCGGTTTGGCGATGGCGGGTCTTAGCAAGTCGGTACAAATACCGCTCACCATCGCGCGATTCGAGCTTTCGGTAGACATCACCATAATGAGTGGCTTTCGCAACAGCCACAGCTTCCTTTGCAGCCTTCTTCGCCTTCTGATACTCCTGCCAGTTGTCGGCTGTTTTATCGCTGAGAAACACATGATAAAGCGACTTCTTTCGAACCTTCGCTTTCACATCGTCCGTCCACAGCCATGCCTGCTTGTCGACCTTGCGTCGCCCAGGCTTCGTTATGCCGAGTTCCACCCTTGCAGCTTGGCGTATCGCGTCGGTCGCCTTCTTCCAAGTTTCGTCGACAGTCGTGACTGTCGGTAACCGCACGCGAGAAATCACAGCTGCTTCCTTCTCCTTCATTCGCCACCACTTGATTCTCGTAACACCGCATCGCTCAACCTGCTGCACCCTCGGAGGGGTGATCTTAAAGGTGCAGACCAGCGGTCGATGCTGTGGGGGGACCGTCTCATACGGCACGATCTTCGCGTCTGTGACAATGCTTCGGTCACGATCCTTGACAAGGACAAAGTCTATCTGAGACTTGGAGCTCCCACTATAGTATGAGATGAGGTGGGAGTCGCGTTTTCGGAAAACGGTGTTCACAATGGTGAGATTATGCGATTCCGCATACTCAAGAATGCACTTACCATAGGCGTTACGAAAAACCCGAATCCACCATGACAGCTGTACCCGTCCTTCGCAGCACCTGCGTGCCCATTAAGGTCACCAGCGACTATGATGACATCTTTCGGCGGTACATCTGCTGTCTTCTCATCAAGCAGGCTCCAAACTCTTCCTTGGCTTGATCGGAGCAGCCACTCTGCGGAGCATACGCAGGGAAGAAGAGATAGAGTGCTCCTTAGCGGCAACAACGATCTTCATCAACCGATTGTCATAGCGTTCGACGGTTACAATCGAGTCACGAAATTGTTCGGAGACGGTTACTCCGACACCACTGGTGGTCCTGGGACTTCAACAGTCGCAAGTACTCTCCATAGCGTACAGCTAGAAAATGCGCAGGAAACGTCTGAAATGGTATAGACGTTAGACGGTAGGACGGGAACCGAACCCTCGACCTCACGATCATGAGTCAGCAACTCTATCACTGCTCCATCCAGTCCACGTCACGAGCTCCTTGTGCCGCCGTGTAAGCAAGCCCTGCGGACCCTTAACCATTACACCCTCGTACTCGTTTGCCTCATGGATTCGGCAAAAACAAAACATGTTCTGTTACTATTTGGAGGACGGAGTTTCTTCCTACCTATTCGTTCTTGCCGTTCCGGCGTACCGTTCAGACAGTCCCCTTGTTAGATAAAAATTATTCCAACCTTTTCGGGGAGTTCCTAGTGTAATGAAGAAGAAGCTCGTTCTCATCTGGAAGATGCTCACCATCAGTTTAAATTCAAGAGCGTCACGCCTGCTTAGAAGAATGTCCGCCTTGGACTAATTGGTGTTGCCATATTTCCTTGATTAACACGTTGACGACCGCGCCTTTTTCGAGTGTGTGGCGCGTGAGATGAATCGATTTTTTGCAACGCCGACAGCGTGGCATGACATCATGTCGCACGGTATAACGCGACCGCAAAATTCGTCTCTCGGTGGGAAGCGATGATGAGGATAACGAGGTGGTTTAGGACGACGTTGATGCTGAGGCCGATACCCTTGTACTACCAGCTGACGATAATGATGACTCAGAAAGTGAAGTAATAGAATCCGAGCAGAAAATGAGGTTGAGGAAGATTGGAAGAGCGATTTTGAAACTCCTTACTTGGTGGAAATTTGCGACGGAGTCCGGCTTTCATGATGATGTGTTCGACTGCGTTAGGCCGACCGATTATTATCGATTATTTTTCAATGACGAATTGTTAATTGAAGCCATTGCTTGACGAGAAGCTCAATAAATCAGTAACCGAAAATTGTTTTTGGAGACTACGCTTTTTACAGCAATGTCTGAAGATGAAGTGCACATAAAACAAAAAAGCTCCTTGGAAAGATCTGAATAAAATTAGAAAAATAAATTATAAGGCTGTGGCTTGACATCACGTCACACGGCCCCACGCGGCCGAAAGGGTGTGGCCTGACATCAGGCCACACGGTCGTCAACGTAAGAAGGCAACACAAGAAGGAATCCGTTATGGTCAGGTGCGTCACCTCCCTCCCCATCAATTTCTGAGCTTTGAAAAGTTACAAAATGTCAAAGAACGCAATAAACCACAACACGTACTCTTCTAGGAATAGTGCTGTCTCGAGCTTGACCACAGCACCCACCACACCGAAGATCGGCTGTACATTGTCTGCCGAGCGCAGAAATAACGGAATCATGGCATTTAGATTATCCTGAAATTTCTGCATAGAGAAACAAGGCTGGGAAATAGCACGATCATGCACTGAAAGGAACCTTCTGATCCATTGCTGACGGTACTTTCGCATAAAGACGGAAGATCGCACGGAAAAATCTCTTCACATTCTCCAAGGACATTCGATCCAGAGTGAAGAAATACTCCTACAAATAAACAACAGCATAAATTCATTCAATATTTTATCTATATTTTACGTAGTTTAGTAATAAATATTATAAAACCTCAGAGCGACATGAAGGATTAATCAGCATGGAATATGGTAAGCCTAATCTTAAGTTAGAGGATAGTGCACAAGAACGCGAGCTAAGAGCGACATTATTCAATGCCTTACCCGGGATGCGCCACATATTCTATTCTGTTCTAGTTCTACACGTTACGGAGGCCAATCGATCGATAACTCCGCGTTTCATTCTCTCGAGATAAATCTGGTGATAGTTCACCGATCCCTAAGGGTTGGAAGGCATAATCCCAGTAGATCGACTAATGCGAGCCATTAAACAAGTCTCACGGACGCTTGCTCTCCGAATGTTTCATCTACACGTAGCAATTACAATTGCATCCGTATGAATCGTTTTCGATTCGGATATACCGATCCGAATCATTCAAAAATCCGGGGTCCGCGAAATTGCCGTTATCCGAATCATACCAAAACCGAGTACGTGAAAAAATACCGTTATCCGAATCATCCATTTATCTGGAGATTTTCGATCAGATCAATTTATGGTAGCAGTACAGTGAAGTCAAAATTGCTAACAGCCGAAGCTGGACAGGAGGAAACGAGAGGCTACTAAGGCATTTAAAAACGTCGAAGAATTAGTGAAGAAACTTAATAGCATTGGACAGCTCCCGCCTATTCCGTTGATATACGTCTCAGAGGCCTACCACCATTGAAAACACGCCGAACACACGATCAGCATCGCGCAGCGAGAAATCGAGAGGACAAAGGACTGGGCTAGAGGATTCATGCTAGGGAATGCCTCAGGAGTTCCGAGTTTCCCGACGTTTCAGGACTGAAACGCTGCCGCATTAGACAAGTCGTCGAAAATTAGGTGGCGCGACCGTGTAATCCTTTCCAAAGACACCCGCTGTAGGAGTGCCGCCACCGACTGGATGCCGTGGGACGACATTAAAGCACAAGGGTCCCTACTAACGTTTGGGAAACAAGCGTTACAACGATGTTTTGTTGCGATTAAAACTTCTAGCGCCAGGCGGGACTTGAACCAGCACCTCCCTCTGACCGGGCGGGAATGCTCTACGCCATTACGCCACCAGCTGTTTGATCGATCGAAACATCCACACCTCGTGAGACCAATCAGCACTCACCCGTATAGGCCCATGCACACTTCTGCGACACCGCGGCGCGACAAGTGGGGCGACGGCTACCTCCGCGAAATCCGGCGGTCGCGGCGCGGTCGCGTTAGAGCATCGTTATAGGCAACGGGACCGACGTCCCCGTGCATGTCGTGCCGCCGGGAAAGATTTGAACCATTGCAGCCTGCGGCGCTCGGCGCGACATCGCCAGCGATAGCCGCCGCGACAGCCGCAAAAGTGTGCATGCCCCCCTCTGCGGCACATGTCGCTGTGTCGCGTCGCGCCCGTCGCGGCCCTATCCTTCACCATGGCCGTGTCGCGCTGTCGCCGAAGTGTGCATGGGCCTTATATCGGTATGAGCCTGCCGTTGATTCTGCATGGAATTAGTTAAATTGGTTAAGTTGAAGGCCTTGATAGAAATGATACACTTCAGTTTCTTTAAGCGTCAAGTGGCTAGTAGCAGGGATGTAAGCTCTTACAACGATGTTTTGCTGCAATCAAAACTCTAGCGCCAGGCGGGACTCGAACCCACACCTCCTGCTGACTGGGAGGGAATGCTCTAAGAAACCGATCTGAATTATTTCTATCAAGACCTTCAGCTTAAGTGGTTCCATGCTGATATCACCGGCCGCCTCATCCCGATATAAGGCCCTTGCACACTCGGCAGCAGCGGCAGCGGCGGCGGCGACAAATGCGTAAGCATTGGAGCATCGATTCCCGCAAAACCGATGCCCCTACTTAAGCATCTGCCACTGTTGCTACCACTGCCGTTGCTGCCGAGTGTGCCAGCGCCTGTACGGGTGACTGTTGATCGGTCCCACTGATGGTGTGGATGTTGCGTTCGATAAAATAGCGCCGGTGATGTAATGACATAGAGCATTCCCGCCCGGTCAGCAGGAGGTGCAGGTTCGAGTCCCTCCCGGCGCTAGAGTTTTGATCGCAACAAAACAAGGTTATGAGAGCTTACCTCGATACCAGCCACTTGAGGCTTTTGGACACAATCGTTTGTAAAAACCCTGAACGATGTGTACAGCACTATTCGTGTCCCTAGAACGAGGAGGATCCACTTGACTATAACGACCCAATACGGGTACGAAACTGGAAACGATGGAGACACTACTGAGGACCAATCCAGTCTACAACCTAGATGACAGATGATGCTGGTGAAGCACTTCAGCAGTACGTAGCGTAGCAATACGCCCTACTCATCTCGATATCACTGGCTAGAGATGGAAGGTCCCGAAGATATCGTGGACTTGAGTGGATTAAACCAGAATAAAGTAAAGTTAAACAGCGCCGATGGTGTAAGGCATAGCATCCTTTCCGGAAAACAGTGTGGGTTCAAGTTCCGCCTGCAGCAAGAGTTTTGGTCGCAAATAAAAGTCCATCTAACGGTCTGACAGCATGTAAAACAATAAAAAATTGGATCATAGGAAGAAGAACAAATGCGAGTACAATACTACGTAAGCAAGACCGAGAAGGAGGGACCAGACAGAACCCCAGTTCAAGATGACTTCCCTACGAAAATCCGATCACTTTTAGGATCAGCAGCGATTGAAGAGATGGATGCAACGCTGCGGCCTGAACTCATTCTCCTGCCTCTCTTGAACGGAGGAAAAGTACTCTACCAGAGAGCTTGCCTTTTTCGCCCAAAACTTCGACTAGGTACAAAACTGGCTAGGGAAGGGTTTCAACCTCCTATGGAACTTCAGGTTGAGACCAGGAGCATTGGAAAGAGCTAGGAGTGCTGATTACGAATATGGGTGTCAAAATTGCAAAATGAAACTCCTGAGCGAGTTCTGACCTGCCGAAGTTGGATTGCCTGACCAGAGGCCGGCCGTGAGAAAGAGCTGGCGCGAGAGTGGTGAGTCATAGTGGCTCCTTAAGGATGGCATCCAGTCGCGGCGGTGGCGCAGAGGTAGTGCTCCCGCTCGTCACGTGTAACGTCGTTGATTCGGTCCCCATATCTGTCGCTATTTTTGCACAACAAAGTGTCCTCGAAATGACCTTTTATCATAAATTATGACACGTGTTAGACTAAATAGCCGGGAAACTATCATACATGTTAGTAAAAATGCATGATGGCAAAAACCTGCTATGGTAACATTTTTATTTACCATTCTGCACAAATAGGTCCTAAATATTATACTGAACAAACAGAGGTGTTTCTGACAACCTTGGCATTCATGGAGCAAAGCAGTCTCTCTGGGTCATTTTGAACTCCATGCTGTTTGTCATGGCAAACGACCTGACCCTTTTCATAACGTTTTTCATCGGGCAGAAGAAAAAATCGTCTAGAGGTGTCACCAATGTGACCACAGCTGTTTTTGCATCCAAGCATTTTCACAAACGTGTATGATAGTTTTCCCGGCTGTTTAATCTAACACGTGTCATAGTTCAGAACGAAAGGTCATTTCGAAGATGAATTATGATTTGCAAAAAACGGCCAGCAGCGGGAACCGAACCAACGACCTCGCACCCAACGAGCGTGAGCGCTACACCTGCGCACCGTCGCAGCTGGCTACCACTCTTAGGCCCCGTGCATACTTCCCGTCGCCGCGATTCCATCGCGGCGATGAGTTTTGCAGAGCGACGCGAAAGAATTTGAATTTCTCTGTGCTCGACGCATCGCCCATCGCTCTGCAATGGGGCGCGACGGCGATCCGTCCAGGACCAAACGCTAAACACCGCGCGCGCCGCGAAAAAGTATGCCATGCCCGAGATGGGCGCGGGAAGCCATCGCGCATGCCGACCGTTACTGTTGCGGCGGCCGCGTCGAGGTTTCCTTTGACTATTCGACCGCGTGCGGCGGAATGGTCATGAACTGAGCGCCGCGATGGCATCGCGGCGATGGAAGTATGCCCCCGGCCTTACGGAGCCCCTATGACTCATCGCTCTCGCGCCAGCTCTTGATTACGAGAGAAAATGCCCGAACCGCGCCGCGTCTGTTTCGGTGCGAGAAAATGCCCGCGACCAGGGGAGAAAATGCCCGCGACCAGGGGAGAAAATGCCCGCAGCCAGGGGAGAAAATGTCCACAGCCAGGGGAGAAAATATCTGCGGCCACTGAACGGTTTTCGATAGGGTCCACTTCAACAACCACTACAAAAAAACACATGGCAATCACGTGGACAGGGATACGGTATTTTTCTCACGCCGTCGAGTAAAGGGCATGAGAAATCGTGGGCGTGGCTGCTGAAACTCTGGCACCATCATTTGGATTCCCTAGCAGACTTGATGGCCTTACCGTGATAGAGAAGCTTTGGAGAATATGAGGAAAGACGTTACAACAGGCATTCTCAACGGCTAAATTAGTACCAACGGTGTTTTATGTGAAAAGGACACTTAAAAACACTGAAAGGAGCGAAAGAAGCGTTTTCGCCCAAATCTCAATTTCTAGAACGTAAAACTAGAAAAGAAGCACATCAACGGAACCTGGTAACATAGAATTACATTTCGAAGCATTGAGCTGTGAACTGCAGGATAACTCAACTTTTGAGTTTGTTTTTGAGCCACATGAACGCCACATGGAGTGAACAGTAGAGTACATGTACTTCAAATATAAACATAGCAAAATGTAAAATTCGTAGAAGTGAAGAAAGGTGTAAAATAATAGAATTTTTAAAAATTATAATTAATTAAGAGAATGGTATGTCACAAAATATAAACATATAAAAAGGTTCGTTTCGCCACTACCTTCAGACGAACCTTTGTGTTATACTCCTCCCGTGGCTCTTCAGTGAAGAAGAGGAGTATATTTTAAGATTTCTTTAAAATCTGTCTATAAAAGAAAGAGATAGGAGAGCGAAAATGGAAGAGAGAACAAATGAAAAAAGATGAGAAGGAGTGAAGAAGGAAAGATAAAGAACTAGAGACATTTGAGAGAAGTAGAATTAGAAAGTGAAAATAAATAAGGAGTAAAAAGATAAGTTAAGTAAACCATGAGGTACAATTGAAAGAGGTAATAAAATATGATTTATAAGTTCAATGTGACTACTTAAAATGTGTTATTATAGTATTTATTGTAATCACCATTATAAAGATTGATCATTATTAGGGTAGTTTATTTATTTATTTATTATTTAATCCTATTTTATTTATTTTCTTTTATTATTTATTATTTATTACTATTATTACTTTTATCAATTATTTTTATTTATAACAAGAACAGCTTTATATATATATATATATATATATATATATATATATAAATTGAAAGACCATATTTGACCACCGCCATACTCCGTAGCAGTGAATAAGGAAGTGTATACCATTCGACTGTTATATATAATGATATAATGATATCTACATTAGTTCTCATTTATAATTCAAATATGGCAAAACTGGTTGTATCACTGAGGAGGGTGATTCGACACACACCAACGTCAAATGCAGAGTGCAATAAAACTAACAAGAACACAAGACGGTATCGTCTTCACTGCTAAGGAATTTTCATTTTCATTTTTCGTTTTATGGTAAGATTAGTTCTGTCATAAAGCAGTCTTAGCATATGAAATTTGGAAGTTATTTTATTTTGATACATATTCATTCATCAAAAGTTTTGCGTAAAAATACACTTAGATTGTCTTTGACTTGATGAAATTTGAACTTATAATATATAAATCTGTGTTTATATAAACATTTAATTATGTTTGAAATAATGAACTCTTTTGTGTATTCGTTATGCTTCAAAATATTTTTCAATTCAATAATTTTTTTCTAGAAAATACTCTAGGTCAGAACAAGTGTTTGCTATTCTTAACGTTTCGGATAGAATTATAGCTTTTTTGATATTTATAGAGATCGCTGACGTATAATGAGGAAACCTTAGAACTTTAAAGTTAAAGTCATCTGTTTTATTGTACATTTTAGTTTCTATCCTATTATTGATAATTCTTAATGTAATGTCCAAATAATTGCAGTGATGTTCATTAATATGCGTCTTTTTCAATTCCAGAGTATCTTTATAGACTAGTTTTAAAATATCATCTACATGCTTTTCGTTTAAGTTATGAACTACTAGTAGATCATCCATGTATCTATATGGTATAAACATATTATTACTACTAGCCACAAACGATTTAGCGAATTCGTATTCTAATATAGACATTGTGATATCTGCTAGTAGTGGACTAAAGTTACCTCCTTGAGGAACGCCTTTATTTTGTCTAAAAATCGTTGAGCTAAATACAACATAGCTATTTTTAAGTAAGAAATTAACATAATGCATAATGTCTTGCATATTAAATATTTTGTATCGAGAATTCAAATTTGTTTCATTAGTATAAAATGTTTTGTATCCATTAGAGGCTATGAAATTTTTATTGGCATTTTTGAAACAGATTTTGAGTAGAACCGCTATTTTGTCTAAGATAGTCTTATGAGGTAGGTTAGTAAACATATCTTTAAAGTCCGCCGAATAGAGTTTTAAATGGTCGTCTTGTAGTGCATTTAGTTCGTAGGCAATATTTGTATTATTAATTGCCCAATATACCTTCGTAGATCTGCATCGGTTAGCTACTATGTTACAGTAGTTAATGAAATGCTTCTTAACAAATGTGAATATACATTGCAATTGTAAGGCAAGGTTTTTAATACTGCTCTTGGATGCGCCTGTAATAAATCTGAAACTTATTGGGTACTTGTGCATTTTAGGTAGGCAGTAGATTATAGGAATTTCGGTGTCACTATTATTTCTCAAACCATTATTTGTATTAAAAAGGTTGTGTCTGCGTAAGATGTCAGATTCGTTGAGGTTGGGTATGTAATTATACACTTTGTCGGTTTGATCTTTTGTGGTGAAGAGTAAATTATCTCTATCAATGACTATTCCCAGTTCTTTCATAATTATTTTTAGGTAGTATTTTTTACATATTATACCGTAGTTGTTTGAGGCTTTGTCCAGCGGGCAAAAGACAAAGCGATCTTGGTAGTATTTTATTTGATTATATGGGATAACTTCAGTTCTTTCTTGATTATTATTTAGTACAGGTTTGACTTTGTTTCTATATTGTAAAACAAAATATTTTCTTATTTGATTTATGTTGTCAGCATTCAATTTATATTTATTTTTGATCTTTTCGATGATAGCGTCAATAGCGTCGTTATATATGACCTTCATTTTTTCTTTATCTAGTTTTTTTACCAACCCTATATTTCGTGCCTTTACTTAGTAATTTTTTTAGAGCTGTATCTTCAATAATTTCTAAATTACCTGTTATAATATGATTATGATGTTTGTCGACAAATTTTTTATCGTTTACATAAATTGCTTCGCATGGACAAGGATTAGATAAAATATGAGAAATGTTATCGTTATTTAGTGACTTAAGAAACTTATTGTAATTAAAAATTTTTGTTGAAATTGGAGGATCATATATGTAAACTACTCTGAAAGATAATTTATTTGATTGTAAAGTCTTCATAAATTCGATAGAATAGATGCTATTAAATATTTTATTGAAGTTGATTATATCTAATTTAGTGTGTATGTAAGGTACTACTATATTAAAATAATCCTTTTTTATAGTGTTATTTTTATTTTGTATGTTACTATAATTGGTTGTTGTCAGTAAGCAATACAGAACAAGTTTTGCTTTTTGTTTAAGATGTTTTAAAAAGAGTGGATCAAGACATAATTCCAACAGTTTTATTATACTTCTTTTTGATAGACTTTTAAGGAGTCTATAAAAGTTCATAATGTGAAGGTTATTTTCATTGTTGTTGAGATAGTTGAGAACTTCAGTATATTTGTTGTGGTCTTGGTTTTTATTTCTTGTCTTTTTTCCTCTATTTGTTCTCTGTTTAACGATCTTTAATGAGAAGTAAGGATGGTTAGCTTTATGCTTTAGAGGATTAGTAATGTTCGTTATATTACCATATCCTTTAATATTATCATTAAGACCCAGCGGATATGCAGTATTGAGTAGTTTTATCCAGAAAAGTTCTTTATTGAGTAATATATTTTTGTCTTTATTGTTGTCTAGTGAATCTAAAATACAAACATCAAATTCAGACTTACAGTTATGAAAGTGAGTATATAAAACATTAAATTTCTTTTTATTATTTATGTAATACATATGTTCTCTTATTCTCTCTTTTAGACATCTTGTTGTGATGCCTACGTATTGTATGTTACAATTTTTACATGTGATGCAGTAAACTACGTTTTTGGTGCTACATGAAGAAGTTGTCGTTTTAAATGTGTTGATCTTGAAATTTGTTACACTAGAAATCACATTGTCATTAAATGAAGTAATATTACATACGGTACAGTTGACATTACAACGCAATCCTTTATGCTGGTTACCAAAGTCTTTAATCATGTATTGATTGCTCCCATTTTTAATCTTGTAGAAAATATCAGAGGTAAAATAAGTATTTGTTTTAGTTATTGCTATACTATCTTTAGACCTATATCTGAGTACATGGGCGGTCTAACCCAAGTACAAAGAGGGGTCTCCCTTCTCCCTTAAAGGGTTCCGTGGGAGTGCCACGCGGGGTTGTCAGACCCGTACGATAGACCCGTAATGGAGGCGCCAAAACATGACCCCTCATGACTATTTTGACTTTTATAAACCCCATCATTACGGATCCCCATTTTTTAGTAAGAGGATGGGGCCTCTTGAGTGGGTAAGATAGTGTATATACAAGAGTCTTAATTCCCAAAATCAAACTAAAATTGTTGTTATATTTATGTATGAAAAAGTGTTGTATAAAATGCGAAAAAAATAATAATAAGTGATAATAATAATAATAATAATAATAATAATAATAATAATAATAATAATAATAAAGTCATGTGAAGTAGAAAATGAAAAGATGACAGAACTTATCTAGGAATTTGTTTAAAAATTGGTTTTTATGTTTTGCTGAGGTTTTACTGAGTCTTTCTGATGAAGTCTTCATTTTTGACCAATCATTTCCTTTTTTACTAAAACAGGATTTGAACATAGATATTTCAACATTCATTGCTTTTCAAGTGGTTCTCATCTGATACACCGTTGGCATCGTAAATACTTGTTGTGCTCTTTTTTATTGTTTTTCTCAGTATAGGACTTCTATTTTTATTCGCTTTGCTGCTGTTTTTCTGATATTTCCACATATCTGAATAAAGGATTTAAATATCTGAATGGATAGTTGTTGCAACATAGGTTTTACTAAAAACCCTATTAAAATGACCAGAACCTACGGTGTAGTACCTCGCCAAAAATCTTTCAAGGCACCTTCTCGAAATATAGAGTGTTTTTCGAGCATCAAATTTTGCGATCAACTTTTTATTAGAGCTTTGATACGAATGAAACGTTGGGGAAATAGACTGCTATTCGCGGGCATTTTCTCCCTTGATTGCGGGCATTTTCTCCCCTGGTTGCGGGCATTTTCTCCCCTGGTCACGGGCATTTTCTCCCCCGGTTGCGGGCATTTTCTCCCCATTTCGGGCATTTTCTCCGCACGCAACGCGCGCCGTGAGATCCGGGCATTTTCTCCGTAGACCCCAGCTCTTCCGCACGGCAAGCCTGTGATCAGGCCACCCAACTTTGGCAGTTTATAACTCGCGCAGAAGTTCATTTTGCAATTTTGATATACCTATTCGTAATCAGCACTCTTAGCTCTTTCCAATGCTCCTGGTCTCAACCTGAAGTTCCACAGGGGGTCAAAACCGTTCCCTAGTGAGAAGAAAACATGTAAATCAGAAAGAAGGGGACAGTATCGTAAGTGAGCGAAAGAACAAGATCCAGTTAGGAGAGACAAAAACAAATAAGCAGGAAAGGAAGTACAAGGACAAAGGATACAAGACCACATCGATCGATCGCTTTTGGGAAGCGCCATGCATTCTACTTCAACGAGATGTCGCGAAGGCAACTTGAAATCGTATTTCAACTTGCAGCTGCCGGCCGATGGAAAAGTTAGTGCTTTTATCGTTTTGTCTTTTCCAGGCAAGTCTGGTACCGATTCACAGACCAAGAGAGATGGAAGGTTTGGTTGGCCCGGGCGGGAAAACCGCACAAGGAATCTGAAGTCGGGAGCACACGACAGCTGGCGCCTTCTCCGACTGCGCTACCACGCGCCGAGGGGGAGTACAATACGGGACCAAGAACCCAACGAAGGAATGGGGCAGCAGTACAAGGAAAGAGAGACAGCAATAGGTAGAGTGCAGTGAGTCGTCAATTGGGAAGAAGTGAGAGATCATCTGGATAGTGAGAGAAAGTAAGACAGATAAAGACATTTAAGAATGCGTCGGAAATAAGAAAAGGAGGACCACATGTAGGAGGAAGAAAGCGAGAAGAGATAGGTAGAAAAGGGAAACGAGATACAAAATAAATAAATAAAGCCAGAAAAGAGGGAATAAAAAAGCATCAATGGTAGTTTGGTCTTTTGATGCATCGCAGGCGAGCACTAAGAACGCGAAATAAGCGAAGGATATAGAAGGATGACACTGTTAGTCGCTGGTTTAGTGAGGTATACGTCATGCACTTTACCTCCACGGGATATCACGAGTCAACTTTGTCCTGGCGAGAAAACCGTGATACGAATTCGTCTTCTTTCGAGAAATGAAAAGCTTCTTTGGCGTTTACGGGATCCAGAGGGCTGTCACGCTACATCCGGTGACTCGGTGACTCCTACAGCGCCCTCTAGCAACATTAGAGCTACCAATGTTGACTGAATCACGCGAATAATACACACTGTTCGCGTTTTCGATGTCTTCGGACAAACTTCACGTGTTCAAAAAAGAGAAGAATGAAGAAAACGACATGTGGGCGACAAAAAAAGGAAAAGAGGAAAACACGACTATACGCGCAACTTATCACGAGTTGATGCGCGACAGAGTATAAATAGGGCCTAAACTTCAGAGAAAGTGCATGATGAAACAAAGCAAGGAAGAAATAAAGAAATATAAACCAATTTTACGTCGAATTAGGCACTTTCCAATTCAAATTGGACACTCTTCTGAGCTAGCCTAAGATTTTTGGAATCATAGCGAACTCTTCTAAACCAAAATGTACTTCTTCTGCAATAAACTAGAGACTCTCCAAAAAGGTTAGAATAACTTTTCGTTCAGCGGAAATTTTAGTAGAACTTTCTTTGAAGTTTTAGTTCATCTGCCCAATAAGCAAAGTATTTCTTTAATTTTATAAAAAGTTTATTTTTGAGTAAAAATAATGGTCTAACACTTGTTTTAAAAAGTGGGGAGGCGACAATTTTTCAGTTCCAAAAAAGATTGCACTATACCCTCTTGCAAGTCGTCCCGAATTTTATTCGAATGGTAGCAGAATTTTCGTTTGCATCGAGTTTGACACCTGTTAACGATACTACAAAAACAAATGTGGAGAGCACACATACCCTCGCTTTGATGGTTCATGTAAGTAACATTTGCAGTATCAATCAAATAAAAGTTGCGGCGAACTTTTTAAGTACATCTCGCGATCTGACGTTTTCGTGAGCTGTATAATTGCTTCTTTGCTGTGCTTTAGGACAAAATTCAATTTATTATTTTTTTCTAAAAATTAAATTTTTACAAAAAAAAATATTACTTATTGGGCAGGTGAGCTAAAAGACTTCAATGTCTTTTAGCTCACCTGCCCAATAAGTAATATTTTTATAAAAATTCAGATTTTTCTTGAATAAAAAATTATTCTAACCATTTTATTGACTTGTAGTTTAGCCTGCGTGAAGATCATTTCGATTTCGAAGAGTTTGCTCTGATTTAAAAAATCTTCAAGCTTGCTTAGAAAAGTACCCAATTTGATATGAAAAGTGTCCAATTCGACCTGAAAATGGCCATACAGGTGAAAAATAATGGATACAGAGGAATAAATGCCACGAAATTCTATTCGAAAAAAAGGAAAGAAGGAAACTATACGGAGAGTCAGCTCATTTTATCTACCCATTTTTTCATGTGACTATTAGTGAGGTTATAAATTCATGCAAACGTGTTTGGTTGCAATCGAAACTCCAGTGGGTATATGTCGCGTAAGTGAGCAGCACTGGCAGGTGGAAACGCCTAAACCAATCAGACCGCATCGAATGGGCATGCCTTTCAGAGAGGGCTTATTCAGTACCCTGATGGGCTGGCATGTGTTCGGGCTGTGCTCTGTTTGGTTGTTATTGGCTGGCGCACTCCAACCTACCAATGTTGCTCACCTACGCGACATGTACCCTCCAGTGCCAGGCGCGGCTGGAACCGCTTACCCCTGCTGTCCCGGGCAGAATGCTTAAGCCATTACATAGTAGTCATGTAACTGCGTAGGCCTACTACCCGGATAGCATGATGATCAAGTTCAACTCCCTCCTGGCGTTCGTTTCGACCACAGCCAGTGATCCTATGGAGAGAGTGTATGTCTTCAGAGATTAGACGAATGTGATCACGACAGAGAAAAGGTAGGCGAAGGCGAAAAACGTCAAAAAGAAAAACGAAAATAAGAGTAAAACGGTGAATAAACAACTTGTGGCTTCATATGCGTCGGTTAGGGCACGAAGCTGAGTAGTCGAAACATAACAATGCAGAAGAACCCACAGAAATGAGCGGCACGTAGGGCTCTATCATTTCCGAGCGAGTGTCTATTAGGTCGGTGAGCTCGCGTAGAACCGCTTCAGACTCGGCGTCGGACTGCGCAATATGGGACAGCATCGTCTTCATCACAATCTAGAAGAATAACCAAAATGTTTCACAATACAGCGAATAAAAACAGTCCTGTTACGTACCTCTTGGCGTTTGGGCAACGCCAAAAAGAGCTCTTTGAAAAGCTTCGCTCCAAAATTCTGAGCATCCTGCTTCACTGACCAGAGGCACTGCTGGGCTATTGAGACCATTGGTGACACGTTCCTCTCGCAAAGCTGGAAAGAACGCACATTTTTGAAGAAAATGGAGCAAAACTTCTCTTTTCTCGACATACCGCCTTGAACTTCAGTGCGTTCCCAAACAGCTGACTCATTGCCTCGATATTGTCCTGGGATAGAACGAACCGCTGCTTTATGGCATTCGCCGCGCTAAGTGGGCATGTCCGCAGTGCCAGCAGCGTGACGGAGAGCAGTACATCGAACAGGCTTAGGGCCTAAACAACCTTATGTTCACTCAAATCTTTTAATGGTAAGAGTGAGATGAAGCATCGAACGAACGTGTGAAGCAGAATTATCGGGGGAGATCGTGTCCTCCTGAGAAGCTGTGTCTGGAGCGCCCGACTTTTCCGAAGACGGTCCGCCTCTGAAGAAGCGCTGCACCTCCTTCCAACGTGGCTCTCCGCCAAGCACCACATACTGAGCGATCTTATCGAATACCTCGCCGACGATGTCGTCAAGGCTAAGGCGACTAAAACAGACAACGACTATCGCCAAATGACAACGATCTACAAGAAAAGAACTCACGACTTTCGCCTTCGGTTGGTTTTGAGATCATCCACGCGGAGGTGGATCGACAGCTGTGACAGAAATCCAGCGAATGCTCCTTTGTTGTACGGGTCGATTCGCCGCATAAGGAGCTCTATCAGAGATGGAAGCAACTCGACATCAAAGTCCCTTAGCGACATGGTGATCTTTGACTGCATCTGAATTGGTATCTTCTTCAAGATGTCGTTGCCTTAGAGTTTATACTTCCGCCGACTACAAAATCGATGTAGATAGATACGCCGCCAAGTGATGTCATGACTAGTCAAAATAGATTTAAAAAGAACAAAAAATACAAAATAGAAATACAGCAGACGCCGATATGCAAGAGACATGCAGGGTGTCTCAAAAAAATGTATACACTGTTTGAAAGGTGACAGCTTTGCTCGCAGGGAAGGTACTGAAGAAGTTAGGGGTTCATATGAATATACTTTAAATTTATGGAGAAATAATATCAAACCTAAATGGTTTGTTTCGCCACCTCCCTTCAAACAAACCGTTTTTATTATAACACCTCCTCGGTGGCTCATCAGTGAAGAAGGAGGTGTTATAATTTTATTATTATATTTTGTTTTTAGATTTTATTTTTAATTTTAATTATTATTTATTATTTTTTATTATGTTTTATTTTATTTTACTTTATTTTATATTGTTTTGTTATTATTTATTTTTTGTTTTAGTTATTGTTTTTTGTTTTTATTTTATTTTAAATACGCATTTATTTTTAAATACGCATTTTTTAAAAACATTTGTTGTCGATTTCCTGCCAAGGCCAACCAAGCCTTCCATCCTTCCGGGGTCGGCGAATTGGTACCAGACTTGTCTGGGAAGGATACGTTGACTTGTTCATCGGCTGGCCACCGCAAGTCACTGTATGGCCAAACACGCATTCACTTCGCCTCCACGACACCCTGTAGAAGAAGAATGCGCTGGCGCATCCCAGAAGGGATTGAGTAACGCCGTCCTTTATCCTTTATTTGTTGTCAATATTAGAAATTACTAAAATTACTTAACTTAGTATTCATTTTTGTGCCAACCGGCTATGGGGGTTTTCCTATATAAAGTAACCATACCGTGATCTGTTATACGGTATCTGTATGGATATGTATTATGATATGTGTTATCATTACGGTATTCATTTCATTCTTCAATTCGTGGTACATTGGCACACTATGTTTTAATTTAATTAGATCAGCATTATCCATCATTTCACATTTATATCAACTAATGTCATTGCTTCCACATTCCTTTCACTGGCATATCAATAAGATCTACTCTTATATATGGGCATATATATTAGCAAAGTAAATCTAAGCAAAAACTTCCAACTATACGAGGGTTCCCACTAAGTTTATTGCTTTATTATAGTTGTCCAACATGCCATGTTTATATAATATTTGTCTGTTTTTGTTTAAGCATTTTCTTATGTTTGTAGCAATGAATTCTGTGTTAAATCCATTATGGGTAAGTATTCTGTGAAGTTCTTGTACTTTATTACAAAAATATTGGAATGTTGAGCAGATATTAGCTATTCTAAGTGTTTCCGTGTAAATGACATTGCTTTTAATTCTGACTGAAATCTGTGAGTCTGCGTGTGAAAACCTATTTACTTTAAAGTTGAAAGAATCTGTTTTGTTATATAAGTTGCTTTTAATTTTATTATTCACGACTTCTAGACTTATGTCTAAATAGTTGCATTTGTGTTCACTGTCGTGTGTCTTTTTTATTTCCAGTGTGTTTTTGTAAACCAACGTAAGTATGTTATCAACGTAAGCTTCTGTATAGTTGTGAACAATAAGTATGTCGTCCATATATCTAAACGGCTTAAATAACTGACCTCTACTTAATATTGCGTTTTTAGAATACTCAAATTCAAACACTGACATTGTTAAACCTGCGAGCAAAGGGCTAAAGTCACCACCTTGAGGAACACCTTTATTTTGTTTAAAAATTATACTAGCAAAAACACAATAGCTATTTCTCAGTAAATAGTCTATAAAGTATAACAGATCTGTTACGTTGTAATATCTATATTTATCATTCTGAGTTAAAACGTCTGTGTAAAAAATTTTGAAACCATTGCATGCTAGAAAATTTTTACCGGAATTCTTGAAGCAGAGTATAACAAGGTTTTTCATTTTCTCCATTATAACATTGTGAGGTATGCTTGTGAACATATCGGTAAAATCAGCGGAATATACTTTAACACCATCGGCATTAATTCTTGTGAGCTCTTGTGTTATGCTAGAATTTTCGATAGCCCAATATGTTTTAATTGTCCTTGTATTTCTAGTTACTGTATTGGGGTAGTTGATAAAATGTGTTTTTAGAAAGGTAAATATACAACAAAGTTCTAAAGCGATGGACTTGACACTACTATTATATGCCCCTGTAATAAATCTGAACTTATCTGGGTCTTTGTGGAGTTTAGGTAGCGAATAAATAATTGGTAAATCTCCATTTGTGTACTTTTAACTTATTTTTAATTTGGAAATATTTATGTTTTTCAATTATGGGCTGCTTATTAGTAACGTTCAAATTTACATATGTGTTATTCGTGTTACTGTTATTAAAGGTCTCGTTTTCATTTTCATAATTAATTCCCATTTCTTTCATAAGGTTAAGTAGGTAAAACTTTTTGCAAATAATACCGTAATTGTTGTTTGCTTTATCTAGTGGGCAAAATATAAAATCATTTTGTAGCCTTTGAATTGCTTGGTACGGTATATAAACTTTATTACGAATATTTTCGTGGCAAGTAATGGTTTTATTTTGTTTCTGTATTCCGTATTAAAAAGAATCCTTAACTGGTTCACTTGGTCTTGTGAAATTCTGTAGTATCTACTTATGTGATCAACAACTTTTTCAACAGCAGAACTGTATGTAGCGTGTATTGTATCTCTGTTGCAGCCCATTATTGGCCTATATTTCGTACCTTTTTTCAAAATTTCTTTCAATTGATGGTGTTCTATAATGTTCAAATTTCCTGTGATAATATGGTTATATGTGGTGTCAATAAAAGATTTATACTTACTTTTTTCTCTTGTACATACGCAATCTCTACTGAGTATATTTCCACAACTTTCAAGATTAGTGTTTTTAAGAAATTGGTTGTAATTGAAAATAGTACTAGATATTGGTCGTTTATATGTATAAACCACCCCAAAAAGGAATGAATTCTTTTGTAGACGAATTTCCTATAATATCTTTAACTCTGTTGTTATTAAATATTTTGTTAAAGTTTATACGGTCAAAAATGTCACCTTTATATTCCATGTCTATATATTTAAAAGATTTCTTTTCTTGCTGTTTGATGTTATTATTTGTATTGTATTTTATATGTGTCAGTAAGCAGAGTACAATGAGTTTAGTTTTTTGATTGGTATTGCAAAGAAAGTCACTGCTTAAACTAAGGTTGACAAATGATTTTAAATTTTGTTTACTTAGCATTTTGATCTTCTTGTACACTTCAATAACTTCTATATTTTCATTGTTACTAACATATTGTATAAATTGGTCAGTATTGTATTGGATTTTGTTTTTATTTCTTTTTTTGTTCCCTCTATTTGCTCTCTCTTTTATAATTTGGAGTGAATAAAAAGGATGATTTGTTTTGATCAGTATGAATACCCAAGTGATGTAGCTGACGAGCCAAGATTAGTACAGATCCTTTATTCCGGCTAACGTTTCGGCGTAACCGCCTTCTTCAGAGCCTGGAAGAGTCAAGTTGAGTTTGAAAAACCATCCGCCCAAGAGCCATTTCAGACCACAGCGGAGAATCAGAGGTTGGTAGGAGAGGGAGACGAAACACGAGGAGGTAACACAAACAGTCCAGTGCAGATGGGCGAACGGTACCCCTTTTAAGGCGACACATGAGGAGATGAGGTCACCTTCGGTTCACTCTCCTAGCGAGCCTCTGGCAGACTGTCCTCCGGTTCGAGACCGCAAAGGTCAACGTACGGAGCCAGCTCCTGTATCACCGCTACGCGTTCCTCCTTCCTGTTGATCGTGGGGTTCCTAGCGGCAATCCACAGCGCTTCTAGTGTTTTGCGCGCCGTGATCTCGAACTCGCGTGCCAATATCGTCGCCGCCACGTCAATGCCCGCGCCATTGTGACATCGTAGCCTGTGCTCGCCCAACGGACCGGCGATATCGCACCTACGAAGCATGCCCAAATGCTCTTTAACGCGCTCCCCAAGGGGTCTACCCGTCTCGCCAATGTACTCGCCGTTGCAACCCGTGCACTTTATAAGGTACCAGTCGTTCAGCGGCCTAGCGGCCGCCTACGACTGGTTGGGGGCTTTGCCCCCAAACCCCGAGAATAGGACGCCATGGCCGCTACGGGTTTCCTATTTTCCTAGGCCTTCTGACCATTATGTTAATCGAGATGGATCGGCTGATCTTCCTCAACGTGATCCTCAAAAAATCGATAATATCGATCGATATCGATTGGTCGACTTCAGATTCGTGTTAAGCGACCTCGATTACCCCCAAGGCCAAAGTTTGGCGCCACTTGAACGCCATCCTCAAAAAATCGATAATATCGATCGATATCGATTGATCCTACTTCAGATTCGTGTTCAGCGACCTCGATTACCCTCAAGGCCGAAGTTTCGCGCCGCTTGAACGCCATCCTCAAAAAATCGATAATATCGATCGATATCGATTGGTCGACTTCAGATTCGTGCTCAGCGACCTCGATTACCCCCAGGGCCGAAGTTTCGTGTCGCCGACGTGTTCGGCACGTCTGCGGCTCGCCATGCACGGTTGCCGATGTGTTCGGCACGTCTGCGGCTCGCCATGCACGGTCGCCGACGTGTTCGGCTGCCGCGTCCCAACTCAAGTGTGACGGACGGACAGACACACGCACACACACACACACACGCTTGCTGCTTTATATATAGTAAGATACCGCACCAGAGACCATGCAGTCTCCCTCCTTACCGAATGGGCAGATAATACACTGGCGAGTCTTACAACAGGAATCGTATAGTCGATTCCTAACGAGACGTGCCTTGAGATTGGTCGGCGGAACCTCGATCATGCGGACCATGCTATCAAGACCAGCTTTGCGAATGCAGTTTCGCACTTCGGTACTGAAATCATCCGAGACAAAAGGCACCTTAAAAGGAATTTTATTGTCGCTCTGATGTCTCGCTGCCATTGCCGGTGTTCGATGACCTTTAGCCAGGCTCTGCTCGGGATACCCGTTGGACACCGCGATTCGAGATGCCATTTGCAATGACACTGACTTGAGATCGCTGTCTGAGGATACCGCCGCCGCCGTTCGGAACATGTTCTTAATCGTGGCCCTCTTCGTTTGAGATGGATGAGCAGACCTGAAGTGCACGATGATGTTCTTACTACGGGGCTTACGATACCATTTAGTATGGAATCTGCCCCGCGTGTTTTTCACACTCAACTTGACTCTTCCAGGCTCTGAAGAAGGCGGTTACGCCGAAACGTTAGCCGGAATAAAGGATCTGTACTAATCTTGGCTCGTCAGCTACATCACTTGAGTATTCATACTGATCAATATCATGCCAAGATTCAATGACAGTCGAACATGGGATGATTTGTTTTGTAGTTAAGTGGATTAGTAATATTAGATACATTTCCATAACCTTTTATGTTGTCATTCAGTCCAAATGGATAAGCGGTGTTTAAAAGTTTAATCCAAAACAGTTCTTTACTTAATAATTTGTTTTTATTCGAGTTCTCTTCCAATGCGTCTAAAACGGTAAACTTCGGAGTAGACCTACAATTATGGAAATATTCATAAAGCGGAGTGAATTTCTTTTTGTTATTTATGTAATATATATGTTCTCTAATTCTTTCTTTCAATGATCTTGTAGTTATACCAACATATTGAAGCTTACAGGAGTCGCAGTTTATACAGTAAACCACTGCTTTAGTTTTGCAATTAGTATTTTCCTTTTTATACGTATTTATACGAACTTTAGTAACAAATGAAATAATATGGTTCTCAAAATTTATTTGTTTACAGTACATACAGTTAGAATTACACAATGACCCTTTATTGGAGTTTCCAAAGTCTTTAATAGCATATTGATTGCTCCGATCTTTATATTTTATAAATTTATTTAGGGTATAATAATTTGTTGTAGCATTTGGAAATTGATCTGCAGACCTTATTTCAAAGCACCTGGGAAGTCCAGCCCAGGTACAGTGAGCAGTTTCCCACGAATGGGTTCTAGGGGGCTGCCCTACGGGGTTGTCAAACCTGTTTTGTACCCAGTGGGTACGACTAGTACTGTAGGCGCCAAAATAAACTGCTCACGACTATTTTGACTTTTATAAACCCCATCAGTACTAACCCCTATTTTTAGTAAGAGGGTAGGTCCTTTTTATTGTAGTTATTGTAGTTAAGGAGTGCAACGCAATGTGTCAAGGTCACCTATAAAACAACAGTAAAAACAAAAACTAAAAACAAAAAACAATAACGACGGGGGGGGATGAACTAATAGTGTATATTAAATATGGAGCAAATCAATAACCGTTTAAAGGGTCTCACATTGTATACCGTAAGACATTAGGTATAATATGAGTATTCTACTTTTTAACGTACTAATTGATTAAAACATATAAGGAAAGATAATACTTATACCGTTTACTATTTAAAAAATTGGCACAGTTTAGAAAGTAAGTAGTCAGATTTAGTTTTTTCATTATTTTGAAAGCGTCAACTTGACGCACTGACCACTGGTCCGCATTTCACCACTGGTGACTGAGGTTAGTTACCTCTCAATTGGGATGTTAATAGAGAAAATTTGGAATTACTACAAGTTTACGTCATCCTGACTGTAGACCACTGGTCTATTAACTCACTGTTGGTAACAAGCAGATATCGTATTTTTGGTGTATTGAGTAAATTAATGTAAGAACGTTATTTAATTAGACTCATAGACTACTGGTCCATTAGATCTTTGTACCTCTATGAAAGCATAAAAAATAGAAATTTTCCGACATATGAGCGGTATGGATTGCGCTATGCGCTCCTCTGAATTCTTGCATTTCACACTCGATTGATTGTGTTTCGCTTGAATACTTATCAAAATTTCTTCACGAAGTGGTCTATCGATTGATTTGTTTCTCTTAACGTTTAAACTTAAAAACACATTACTGCTTGCAAAAAATGCAGTTTAAGCTAAAAAATGCAGGTAGAATTTGAAAAGTTCTAACATCGCTGCTAATGAAGCATTTTAAGATGTTTGAGACTCATACGAAACAGCAGGGCAGCGAGAATACTGTGACGAGCAAATAGTCAAGATTGCGCCATGCTCCCGCCTGAAACCTTGCACATCAGACTCGATTGATTATGCATGCGCTGAATGCCTGTTACAATCTTGTTACAACTTGGCCAGATTGACCTGCACTGTGCTTCTTTTACCGGTTAGGACTTGACAATCTCGTAAAAGGCACGTTACATGCGAGTTTATTGATTGAACAATTTAAACGTGAGCAAGAGCACCATTTGCCAAGATGGATTTTGTGGAGTGCTGAAGCAACATTCAAGGTGAATGGAGAGGTTAATCGACCGCAGCTACGGAGCGACGGAATACGTAAAAGAAGCACAGTGCAGGTTAATCTGGACAAGTAGTAACAAGATTGTAACAGGCATTCGGCACATGCATAATCAATCGAGTCTGATGTGCAAGGTTTTAGGCGGGAGTATGGCGAAAGCTTGATTAGTTACACGTCACAGTAATCTCGTTACTCTGCGCTTTCATATGAGTCTCATACATCTTAAAGTGCTTCATTAGCAGCAATGTTAGAATCTTTCAAATACTACCTGCATTTTTCTAGGATAGCCTGCATTTTCCGCAAGCTATAGCGTGTTTTTAAGTTTTACATCCTAAAAGAATCACAAATGGATCAATATGGCACCTTAAAGGAGAAATTACAACAAGTATTCAAGCGAAACACAATCAATCGAGTGTAAAATGGAAAATTTCAGATGAGTGCATGGCGCATTCCATGCCTCTCATATGTCAGAAAATTTCAATTTTCTTAAGCCTTCATATAAGCCCTTAACTACTTCAGCACATTGACAGTGAAAAAAGTTATCAGTTTTCAAACAGTGAACACATTTTTCGAGACATGCTGTATACCATTTTCGTGCCAACCTAGACACTTCTCAAATCAAATTGACTTGAATGAGTATGCCCTTCATTGCATTTTTTTTTACTCACCTGCCCCAACAAGTGAACTAGTGTTCGCAATTCTATACAATTTTTATTTTTCAAGTAAATCGGTTGTTTAAAGTTTATTCTAGCGTACAGAAACGCAGCAGCTTTTTAGCGCCTTAAATGGAGAGATTGTGCCACGTAGTCGCCAAGCTCGTTCCGATTTTAATTTGGACAAACGCAGTTTACTTTGAGCAGCAGGGTAAGTATACATATGTGGCTTCTACAATTGTCCTCGTTATACCGTTGACAAATGCGTAACTCCACGCGAACAGCTTTTCGTACCGGTCGAAATTAAAATCGCACCGGGCTAGACGAATGCATGGTGCGATCTCGTCTTTTAACACGCTGAACATTCCGGCTCTTCCATACTCTGTAACAAGCTACAAACTCCTAAGATCATCAACGATAAAAACTTTATAAAAATTCAAACAATGTGTTCACTCTCGTGGTCGATGAATTGAAAAATCTAAGAAATACGAAAATTTCCTCACACCAAAACATATCTTCCTTCTCTCGAAGAGCCATTTTAATATGCAAAAACTCGTTTTGATTAGGAATATTTTCAGCTTGATTTCAAAAGCGTCAAGCTTGCATAGAAGTGTCCAAAATGATTTGAAAGTATCCAAATTCACGTGAAAATTGTACATAGTGAATTCAGCTCTGTACCCCTCTCCTCCTCTATACAGTGCCAGTGCTTCTTTGGACACAAGTCCTTACTTGTTCTGGTTAAGGAAAGTAAAGAAAGTACAAGAATGACACGCCGATAAAGGGTTAAAGAAGTTGAACGCAATAGGAAAACATAGTATATATGTATAAGGAAATTTTTGTATACAATCTACGGTGCGATAGCATCACCTTGCGCTCTCCTAACTAGCCGGTCGATTATGCCACTGTCACTGCGCAGGAACAATAAAGTGAAGTGGAGAAAAAAGCAGGAGAAACTGGTCATCAAAGAAGCACATCCAATAATCTGTACAGTGTCAGAATGTGATTTACCTTTGTGGACGTCTCCGCGTCGCAATTCAGAAGCGAAAGTGCCGAAATAATCGCCAACTTGCAACCGATCGGATCCGTCTTCACATCCCGAAGAAGAAGTGAATGCAATTCTCGCACTGCTTCCAACTGTACGCTGACATCAGTGAGAACCTAAATGAAGTGCTGGAACGTGTCGCTGGAATGGTTTACACTCTGAGGAGAAAGCTGAGAACCAAAAGGTCGATGGTAATCTTCTTCCTTGTGGGATGCGCGATGCATCCACTACACGATATCATGGAGGTAATTTGAGTGCATATTTAGCACATGCGATGGATTGCGAGACCAGCCGATAGGTAAGTCAGTTTTTTATCCTTTCTGAACAAGTATGGTATCAATCCACCAACACCGGAGGAATGGAATGATTGGTTGGCCTGGGCGGAGTCAAACCGAGAACCGAGAATGGAGGTGCCCGCAAGATTTGACACCTCCTCGGATTGCGCTATCGAACAAGAGTGATAAGGTTGGGTTGTTTAATCGCTTTGAGATAAACTAATGAGCTCAAGAACTCCAGTACTAACCATCCGAACGTGGTGAAGCGTACCTCAGGTATAGACGAAATGAGAGCGTTTCGGATCTCCGGCGCCCACTTCTCGATGTCTCGCTCGAATATCGAACAGAAAAGAGCTCGACTGTGGTAGATACGATTAATGAAGCGAATCTGAGCGATGCACAGCTGCGAAAGGTTCAGCGAGTTCTGCTTCTCTCTGAATCGAACGACAAAATCTTCAGAACAGCTGTTTACAGTTCGAAAAAGCTGATGAAGACCGACTTCTGCAATTGTTGAAGATGTCCCATCAACAAGTCGAACGCTTTCGCCTGCGATGAGCGACAAATTATCAGGACGCGAAAGATCGATTCCTGGATTCCGCACGATCTGAAAAAAAAGACACTGACGTCAGAAACTACGACACTATGGGAACTCCATGAGGTGACAGGAACGAAGTCAAAGCAAGAAAGAAGAAGTGTAAACTTCAAGGGCAATGTTTTCGTGGCTACTTAGGGCTAGAGAGTGCATTAGACTGCTTATAAGTCGTTACAAGGATGTTCTGTCATGATCAAAACTTCTACCTCAGGCCGCACTCGAAGCGGGACCTTCCGTTTTCGGATCAGGATGCTCATTTTACTGCACCATTTACGCTGCAAGATCACCAACAACCTCGTTTTGACACACACGCGCGAGATTATGAACAGAAAAGAGGGAAGCAAGGATGGGGTGGAAGGGAGGTTGATTCCTGACTAGGCTAGAGGTTTCTCTCAACAAAAAAAAACTTTCCAGCAGCCTATAGCCTGAAAATATAAAACCACTGAAGGTAGGAAAAGACTTAGTTCACCAGAGTAAGTGGCGCGGAGGAACAGGAGGAATTTCATCCTGACCATGACGGGCACGTCGAGGAACTGCTTTCTATTATATTTTCTGTCTTGGAAAAGGTATATAGCAAAAGCTATCGACAAAACATTAAGAAAAAGAGGAAAATGAAAAGGTTCAGCTAACGCCGCTGCAGCAGGTAAGGTAAGACAATCAATGGTGAGTGCGCCAAACATTTCGTTTCTTCACGGTGTCGTGAGGCACTTTGCAAATTTGGCCTATAAATCGAGTCGCATGGACAAGCTGATCGGCAAGTCAGTGTCAGTTCATCACTTCCGACTAAGTCTCCCGCCAGCTCGTTACAGATGGAGGGGTTGTTTGACCTTTATTCAGAACTGACTCACGTAGATCTCGATGCTATCGCCAAGTGCTAATAGGTACATTGGAATAGAGGGCTCCAAGCCCATGAAATCAGGTCATGAACGGAAAAAATAATGGAAAAGGTTACTCCAAATTGGAGATGACAATATACGATATAATGTAAAGAATTCTCCAACAAAAAGATCAGTTACAACTTACGAGTGTGTTGGTTCCAGATAAGTGGAGAGATTATCGAACTCTTCCAGAGCTTTCTCGAATGCATCTAACAGATCATCCTTATACTGAAAATGGATCATGAGGATAAACAACTTTGTCGGTTGGTCACCGGGAACTGTACTGGCTCTGTACCGACTCCACTGATGTTGAGCCTTAGGGCCCGTCAATCCTGTTATCCTGTTCAGTATGAGCAGATTTATACAGCTATCACTGACATAAAGTAGAGGACATGGGAGCGAGGTAAGATGACAAATTCTGCAGTTGAAAGCAACAGCATCTAACGCATCTAACCATAAGTCATATAGGTGAGCAATCCAACAGTGGGTCTAGGAATGGAAAAGATCTACCGAAACGGGAACAAGTCTGACTAGAAGACCATCTCAACAGTAGGCCGCAACGGCCTAAGTTTTATATATGGGCAGAATTGCCTCTTTCTGGGAAACAACAGAATGCTAATATCTCGACCCCATACGACTCTGCGCAGAGTTAGGGACGACGGAAGTTGGGCCGTTGGCGGCGTTAGTCCTCTGCCTGCACGCGGAGGGCGGGCTCAAGTTGGCTGGAGACAGCGACGACGAGCGAGTTGCGGTGGCGCAGTGAGTAGAGGGGCGGCGTAATCCTCATGACGGCTGTTTCCAGCCAACGTGAGTCCGCCCCTGCGCGCAGGCAGAGGGCTAACGCCGCCGACGGCCCAACTTCCGCCGTCCCTAACTCTACGCACAGCTGTATTGGGGTAGATAATTTGCATTTTGTTCTTTCCCAGAGAGAGGCCATTCTGCCCATGTTCAATACTTGAGCGGTTCCGACCTACCGTTGAGATAGTCTCCTGATGAGAACCGACGCGTCTAAAGGTAACAAAGGTGGCAATTTTTCCGTGGATCAGTTCAGCAGCCCGACAATGAACGAATTCACGCACCCTTTGGACACGCATGTTCGACTCCAGCTTCGTTACCAATGCGTCGCTGGTTGTGCTACCTGCAAAAATAATAAGATAAGTTTCTTACCTAAACTGGGAAGTACTCTAAGGAAATGATCGTATTGCTCGGCACGAAGTAGAGCAGCCGGGGAAGACTTCGACTGTTCCCTCAACCCCGAATCGAGATTTTTAGTACAGATATAGTTTAGCCCACCCTCGGACTCGAACTCTCATCACCGTAACAAAACATGGTTGTGATAACCTAGTTCTTCAGCACCGACCACTTGAGGTTTAAAGAAGATGAATTAAATTCCAAATGGTTCTTCGCATCTCTCGGCATAAATCACATTCCATTCTAGAAGTATAGCTAACCTCTACATTGACGAATCATGGACGCAGTACAAACGCCCAGTTGACCTATAGAATGGCTTACAAAGGTGAGCTGATGGATAAGCCGGAGTATTATCTCTTTAAGTGAGGTCCGGTACAGATCCGACTTCGGAAAGACGGGTACGCATGACCTGTCTGAGCGATTCACACCGACAACCGAATCGTGATCGTGATACGCACGAAACAAGCGCTTTCTGCCAACGGTATAGCACAAGACCTACAGCGTAGAAAAATGAAAGAAATATGTGGCATTACCTACCTATGTACATGTACTTCTTATAATTCTCGTCGCATCTGACCTCGATGCCTTCGCGAAGTAGCATCTTTTCGAACTCATTCGACGGGTCCACTGCTTCGCCGTGGTCAGTGTTGTAGTTCACAACGACTCTACAAAAGATAGATAATGGATTCTAACCACAGTAGTCGATGAACTCGAGAGCAGACCTGTCTCGACGCTGGGTATCGGTGGGAAGTTCGCCAGCTCTCATCGCTTTTCCACTGAAGTTCCTTTGTGACAAGGAGGTGCCTTAATGGGAGTTGTGGAAGTACAACCGGTTGTTATGCTTTGCGAGTGTTGGTTAGCGGACATCTCGACAAGTACCAAAACACATGGACTGTCGGTTACTAAACTGCGCATCAGGCCAGACTTTCTAACCTAACAGGCCTCTCAAGGAATTCAACCTGACTCGCGACTAAGTCGCCAAAGGTAGCGACGAGATATCCGTCGAACTGTACGAGTTGTCTATCAATACTCAGGCGTCTGTTGCGGGACCACTCGCTCCCCTAGCTCGTCAATCGACGGATGCGCTCGGTGGTGAGACCGTCGGTGGAATCTTTAGTTTCTCAAAGCTGGAAATTCCACCGACCGTTTCACCAGCGAGCGTGCCCTATCAATTGACGTGCTGACGGAGCAAGTAGTCCGCAACGACCGCCTGGGTACTTTATGACAACGCGCCCAATTCTTGACGGACAACCCGTCGCTACCCTTGGCGACTTGTGGAGGGTTCCAACCTGTTGCTTGGCAGCACGAGTACCTAGGGGAGCTCTCTGTTCAAATCTACAGGTGTCTCCGAAGCCTGCAGAAGAGTTTTGCGGCATGTCATCTTGTCGCCGTTAGCGAGACGTTGACCACATCCCTCATCGGGATCAGTTCGCAAACGTTTATCGTTAAGTTAACATAGTCGGAGATCTCGGCGGCAATGCACCGCATTGCAATGCCGCTACTCGGACATTCGCTCTCGAGGCAGAACCACTTGCTATTGGGGCGAAAACCTGTTTCTATGTATATACATAAGTATTTACACGTGTATACATAGTATGTACCTACTTTATGCGTATGCACATATGTGTAGGTACGAGCTGGAGATGTGTTGACATATGGCTGCACAAGAACCCTGCAACACTCTAGCAACAGGCGCCGACCCTTAAGCCGAATGGTATACTTCCACAGGAGCGTCAACGGGGTGCAGTTAATCGCACCAGGGCCCTTCACCTGGCCAATCGGCGCAGCCCGCACACCCACTGCAACAGGTTCTCACCGCAATAGCAAGTGGTTGTGCGGCCCGTCGAAAGCGAATGTTCGTGTATATTTGCAAGACGTGGAGCGGCAGGCGGGAGAGCTGTTTCTCGCGTGTGTTGGGACCACTCTTTCACCACAGTGCCAGAGTGGTCCCAACACGGTTGAGGAAAAAAGGGCGCAAATAGGTCCGGAGTAGGTCACCATGTAGTGCAGCCCTGTTTGCTTTTTGGAGCCGGAATTTTTTTTGCAGCAATGATATGTTCTGCCCCTACATAGTAACTGAGGCAGGTCATTTCTGATGTAACTGGACATAAACGTGCCTTCTTACCAAGACGTTCAACACTGAGTAAGGCCCCGTATATACTTCGTCGCGGCGAGACGCGACGCCACGCATAGTGACCATATTGATTGTGCGACGCGATCGATCAATTTGGAACCGTTGCGTGGCCATCGCATCGCACCGCGACGAAGTATAAACGGGGCCTAAGGGGTGACCCCCCCCCCCCCCCACCCGACCCTATTTGGCGATCGCGGTCCGGTGCCGCAACACGAGATGAAGACATTGCACCAAAAGAGTGCATCCGTTTTCCATAGCGCCAACAACGGCAGGTAGTGTGAGAATGCAAAAACTCAGAAATTCCTACCACCACTGTCCCGTACAGAATCCCCTCCTGCAGCCGTTGGTCCCGAGTCGGCGAAATCGTCGAAAAGATCGTCTTCAGCATCGGACCACATCTCACGTACGAAAACTGAACCAGAACGTGATCTTGGAGCGAATCTTGAAGAAGAAGAAATTCATTTCGACGCAGCACAGGCCTTGCTTGGGTATTTCAGAGCATTATAATATAGCAGTAAACGAGTCTCTAGCTTTCAGTGAATAAAACAAACAAATAACAACATTGGAAAGTGGGAGGATTAATGCAACCAGAAGAAAGCAAGATCGGCTGAAGAAATAACACCAACAGAACAATAGAACGCGTTCCGCAAAGATAACAGGGATCTTCGCCACTAAGGTTTCACCTTGAGCTTATCCTAAACCGCAAAAAGCCCTCAATTCTGGGGATCAAGGCTGACGCGGAGGTCCGTTCCTTCTCTTTTTCTTTTTTGTTCTCGATAACAGAGAGCTTCACCCTAATCTTAGCAATTTTAATTGTCCTTCTAAAGAGTAATGAAGGTGAAACTGTTTCTAGCGGTTCTCTTTCAAACGTTTTTGTACACATTCCGTTGTAGGAGGAAAATGCACCCCAAACTTTAATTTGGTCCCAACTGCATAAGTATCTCGAAGCTGAGATGGTTCAGTAGCTCTGTGAAACAGCTGAGGAAATCGCCCATGAAAAGACTCGGCAAAAGTCTATTGCTTTACTGGGCCAGTTGGACTGTCTTTTGTAAATGATACTGGACCCAGTCCAGCAGATGTAGTCGTCAAAAATAAAGGAACAGGACGGGCCCATAAAATAGTGGCTAAAATAGAATAAAATAGTTAAAACACAGATTCACAAAAGATTAAGCAGCGAGAAAACGTCGCCGAAAATTTTCGCGGCTGTTCATTTGAGCGCCGCGGGCAACTCGTCCAGCGCTCCGCCCCACACTGTGAAGGGCCTCCTCTCAGGCAGGCCCTTCTGCGTCGCTTCGCCCCTTTTTCCTGATTCTACGACTGCCCTTGATCGGCTACACTGTGCGAGTTGCGAGGGAGGTCCTTCATCGCTATCTTTTAGAATGTCTGTATCCGTCGGCCTGTCGTCCGATGATCGAGCGGGCGCCAGCAGCGTCTCCATTCGTCTCTGTCGCGTGCCAAAGTGCGCCAATGGATCCTTCTTCATTGAAGGACACGAACCGCGTCATGTCGTTTGCTAAGCGTTTCACGAAGAGGTCCGACGAAGGCGTTATTGGGCGATCTCGTGTTCTCTTGACATCCCTTGGAATCCAGGTTGGTGACGACTCTCATCTGCTATACATAGGATCCGATCGAAAATCTTCGGATAATTTGCGCATTTGGATAACACTAATTTTAGGACCCCGAATATACGGATGATTCCGATAACTGCAATTTCACGGGCCAAGGACTTTTGAATGATTCGGATAGGGCAACTTCGCTTGTCTCGGATCTTTGATTGATTTGGATCGTGATACCCGAACAGGATATCCGAAAACGATTCATTCGGATCCTATGTGTAGTGATACTTTTTACGCTAAGTTCCCAAGGATTAAGCTTTGACTTTGTATTAGTGTATTAGTGTTGGTGCTTAAATTCTAGGACATTTGGGCAACGTTTTTTTTTTTTTAATTCACATGTTTAGGCAACAACAGTAAGGCACCTCCTCGACTTCCAATGTTGGCCATGTTAACAAAACGTATAGAAAGATTGCTTTGACGGTAAAAACGATGAGAAACGGTGTTAATTATTCTATTTGAAGATGCTCTTCGCATTCTACTTTCACGGGATATCGGGAGCAATCTGAATACCTAGTCTGCAATCACTTGCGGTTGCCACCCGATGGACAATCTAACGTCTATCATTCCTAAACAAATTTGATGTCAATTCAACGCACGGAGAAATGGAAGGCTTGACTGGCCTGGGCGGGGAATCGAACCAAGAACCTGGAATCGGCTGCATGCGGCAGCTGGCGCCTCTCCCGACTGGCTACGGCGCGCCTTATGTTACAATATTTATTGATTTATTTATTTATAACTGCACCTTAAGTGCGCTCAAAAAAAAACAACGGGGAAATAACAACCAGCAATCCATAATCTTAGCAACCTAATGAGGAAACAAGGATGTAAAACAGCGTAGTGTCACTATGCCCTGCAATTTCGTTATTTCTAAGTGTTCTGCAGCATTCAGAAGCCCAGATACAAGGAGCCTAACCCAGCGAATGGCAGTAAATCGAGGAAGAGTAAAAGTAATTTAAATTAATCATAGTTTAAGCAAATAGTTTCATCGTCGTATAACGGTGCAGAGGTCGGTTAGGCAACCAGTATAGCTATGGCGTGATTCCGATTGGAGAGAAAAATCACTTTCGAGCGGCATATAAGAAGGAAGGAATATGTCCTTGATTAGTAGTATATGTGCGGTTTACTTGAAGTTCTACAATTGAAAGTGTACTACTCTTACACCTGCTCTCTCAGACCAACCACAATTTGGCTACCTAGGCTCATCCATAGAATTCCGAGCCGAAACAATTGCAGGCGGGCATGGGACTTGGAGAGAAAGAATGCTCACAAGCCTATCATCAGGCCTTTGCGTGATCGTAGCCTCATAGCCTCCCCGCAATAGAAGAATCGTGAATCATCGTCCTCTCGATTCCACGCTGCGTCAAGCTAATCGCGTGTTCATCCTGCCTTCGTATGGCCAGACTTCTGAGGCATACGTTAGGGCAGCAAGAATAGTGGAGTCGATTAGGTGGGCACGGAACCAGACGTTCTTCGTCTTCTTCAGGACTTCTTCGACGCTCTTGAAGGCTCCACGAGCCGCTCGTTTCCTCCTGCTCAGCTCTAGCGCTAGGTCGTTGGCCGTATTGAGTTCGCGACCCGGACACACGTAGCTGGAGCATTCGGAGATGTTCGTTCTGCCTAGCAAGAATGAGGCAACAGAAACTTGTCCGTTCCTCATGAACATCGTCTTCATAAAATTCAGCTGCAGCCCAACGCTCCCACATACACAATCGAAGTCGGCCAGCATTCGCTCTGCCTGGCTGATGCTCAGTGGGCGCTATCCGACTATGGTGGGTGCAGAGATTTGACGAAAGGGTTAAATAGTTATATATGGAATCTAAAAACACTCACCCTTTTCCCGGAAATGAGCGCTGTGACGTTCAGCAGGGGGTTCACCGTTACTAAACGTGGCGCACACGCGCGATGTGTAGGTTTTGGCCGTAGTATTGCTGGTGAGTGAAATGCAATAAATGGTAATGATAATGTTTCGATTACTTCTGTGCCGTAATGATAATGATATCTATACCAGCAGGGTGTTGTTCACCCATTGCCAAATCTGCATCCTAGGTTCCCTGGATGTTCGTATTTTAACGCGCGTTCTCCAGTCAGGTGATCCTCCTAATTTTTTCTACAACACTCGTTCTGTCTCCCAGCTCAACCAACCGCTGCGAAGTTTTAGACCACACAATAGTCGATTCCAGATGAAATATCAGCAGCTGAAAAGCTGAAAAGACTCCAGGACTGTCGGCTCGTGGGGAATAGATCGGATGACCTCCGAAGAATTCGACGAATTTTTTTATTTCATTTTGTTGAAATGCAGGGCTCCGAAAAAGGGGAGTGTTTTTAGATTCCTTATATAATTATCTAATTAGCTTTATAATTCTTCCGCCAAATTTCTACACCTACCATAGTCGGATAACGCCGTTCGATGTTATGAGGACGACGTCGTCAGCGAAGCGAAGATGGTGCGGCTGCCGGCCGTCGACCTTCACTCCCATGTCTTCCCCTTCTGGATCGCGCATGACGACTTCAAGGCTGAAGATGGAGCTCCGGCCATATTTTATCCGCTCACCAAACCAGTCTCTTCACGTTGACGACGACGTTATTGTAGAATGGTTAGATCTCGGTCGTGAATCTGCTGAAGAAGTACTTTGATGTACTGAGTAGGAACTCGTTGGGTGACCATCGACAGAGTCGAATGCTTTCTTCAGGTCGAAAAGAACCACCACTGACAAAAACAAGAGTGTCGTACTACTTATGACTCAACCTAGTAAGGAAGGGATAAAGGACGGCGTTACTCAGTCTCCTTTGAAATGCACTATGCACTCAACTTCTGCGGGTGTTTAGCCATACAATGACTTGCAGAGGCCAGCCCATAAACATGTCAGCGCTTCATCCTTCCCAGACAACCCGGAGGGATGGACGGCTTGGCTGGCCTGGGCGGGAAATCCGAACCAGGAATGTGGTATCGGATGCACGCGACAGCCGGCATCTTCCCGACTGCGCTTCGCGCGCCCAGTCATCCTACTATATTCGATATTCGAACGGGGGTAGCCAATCTCTGCTATCAATCCTTTGTCTAGTGTTCTTTGACGAACTACCGCTACATCTCCAGGAACTACATCGATAGACCGCTGCCTCAGAATAACAGTGGTCATTGTGGTGGTTTGATAGTGTTTGCGGCCTATAAAAGAGAGTGATTTCGCGGTGAGGTTCACTATTCACGAACATGCCATTCAAAATCGAGCCGGCCGAAGTCACTCTTCCAGCCGCCGGCGGACAGTCTACTCATCAACTCCAGAATAACACTGACAAGAAGATGATGTTCAAGGTCAAGAGCTCTAACAACGACGAGTATCGCGTGAAGCCGGTGTTCGGATTCATTGAGCCGACCGGAAACGCAAGCATTGAAGTGATTCGATTGGTGAGTATATTGGAGCCTATGCTCAGTCGTCTCTGTGTGTTCAGTGTCTCGCATTTCAGAATGGTGCACCCTGTAACGACCGGCTGGTGGTTCAATTCGCGCCTGCGCCCAGTGACGCCACTGACGCCAAGGAAGCTTTCGGCAAGGTGGAGGAACCGATGGCGATGTTCACCATCAATCTTACTGCTACTTAAAAATGACAAATAAATACTGCTGAAATGTTCTACGCTCGTGCGAAGCAACGTGAAAAACAGCATAAATTTTTCTTGGAGTAGAATGTATTGTGTTTCGCCTATCACCACCTATATATAAAAGAGTTTGTCCGTGGAGTGATCTAACCTAGGTGAAGTACGCCGCATCATCCACAGCGCGGGCGAAATTTGCTATTGAACGTGGGATGTTGCTGCAGCAGGGGAACGCAGCCCTTTACTGCTTAACACAACAGCACCTACGCGCGTTTCTGAGCGTCCAGATTCAGAAGCCGACTTCGTGCCATTAGCATGAGAAGACTACTAAAGGGGTAAGGGTAGAAGAGGGACTTTGAGGGTGGAGAACCAACGGCATTGACCAGGAGGAGCATCGTGATGGTCGACGGGGAGAGCAATGAAGCAGGCCAGGAGGTGGCACCAAGAAGAGTAGGCAATATGTAGGGATCATTAGGGAGTTACCAATCAGGGGAGGGGAACAGTAAGGAGGATCAGCAAGGGGATCCATTACCAGTAAGGGAGACCGGATTTAGAAGATGTGACACCGATCTCGCGTTCGCTCGCCGTCGCCGTGTCGTTAGTGCGGGAGGGCTACTTAATTGGGGTAGAGTAGTAGGGAGTATCCTGATGGGGGAGGAGGTATATACCTTGAAGAAGGGACCTGAGACCTGAAGGAGGCGGGATCAGGACGGGGAACCAACAAGAAGGGAGCCGTAAGGGAATTCATACGGAGAACAAGGAATCTGCCATATGCACAGCCTCTTCATGCTTGACACAGCGGCGACAGCGGGCGCTTCTGAGCTTCTTGATCCAGAAAACGGGCCCCCTACGTCGCGCAGCAAGCATCCTGATCTGAATACGTGTCACCGACCGTGCCGTGAGCACGAGAGGACCACTAAGGGGTGGTGAAGGGCGGTAAGGGGGACCTCTAGGGTGGACCAGGAGAGCGACGAGGAAGGAAAGGAAGAACCTGGAGGAGAGGTCAGGACGGGAAAACCAGCAAGAAGAGACCAGTAGGTGTCAATAGTGGAAACAAAGAAGTGGGCCAGTAGTTGGGACCAGGAAGGTGGGAGACTAAAGAGGGGAGGGAAGACCTGTAAAGGCGGACCAGCAATTAGATCCAGTAAGAAGAAAGAGAGGGGGGAACCTGGCTTCGGAAGACGTGTCAACGACAACTTGAAACGCTAGCTGTTGTGCATGAGAACGATTGCGGATGAACAACCTGAGGGACAGAAGTACTGCGCAGCACAAACCAATGACATTATTGGCCGGTCCGGAAAGAATGTCTATGATGAAGGTACCGAAGTGGTGAACGGCTTGATGCCGATAAAGTACGCACCAAGTCCTAGATGCTAGCGAATTACATGTTCTACAAAAACTACTTTCCATAGGTCAGTGATGCTACAAAGTCGCGCGAAGCGCGCAAGTGCGAGACACTCCGTTAGGCGTGTCGGAGCACTTGTGCTTAATAATTGTATTTCTTCGAAGACCTACTAAAGTATGCCGAATGAGCAATTCCGAACGATATTTTGTTTTAAATCCAAACTGGGGCAATCGCCGTCGAAAATCCTGGCAAATCAACATGGGTAGGGACCGAATAGTGCCCGGTGCAATCCTGGTTGGTGGCGGCCACCCTTAAAAGACTTCACAAGAACTGAATGTGTTTACTCTGCAATAAAGTGAACTTATCAGTGCTTGCTTAGAAAACAACTGCACTAACGAAATCAAGATAAATAACACAGGAAACATGAGAATATATAACATTTGTGAGCTAGGTCAGAACGTTTGCAAATGATTGGGACTGTAAGCACATTGCCTTTTCCGTGTCCAAAACGTTGATCAGTGTTGTCTTGGTCTAAATTTACTTATTTTTCTCATGTTATGTTTTATCTGCTAGAAGATGATCCTTTCTCGGTGCAAATGTAGTTATGCGCTCCTCTATTACACTGAGAACGGCTATTTTTTAGTTTATCCCTCCCGACTACCGACTGCGCCACCGAGGCACAATAAAAATGTAAATGTTGGGTGCGTGTAGCGCAGTCGGAGGAGGCACCGACTGTCGCGTGCACCCGATGCCAGGTTGCTGGTTCGAATTTCCCGCCCAGGCCAACCAAGCCTTCCTTCCCTCCGGGGTCGCTGAATTGGTACTAGACTTGTCTGGGAAGGATAACGCGCTGACTTGTTCATCGGCTGGCCACCCCAAGTCATTGTGTGGCCAAATACACATTCATATCGCCTCCACGACATCCCGTGGAAGTAGAATGCGCTGGCGCATCCTAGAAGGGATTGAGTAACGCCGTCCTTTATCCTTTATTCTTTATCCCTCCCGACTAGGAACTCAGAGACTAAGACTTTCTGGGCAACCAGCTGGATGCACTTTATTTACCTCTTCATGTTTCTGCTCATTTATTGTTTCGTTATGCCAGGAAGTCGTTTAAGGATGGCCACCGCCAACTAGTATCACCCCTGGGGGCTGAATAGTGTTGGAGAAAGGACCGTGCAGTTCGAGAACAATGCACCCCGAAGCAGCAGGCCTACACTTATCCAGGGCGACGATTTGAAGGCCTCCGTGGAAGCTTATCCATCGCAAATAGTCCGTCAGCTTGCGGAAGGTTTAGGATTCAGTAAAACTGCTGTTACAAATGGTTTGAAACCCCTCGAAAATGTGCTTGAGAGATCACCAGAAATTACCACGTTTCGAAATCTGTTTTTCTTTGCTTCTTCGGAATCAGAAAGATCCGTTTTTGGATCGAGTCGTCACATGTGATGAAATGTGGTTTTTCTGTACGACATCTGCGGACGATCAAGATTGTGATTTGATGTCGGCGAACCCCCCAGACACATCAAATCAGGGAAAAACAGCCTTTCTGGTATTCGTTGCATCTCAACTGCCCAGTTCTTTCTCTAATCGAGTTAATCAAACAGTTTCGCATTGAAGTGTGTTGTCTCGAATGGTGCTTGCTTCGACTGAATCCGGTGAGTATGAGCGTCACGCTCGTTTGACCGCCAGAATTTTCGGCCAACCTAACAGCTGTAGAAGATACTGATCAGCCTTTTTCCTTCCATATTGCGTTACCTAGGAGAAATTCAGAGCGGTACCCATCTCCAGACTTGCACCACTTGTTCGACACAGTCCTGAAGCGCCTCTCTTGCTTCTTTCGCGGGCAGAGGTAGATTCGCCTACTATTCCATTGCTCGGCCATAGTGAGACTATTCGCATGTATGTGTATGTAGAGTGGAAAAGCAAGGACAGTCCTTCTCCAAGACGTCCAGTGAGTCTAACGAAGATTTTCAGATTGAAAACCCTAAGCGCGATGAGCGGAAGTCTAAAGCGGTGTGTTCACCCTGTATCATCTCCATTACTGGTAGTTCTGTCCTAGCCGCAGCAAAAGTATTCCTCTATGATAGGCATGCACAACTCTCTGCTTAACGTTGTTTCAATTTTTTTGGGCAAATTCCTAGGATTTTATGGAGAAAATTAAGGATGGAAGAATACACCTCTTGCTCTCGACTTGCACCCACCTATGCCTATGCCTCCTGTTCCTAGAGCAAAGCTGCTAGGTGTGCAGAAAATGTGGGTCTATCCTAGTTGGGAGTGTTAACCCTAAAACGACAGATGTGTTTGCACTATCACGTCACCAGGCCCCATCGCTTGAATTTGAGCAAGAGGCGTCATCATGGGGCAGGTGGAGCTCTCGAACAAGTTCAAGGGAGGGAATGGTGAGTAAAAATATCATTTGCCTCTCCCCACAACGATAGCCATTAGACCTCATCGGCGGCTGCTGTGGCAATGTGCCAAATCATGCTACAGTATCCCGAAAACCTGCAGATCATCCGTCATCGGAGCGCGTTTCTGCACAGGCTGACGCGTTGCGACGTGTCTGCGCAGCTGGCTAGGGAAGGGACTCCAGGGTGGGTGCGATCCAAGCTGCTCGTGTGGAAACCGCCTTCGTCGCTCAGGGGGAGTCCGCAGCTGGATTCTGCGCTCTTCGAGTGCAGAATCAGGCTAGGGAAGGGACTCCAGGGTGGGTGCGATCCAAGCTGCTCGTGTGGAAACTGCCTTCGTCGCTCAGGAGTCCGCAGCTGGATTCTGCGCTTGAAGAGCGCAGAATCACGCTAGGGAAGGGACTCCAGGGTGGGTGCGATCCAAGCTGCTCGTGTGGAAACGGCTTTCGTCGTTCAGGGAGAGTCCGCAGCAGCACCAGCAGAACCAGGCCAGAAAACGCCGCTCAATGACGTCAAAACCCCTCAAATCTCGATCACTCAATTGAAATGCAAGAAGCACGCAACGCTGCAGAACCGAACCCCCGGCCTTCCTTCCATGGAGCAGCGCAACATCCACTGCCTCACGGCCCGCTTGCTGAGGCAGCCGTCACTGGCATACAAGACGTCGCAGCGCGATCCACGACGCATCGACAGCAGCCGCCCGCTACAGTATCCCCCAAACCTGCAGATCAACCGGCGGCTGCTGTGTTCGTCCACGTCAGCCACGCAGCAACCACGGCAGCCGCCGATGAGGTCTAAGTAAGACCCCCACAACTAGGGTAGATCCGAAATATGTGGTGGAACCTCCTGTTCAGATTTGCTCCGAATTGGATCGAGAAGACAGCGATGGCATTGAGGATCCAGTTTTGATAAGAATTGCCCACGTGGTCTCCACAGGTGAGGTCTCGCCATAGCTGACCTCTGTCGTGAACTACTTCGGCTTTGTACGAAAACGTAAAGCGTATCAATATTTATCAGTTCGCGTCTACACCGCATCCAAGTCGACGGTGAACATGTTGTCGTTGGGCACATCGGTCACATGCGAGAAAGCTTGCCTGGCATCAGTGGCATCATTGGGAGCCGGAACAACTTGCACGACCATGCGGTCGTTCCTTGGCTGCCCGTTCTGAAATGAGCGCTGGGAAAGTTATCAGGATGCTCTCGGACGATTAAAACTCTATGAATTATAGAACTCAACCAAAATTTGCTGCCAGTGTGATATAGCCATTATCACCTCCAAAGACGGCAACAATCACCAATACAAAGTGCGTTGTCCGGCATTTTCCTATCTTGTCGGCTACAATATGGTTGGTTTCAAAAAATAAAGGCCAGTGCACATACTTATTCAAACCAGCATTCTAATGGGCAGGTTTGGCAGGCAGGCACCAGCAAATTCTAGTTGATTTCTATAATTCAGCACAACTCAGCACCTAAGTCTTCGATTTTCCTGTAACGCCACATCCTTGGGACATTGCAACAGGTGCCCCTGGTGATCCTACCCAGAGCCATTTTATGCCTGTGTTGCGGAGTTGCTGTACTTTTTTGTCTGAAATTGGTTTATATATGTATGTGCACTGGCCTTTATTTTTTGAAACCAACATATTGTAGCCGACAAGATAGGAGAATGCCGTACAACCGCACTTTGTATTGGTGGTTGTTGCAATCACATCTTTGGAGGTGATAATAGCTATATCACACTGGATTACGGTGGCTGCAAATTCTGGTTGAGTTTTATAATTCAGTTTAAAAACTCGGCCTCCACGAAGACCGTTGGCTTGAGCCTAACCGCCGCAGGGGCCGGATTCATCAACAATGGGTATGTGATAAGTGGTAGAGGTAAGAGAAGAAAGGGTATGTAGGTATGCGGGGTATGCAGGTAGAGATAAGATAAGAGCCAGGTAGAAATAAGGTAAGAGTCAGAGACGCAGGCTTCATCGTGGGTATCATACCTGGTCTTACTTAGACCTCATCGGCGGCTGCCGTGGTTGTTGCGTGGCTGACGTGGACGAACACGGCAGCCGCCGGTTGATCTGCAGGATTTGCGGGATACTGTAGCGGGCGGCTGCTGTCGATGCGTCGTGGATCGCGCTGCGACGTCTTGTATGCCAGCGATGGCTGCCTCAGCAAGCGGGCCGTGAGGCAGTGGATGTTGCGCTGCTCCATGGTAGGAAGGTCGGGGGTTCGGTTCTGCAGCGTTGCATGCTTTTTGCATTTCAATTGAGTGGTCGAGATTTGAGGGGTTTTGAGTCATTGAGCGGCGTTTTCTGGCCTGGTTCTGCTGGTGATGCTGCGGACTCTCCCTGAGCGACGAAGGCAGTTTCCACACGAGCAGCTTGGATCGCACCCACCCTGGAGTCCCTTCCCTAGCCTGATTCTGCGCTCGAAGAGCGCAGAATCCAGCTGCGGACTCCCCCTGAGCGACGAAGGCTTTCCACACGGGCAGCTTGGACCGCACCCACCCTGGAGTCCCTTCCCTAGCTGATTCTGCGCTCGAAGAGCGCAGAATCCAGCTGCGGACTCCCCTGAGCGACGAAGGCAAGGGGTGCTGCGAGACCACGCGGCAGCAGACACGTCGCAACGCGTCAGCCTGTGCAGAAACGCGCTCCGATGACGGATGATCTGCAGGTTTTCGGGATACTGTAGCATGATTTGGCACATTGCCACGGCAGCCGCCGATGAGGTCTAATGGCTATCATCATACCTCCCCCCTCTACTCGCGGGTTAGTCGTTGATGAAACCGGACCCTGGTTGATGAGCAACTTACCCTTCGAGTTACTTCTACTTGAGCTTGTCCTGATGCGTCGACGAATCCGAATGCTGGTGACACGCGGTAGTCGTCGGTGTTGCTAATCTTCACCTTGAACATCATCCTCTGGTCAGAGTTGTTGTTGATGAGATGAAGCGACTGGCCTCCCGCCGCCGAGAGGTGAACTTCGGCTGGGGTTACCGACTGTGGCATACTAGCAAATGTGGGGAACAACCAAGCAGACCGCGCTTTTATACTGGCATCGATAAAGAGTCCAGTGAGATGGGAGTTTATCACAACGAGTGGGCAATCGCAGACCCAAGTAGTGCAAGCAGCGCTCCTCGAGAAGCCTTCTCGGTTTGAGTCTTAAGCTGAAATTCTCAGTTTACTCTTAAACTGAAATCTTGAGTTTTAAAGCTAGCACAATTTGGTGACAGTAAGTGGCATCGAGTTGCGCTCAAAAGGTGATGAAGTTGCCTAATACCTTTTGGACATTTTCTGTCGCAATGCGCGTTTATGGGGTGTGGAATATCAGCGAAAAAAGTACATAGGTGGTGTGTGAACTTGTAATTATTCCAAAACCCTTACTAATTTATAATCTTCTTCTTCTTCTTCAGCGTTTGTCCCGCCACGTGGCGGGGTCCGCTATTCTGGTGTCATGACGCCACCTTTCTCGATCCAGCGCTAGATCGGGGTGGACACCAGCTACTTTCAAGTACTTCCTAATTTATAATAAATAATCCAAAAACACGAACATGGTGGCGATGTCCGTTCCTCCACGTGGTGCCACTGGAAACTACTCGCTCTGCGAGTTAAGCCGAACACGGACACTCGATTGCAGGCGACAGGCCCTTGTGACAGGCCGGCCTACGAAAGCCCATGTCACATGACATGGTGTATGACAGCTCAAGTAT
>OX375865.1:96564946-96632944 GCA_947359475.1 Heligmosomoides polygyrus bakeri | reverse complement strand
ATTGCACTGAGAACGGCTATTTTTGGGTTATCCCTTCCGACTAGGAACTCAGAGACTGACTTTCTGGGCAACCAGCTGAATGTACTTTATTTATTTCTTCATGTTTCTGCCCATTTATTGTTTCGTTATGTCGGAAGGTCGCTTAAGAGCGGCCACCGCAGACTAGGATTGCACCTGGGGGCTGAATAGTGTTGGAGAAAGGACCGTGCAACGGTGGCTCGAGAAGAATGCACCCGAAGCAGCAGACCTACCGTATTCTAGGACGACAATTTTAGTGCCTCCGTAGAGGCTGATCGGCTGATCCATCGCATCTAGTCCGCGAGATTGCGGAAGGTTTAGGAGTCAGTAAAACTGCTGTTACAAATGGTTTGAAACGCCTCGGAAAAGTGGAAAAGCTTGCAAAGGGGCTGTCTCACGATTTGTGGGATCACCAGAAATTACCGGTTTCAAAATCTGTTCTTCTTTGCTTCTTCGGAATCAGAAGGACCCGTTTTTGGACCGAGTCGTCACATGTAATCAGAAGTGGGCTCCGTACGATAATCGACGACGACCGGGACAGTGCGTTGATGTAGGCGAACTGCCCATACACTTCAAAATCAGGACCACGCAAAAACAGCCTTTCTGGTATTCATTGCACCTCAACCACCCAGTTTTTTCTCTAATGGAATTAATCAAACAGTTTCGCAAGAGTTTTCGGCCTAATAGCTGTAGAAGATACTGATAAGCTTTTTCTTGCCATATTGCGTTACTTAGAAGAATTAGCACAATCCTGAAGCGCCTCTCTTGCCTCTTTCGAGGGCAGAGGTAGAATTGCCTATTCCCTTGCTCAGCAATAGTGAAACTATTCGCATGTAAGTGTATGTAGAGAGGAACAACAAGGATAGTCTGTTCTCTAAGACATTCAGCGAATCTGACGAAGATTTTCAGATTGAAAACCCTAAGCTAGGTGTCCACGCTGTAACTTCTCTATAACTGGCAGCCCTACCCTAGCTGTAGTAAACGTATTCTTCTATGATAGATTCGCACCGCTCTCTGCTTTTCGTTTCAATTTTTTGGGCATATTCCCAGGATTTTATGGAGGAACTTGGGGATGGAAGGGTGGACCTCCTGCTATAGATTTGCACTCACTTATGTCTATGCTTCCTGTGCATAGAGCAAAGCTGCCAGGAGGACAAAAAATATGGGTCTACCCCAGTTGGGAGAGGCAACCCTAAAGCAACAGCTGTTTGCACTTTCCCGTCACCCCCACCTCATTGCTTGAATTTGCGCAAGGAGCGTCATTATGGGGCAGGTGGAGCTCTCGAACAAGTTCATGGGAGGGCATGCTGAGTAAAAGTATGATTTGGCTCCCTCCTCCCCCACGACTAGGATAGATCCGAAATATGTGGTGGATCCTCCGTTCAGATTTCCTCCAAATTGGATAGAGAAGACAGCGATGGCATTGAGGAACCAGTTTTGATGAGAATTACTCACGTGATGAGGTCACGCCATATCAGACCTCTGTCGCGAATTATTTCGGCTCTGTGCGAAGACGTAAAGCGTATCAATATTTATCAGTTCGCGTCTACACCGCATCCAAATCGACGGTGAACATGTTATCGTTGGGCACATCGCTCACATGCGAGAAAGCTTGCCTGGCATCAGTGGCATCATTGGGAGCCGGAACAACTTGCACGACCATACGGTCGTTCCTTGGCTGTCCGTTCTGAAAAGAGCGCTGGGAAAGTTATCAGGCTGCTTTCGGACGATTGAAGCTCGGCCTCCACGAACGCCATTGGCTTGAGCTCAGCTCCGCAAACCGCCATCACATGCCCCAGAGGCCGGATGTATGGTTGCCGAGCGACTTACCCTTCGAGTTACTTCTACTTGAGCTTGTCCTGATGCGTCGACGAATCCGAATGCTGGTGACACGCGGTAGTCGTCGGTGTTGCTAATCTTCACCTTGAACATCATCCTCTGGTCAGAGTTGTTGTTGATGAGATGAAGCGACTGGCCTCCCGCCGCCGAGAGGTGAACTTCGGCTGGGGTTACCGACTGTGGCATACTAGCAAATGTGGGGAACAACCAAGCAGACCGCGCTTTTATACTGGCATCGATAAGGAGTCCGGTGTGATGGGAGCATATCACGGTGAGTGGGCAATCGCACTGCAGTACGGTGGCAAGGTGATTGACCCATGTATATAGGGCAAGCAGCGCTCCTCGCGAAGCCTTAAATTGAGATTCTCGGTTTGAGTCTTAGACTGAAATTCTCAGTTTATTCTTAAACTGAAATCTTAAGTTCTAAAGCTAGCACAATTTGGTGACAGCAAGTGGTATCGAGTTGCGCTCAAAAGGTGATGAAGTTGTCTAATATCTTTTGGACATTTTCTGTCACAATGCGGGTTTGTCGGGTGTGGAATATCAGCGAAAAAAGTACATAGGTAATGTGTGAACTTGTAATTATCCCAAACCCTTAGTAATTCATAATAAATAAGTGCTCCGACACGCCTATCGGCGTGTCTCGCACTTGCGCGCTTCGCGCGCCTTTGCAGCGTCATTGACCTATGGAAAGTAGTTTTTGTAAAACCTAAAATTTGCTATAATCTAGGACCTGCTGCGTGCTTTATCGGCATCAAGCCGTTCACCGCTTCGGTACCTTCATCATAGACATTCTCTCCGGACCTTCCTGTGAGACATTGGTTTGTTCTGCGCAGCACTTCTGTCCCTCAGGTTGCTCTTCCGCAACCGTTCTCATGCTCAACATCTACCATTCCCGGATATCGTTGACATCTCTTCTGGAGCCAGGTTCCTCCTCACTCGTTTCTATTTACTGGATCTAATTGCTGGTCCGCCTTTACTGCTCTTCTCTCCCCTCTTTAGTTCCCCTACCCTCCTGGTCCCAACTCCTAGCCCACTTCCTTGTTTCCACTATTGACCCCTCACTGGTCGCTCTCGACCAGGAAGGAAAAAAAAAAACCCTAGAGGTCCCCTTAACGCCCTTCTCCACCTCATCTTTAGTGGGCCTCCCATGCTCACGGCAGACGTCGGTGACACATATTCAGAATCAGTACGCTTGTTGCGCGACGTAGGGGGCCATCTTCTGGATCCGGAAGCTCAGAAGCGGGAGCAGCCGCCGCTGTGTCGAGCCTGATAAGGCTATGCATATGGCAGATTCCTTGTACCCGTATGAATTCCCTTACGGCTACCTTCCTGTTGGTTACTCGCCCTGGTCCCAACTCCAGATCCTTTCTTTCAGGCAGATCCCGTTCCCCTCGGGATCCTCCCTACTACTCTACCCCATTTAAATGGCCCACCCACGCTCAGGACACGACGACGGCCATTTCACGACATCGGCGTCATCTTCTAAATCCGGTCTCCCTCACTGGTAATGGATTCTTTTGCTGATCCTCCTTACTGCCTTTCCCCCTTATTGGTAACTACCTACTGGTCAGTCCTAGTTGCCTAAACCCTTCTTGGTGTCACTTCCTGGACTACTTCATTGTTCCCTTTATCGACTACCCCCAACCCCATCCCAATGTTTCCTCCAGATCGCTCCCTCCTGGTCGTTGTCGGTTCTCCACCTTCAAAGTCCTCCTTAAGGGGGGGGGGGGGGGGGGGAGAGAGTTCTCTCACCCCTTTAGTAGTCTTCTCATGCTAATGGCGCGAAGTCGGCGGCACGACTTTTGAATTTGGAGTTCAGAAGCGCGCGTAGGTGCTGTTGTGTTAATCAGTAAAGGACTACGCTTCCCAATTCGAGGGGCGGTCTTTATGTACGAATGGTCACCGCGCCCGCGACGGCGACTGCCGCGTGCGCGATGAGCTCCGCTGCGGTCGGGTGAGCTGTACCTCATTACCTGCTGCAGACGTTAGGTTTTAGTTGTTGATATCCCTTTCGGGTGTTGCAGGAGTTGCGGGAAAACATGCTCTGGTTCAGAAATTAGTTCGAGTTATAAAACTAAACAACGGTCTAAGGCTCAATTTTATATGATGCTTCTTCAGGAAAAGCTGAAAATATTACACACTATCGCAGTGAAACTGACTTTGTATACAATTTCTAACACTTGATGTGCAAGTTTTGATGCACGTATAGATATCACCGGCCGCTGAAGTCACCCAATTGCGACGTCTTCTGCCGCGCTCGCCGCGCTATTCGCCGCGTCCGCGGCGACCATTCGTACATAATGTCCCGCAGCCCTGCAATTCCCACGTTCAACAGCAAATTTTGCCCGCGCTGTAGATGACGCGGCGTATCTCACTTAGATTATATCACTCGACCGCCCTCGCTGTAGATGTTGTGGCGTATCTCACTTAGCTTAGATCATTCAAACGTCATCGAGCACTAACTCAATCATATAGTGGTAGAAGATAATCCAAAAGCACGAACCTATATAGCGATTTTCTCAGTTATCAATGATTCAACCTGTTACGGTAAATTACGGTGGGTATTACGGTGAGTGAAGACTAGTTCAGGGTCTTGACATTCACCCAGGAGTGCCATCTGAAGTATCAGTCTACCACTGTTCTTCTAAAGTATAAAATTGCTCTGATATGTTCTCTACCTGAAGGATGAAAGGGCGAATGAAGCCGTTGAGCAACCCATCTAGGATGCGCCACGCAATCGACTTCCAACAGAATGCCATGGAGGCAGTTGAGAAGCGCATTTGGCCTGTACTGTCCTGAGGTGGTCAGTTGATGAACAATTCCGTATAGGCTTAATGTTTCTATGCCACGCAGGTTTGTTGTAGTGAAACAGATTTATTCGGCCTGACGTTTCAACAACTTCGTTGTTTTCAATGACCTGAAAGAAGTTCGAAACCTAAGAACAGACACTCATTTCGGCAAAGACGCCCTTCTCAAACTCTGTCAGTTTCAACGTTTCCTACGAGTGTCAAGCGGAATTCCACTGAAGCAAGCCAGAACTCATCGTTGTTCCACAAGTGCTGAGGGAAGCTCAGCTATGCGATTACCATCGGGCAACTGAGACCTGCCAACCGCGAATACATACTGATGTTAAGTGTATACCATTTTCACGTCGATCTGGATACTTTTCAAATCGAATTGGACACTTTTCATGTCAAAATGGACACTTTTTACGTCAAATTGGACACTCTTCTAAGCTGGCCTATGAAATTTGAAATCAAACTGAACGTTGTCCAAATTGAAACGAGCACCTTACAGGTTAAACTACAAACTCTCCAAGACGATAAGGTTATTTTTTTGTTTAAGGAAATTTATAAGGATTTATTTTGAATTGTTTCGTTTCAGCTGCCCGAATGAGTGTAGTAATTTTATACAATTTTTATGTTTTGAGAAAAAATAATAGATTAGAATTTGTTTTAAAACGCAGTAATGCAGCAATCGCCTACTGTGTTAAAAGGCTCTATCGCGCCATGCACTCGGAAACTAGGTCGGTGTTTATCTGATCGTTAGAGTAAATACTGATTACATACAGCAAAAAAGTCATGATATTGCATCGTTTGCAGATGTAAAACTGCATGCAAACAGAAATTCTTCTATCAATCGAATAAAAATCGCGAAGTTCCGGACGGGGGCATGGCGCAATCTCTGTTTTCGCAATAGAAAAATAACCGCCTTCCTGCTCTTCAAAATAATTTAAATCACTGTTTTTCTTCGAAAAATTAAATTTTTATAAAAAATTTCAAAATATCCGTTCTCTTATTGGGAAGTATACTAACGATAAGACTTCAAAGAAAGTTTTACTAAAATTTTCCTTGAACAAAAAACTATGCTAGCACATTTGGAGAGCCTTTACTTTAATGTAGAAGAAACTTGATTTGGAGGAGTCCGCTTTGATTTGAAAGTTTTAGGAAAGCTCAGAAGAAAAGAGTCAAACTTAACGAGAAAGTGTCCAATCCGAAGTGAAAATGCTACAGATAGCATGGTCTTGGAGCCTCAGAGCTCGCACGGCGGGATGAGCAGCAAAAGTCACTAGTGATCAAAATGCACTCAATTCGGTTACTCATTGTTGGATTACGTTCACAAATTCAGAGGGCGTCTAGGACCTTTCTGGGACCGATCTCACCTTCACGTAGCCCGCAAAACGGTGCATTTGATATTGAAACCGTCTCCGCGGTGGACTTCCGCTCGACGTTTACGAAGTAGGGTTACTAAGCTACGCTTTTGCTTAGCAGCAACATGTTCTCTGATACGAACGCTTAGCGCTCTAGCTGTTTCATCAATACATAGCTGCTCACAGCTTAAACACTAAATTTGGTAAACTACACCCTTCTGCGTACAGTCACCACTTCTTCCGTAAGGAAGATGACGCAGTCTTACGTTATACACGAGCGATCGTAAAGCCTATTGCGAACCAGCAGTTGCTTGATGTTGTGTTCTGGCATCTTGGAGAGCACAACATCATCGTCCAAATTTGCTTGCACTAGGTGTCGTACAGCTGCCGTAACCACCTCAGAAATAAAGGGTAATTGGAGAATATTTTATTTTCCCACGCATTTACACCACGCCCAGATCCCATACGCCCATTTCGTTGTCTTGTGTCGTACCCATTGAGACGTACAGTATTGTGGGCTAGCACACGTGATTCTACTCGATCCTCATGTCCCGTGCACACATCTACTGCCGTTCTGTTCATGTTGCGTAGCACAGCACGTTTCACAGTCAGAAGGTGAGCCGATTTTGCATGGTCTATGGTGCTCTTGGAAGGCTTCAGAGAAATGCGTAACCTAATAGCTCGCAACGAAATACGATCTCTGTCAGTGACAAAGGTGGTGAGTTTGTTGCTTGCCGGGAATCCTGGATCGGCAAATATCTGAACATCATCTTACCTACCGAATAGTTCATGCCGAGTCATCAAAGAGACATTTTCGTCTACAATTTCACAAGTTGAACTCTGTTTGAAAGTCTGTGGGTGAGTTGGCTGGCTAGATAAGCGACTTATTAAGACACTAAAATTGGACATGCCCAACTGCCCAGTATTCCATCATCACCTGGTCAAAACGCATAAATTGTTTGAAGACGACAAGAACTCTTTGACTGCAGGCGCATGCAAAATCCGACCCATAATAAGCTGTGTTGATGGACTGACTGACCGAATCTCCTGGTTCCTCAACAAAATTGTCGGCCAACTTCTCAACTTGATGCCTTGACATTTGGTAAATACGGAACAATTTCTGGACCGCTTGCGTGGTAGTACGCTTCAGCAAAATTGGGTGATTAAGTCGTTGCACTTGACTATATTCCAACGTAGATAATGATGCTGCTTTATAACGCTGCTTTACAAGCACTTTCGGAGATGCTAGATGAGATCCAAGTTTCTTGAACTCTTCTCAATTTCAGGCAGCGAAGACGTGACAATTTTGTTGACTAAATGCTTAACATCTTCCTTGAAACAAAAAGTTCCTTGATTATTCCCCAGCTCAATTTTTCATACCCGACCGCACTGCGTAATTTTGTGATCTGATGGTTGCTCGGCAAACAGAATGATTCGCAGCCGTTATCCTTTGTTTTCGCCAAGAGGCTATAAAAGGACTGCACATGGTGAGGTCAGCTTCAGTTTGCTAGTATGCCATCGTCGTCAGTCACTCCCTCGGATGCCAACGTTCCAGCTGCGGGCGGACAGACCATGCATCAGATTCACAACAACTCCGACCAGAGGATGATGTTCAAGGTGAAGCTCAGCAACACCGACGACTATCGCGTCTCTCCGGTCTTCGGCTTCGTCGACGCGTCGTCCAACGCCAACATTGAAGTCATACGCAGGGTGGGCGATGACGCTGCCAGCGCACTGCTGGCTCGAGAGCCTGCTGCTCATAATTCTTTTCTTTATTTCAGAGCGGAGCACCGAGGAATGACCGTATGGTGGTCCAACTCGTCCCGGCGCCGCAGGACGCCACCGACGCCCGAGCTGCATTCGGACAAGTGCAAAATGTGCCCAATGAGGACATGTTCACCGTCAATCTCAATGCCTCGTAGGTGACGAGAAATAAAGATCACTAGCACTCTGCGCTGTGTGAAACAGGAGTATGCCCTCAGTGCAGCCAACCAAAGGTCTCGCCGGTCTCGACAAAACCTCAGAAAAACTCATGACAAATGTCATGATTCGGGATGTGCCATGTACCCACAGTCCTGTTTTATATAGAGTCAGCGGTTGTATCTTTCTTTCCGTCTGTCCCTCCGCCTGTCCGTTCGTCTATCCATCCGTCTGTCCATCCGTCCTTTCGTCGGTTCATCTGGGTTTTCGCAGACGTGGAGGAACAGACGTCCGAGTGCAGACGAGTGACACCCACGTCGTGTGGCGAGCGTCAGAAGAGGTGTCACCGATGTCGCGCAAGGGGTGTCCGGATTCAGAGAACGTGTCACCGATGTTACGCAAAAGACGATCGGTTTAGGAGGCGTGTCACCGTCTCGTTTGACAGGTGTCCGGGTTCAGAAGTTTTGTCATCCATGTCGCGCAATGCGCGTCTAGGTCCAGACAACGTGTCACCAATGCCGCGCAATGGTTGTCTGGGTTTTGAAGAGGTATCACCGGTGGGTGACCGGGGAAAGAGAGGGCCATCAAAGGGGGACCAGTGAAAGGAGAACCAGTGAAGGGATACAGTAAAGGGGGCCAGTAGGAGGACTACTTAGGGGTACAGTGAAGGGGGAGGGGAGAGAGGGCGATAAAGGGAGAATCAGTAAAGAAGGACCAGTAAATGTAGGACCATTAATGGGGGAATAGAAAACGGAGCCAGTGCAGAGGGGATCGGTGAGGGGGACCAGAAGAGGTAGACCAGTGAAAGTGGGGTCACTAATAGGAAGTTCAGTAAAGGGAAGACCTGTAAAGGTGGGACTAATAATGGGGGACCAGTGAAGGGCAGTCCAGTGAGGGCGGAGAACGCTAAAGGGAACCAGTGAAGAGGGGACCAGTAAGGGTCCAGAAAGTGGACCGGTAAAGGTGGGAGGGCCAGCAAGGGGAAAGGAACCAGCAAGAGTGGACCAGGGGTTTTATCTGTATCGTCCAACGTGTATAGGGCTTCAGATGACGTGCTACGAACATAGTGCCACGTGTGTCGAGGTGCAGAAGACGTGTCATAGACGTCGTGCCAAAGTCGTTACACGTGGGTCGGTGTGAATGTGTCACAGACGTTATGCAACATCCGTTCGTATTCAGAACACGCAACCCAAACGTCGCACAACGTGCGTCCAGATCCAGAAGACGCTCCACAGATCATACTTTGCACCCATCCGTAACAAGACTTTTCGAAAGCTTCTTTCGATGAGTGTGTGTGTCTTGACTCTCACTACGCCTTTTTTAAATGTTCTTATTTCACTCCGGCACAAGAGTAATGCCTATACCATACCACAACTCACCCCGAGCGAAGCCTAATGATAAGCTCCAATATCGATCGTGCGAAGCGATGAGTCGATGGGAGTCTATCATTAGGCTTCACTCGGGGTGAGCGATGGTATGACATAGGCCTAAGGGGTGTTGGCGGGAGGGGGTGGGAGCAAAGAGATTGGCTAAAGGAATCAAAGGACTATTATTGCTTTCGGACATTTAACGGTATCGAGCAGTCTACCATACCGACTGGTACCATACCATTTATGGAGAATATATATCGTGCGTGCGATAGAGGGTGGAAAGGTCCCATAGGAGCAGTATTGAGGACCCTTGCTTGCGGTACTGTGATCTACTATTCTATTATACCAGACGTTCAGCGGCCTTCCGGCCGCAAAACGTCCTATTGGGACTTCCAGAAAAATCGATAAATCGATATTGTTCGGTCGGTCGATTAAATTAAGTTGCATCTGTTTCTCTCTGAGAGCCATCATATTGGAGCAATTCCTAAGAGCATTAGTAATTCTTTCGAAGAAACGGTCGTCGAACCAACACCAAATTGGATCCAATCCGAGCGAAAGCTGGTAACTCCGGACAAAAATTCGATACCATCAATCGATATTGGTCGCCCAATTGAACCCTACAACCTGCAGTGAAATCGACCCATCGGCCGTCATAATCGCGTGACTCCCACTCTAAGGCCTAAGTTATACTCCCGCGGGAACATCCGCGGAAGGGCGGGAATCGCGCTGAGACTCCTCACCTGGCCAATCGCCGCGCCTCGCCACGCCCGCCTCTGCCGTGCACCATTGGTCCGCGGACGTTCCGCGGATGCTCCCGCGGGAGTATAACAGAGGCCTTAGGCCTCGTGCATACTTCCCGTCGCCGCGATTGAATCGCGGCGATGAGTTTTGCAGAGCGACGCGAAAGAATTTGAATTTCTCCGTGCTCGTCGCATCGCCCATCGCTCTGCAAGGGAGCGCGACGGCGATCCGTCCAGGATCAACGCTAAACACCGCGCGCGGCGCGAAAAAGTATGCCATGCCCGCGATGGGCGCGGGAAGCTATCGCGCATGCCGGCCGCCACTGTTGCGGCGGCCGCGGCGAGGTTTTCTTCGACTATTCGGCCGCGTGCGGCGGAATGGCCATGAACTGAGCGCCGCGATGGCATCGCGGCGATGGAAGTATGCACGAGGCCTAAGGCCTCTGTTATACTCCCGCGGGAGCCAGAGAGTATGCCCCCGGCCTTACGCGGAAACTGTCGGTGTCGCTCGCCGACCGTGCCGGGTCGGCGACCGCCTTCCGCGGTGCACTTCCCGTCCGCGGACTTTCGTTCGCTATTTTCGTTCGTAATTTGTTTTCCTGTTTCCCTTTCTGTGTGCTGCATGGTTTTTTGTGGCTATGTGGTCCATGGCGGACTACAATGCTACTTGTTCTTCAGGGAATTGCTTCCTCTTAGTGGCATTATGGGCCGGCATGGACAACCGTGAGCCCAGTCCACCATGTAAATCGTAATTTACGATTTGCGTGGGTGGGCTATGCCCATCCGCCACCCTAGCCTCCCTTTGTGTCTGTTTGAGGCTGTCGTGGTGGATGGAGCCATTATTAGCCATTTAGGTCCACTATTCTCTAACATTGCTGCTACTAATTTCGATTTCGAATTTAACGATTAGTTTAAGCATAGGATTAAACGCATGAAAGGAACGGTGTTCATTTTAGAATTGCTTGTCATAAGTGTTTTAATGATTCAAGTCAGTTTCTTTAAGCCTCAATTGGCTGGTATCGAGGTTGTAAGCTGTCACAACGATGTTTTGTTGCGATCAAAACTTCTAGCGCCAGGCGGGACCCGAACCCGCACCTCCCTCTGACCGGGCAGGAATACTCTACGCCATTACACCACCGGAGCCGTTTGATCAAACGCAACATCCACACTCCCGCCTGGCGCTAGAAGTTTTGATCGCAACAAAACATCGTTGTGACAGCTTACAACCTCGATACCAGCCAAATGAGCCTTATAGAAACTGATTTGAATTGTTTCTATAAAGACCATCAGCTTAACTTGTTCCATGCTGATATCAGCGGCCAGCTCATCCCGGACACGGGTGGGTGCTGATCGATCCCTCGAGGTGTGGATGTTGCGTTCGATCAAACGGCGCGGTGGTGTAATGGCGTAGAGCATTCCCGCCCGGTCAGAGGGAGGTGCGGGTTCGAGTCCCGCCTGGCGCTAGAAGTTTTGATCCCAACAAAACATCGTTGTTTTAATGATGTTAGAATTAATAAGTTTATTCAAAGTTAAACCTAAAATGTGGAGGGATGTAGCTTTCAAATTGCCATATTTATCAATGTTGACTTATTTCTTGACTGTGCACATTGTTAAATTGAAATCCACGCAGCAAACATGGGAGTAATAAAATTTTACTTTTATCGATAGTGTTTAAGAACTAACCTTCTTCACGACATACACTTGAAACACAATGGAAACGAAGACACAGAGCTCAGAGAGGCAGTCACCAGGGAGCCACTACTCGACGTTTCCGAACAAGGGTGACAAGGGACGCTGCACGACACCGATTTCGGCAGAGGTTCCGTCTGCTCTCCGAGGATCTCATTACGTCCTCGAGCCTATTGGCGGCGATATCAGCCCGCAGACGTCACGATCCCTTACTAGTACCGAAGTTAGGAATCTTCATCTAGACGATCGGCAGCTCCAGCCTACAGGTATTTGCTTTGTCTCATTGTCTAGGGAGAGTTCTAATTTCTTTTTTATTAGCATTGGGTAAGACGGAAGTGATATATCATTAGGCCGACAAATGAAATACAACTCGCTAGGAGTAGAAAGTATTAGATGAATTCGTACTTTAAACATTGGTGTTTATTAATGGTATTTAAATTTTTGGTATTTGTGGAATCCCAGGTGTGGTAGATGCCATATGCAGCACACTTGTAAAGATCAGCGCATTTGTGGTGTTGGAGAAATTGAGTGTGAAAGATTTGCCGAGAAATTGGAATTCTCTTGACCCGTATTGCAAGTAGTTTTATGAAAAGATACCATTCGATCGGTGTCGGCGCTATTGCTGATTGAAGTTCATTTGCTTGAACATCGCTTACCCAGGGTACACCTAACACTCAAAGTTAAGAAAGCGGTATCATGTTGCGAAATTTTGCAAGTTCATCCTAAGACGGATAAGCTGTACGAGGATCTTTGGAATGGACGGAAACACGGCGTGTTCGGTGACAGTGCGTATCGCCCAGAGCGATTCTTGCTAAAAACCTTTCCCGGGAGACGGGAGCACAGAGCTACATTAGTACGATACTTTAATATCGTATATGTAGCAACTGCGACGTGAGAATTAAAGATCAGGCTCAGAGCTGAGGTTCTCCAAAGCGCTGCATTAATGAAGTGTATTCGGAGTGCTGAAGAGGCGGCTCTGATCGCTGCACACAGCGGTGAGTCGGAAACAACATCAGTGCTCAGCCACGCACAATCCGCAAGCGGCAACGAATATATTCAACGTTGCAACTTGCCTGCGAAATTTCTCCATCCATCCAACGAATCTGCATCCGATGACGTTGAAGTTGCTGCGACTAGCTAGCCGGTACGATAGGGACGAGCGATACAGCGGGGCAGATCGGGAAAATAAGACACGTATGTATATTCAGAGCGAACCACTGATGACAGTGGAGACCATTTATATATTTTCTGCGTATGTCTCATCGGAAAATTGTTGAAATTGTTTTTGTTGTAAGCCAATCAGCCACCCACAACTAGAGCAATGTTCGAAGAGAAGATCGATCGAAATATGAGATTCTTGCGAGACCAACACCTTTTCAATCAGACCATCGAACGAAATATAAGACATGCGACACCGACACCTTCTCAATCCGACCATTTTCCGCCAATTTTCGCCATTGATTGCACATGAGGGTAACCTTGATTTTACGTGCATACGCACATATTCGAAACGTTTCACAGACTTACACACAAACTCATACAAGCAGACGGAATAACACTTTTATATTAGTAGAATTGCAACCACTGTAAAATCGGGAAAGCATAAATCCTGTCCGTGTCGCTTAATGTGTGAAACTTGCCAGTGACGTGGGAATAGAATTTTTAATATTTTAACGAATGGATTCACAATGACGAATTGCAGTTTTTCAATCGGTAATGTATACATAGTGCGCTGCAAATAGAACATCTGCTACTGTTCCTGTAGCTTTTTCTTTCTTTTCTCCTCTTTCTTTTTCTTGATCGGGTTCTTTGGTGATGGTTCGACGAAGTTTGGTGTTGCATTGAGGTCAACATCCTTTCCAATAAGTGCATCCATTTTCTGATGAACCGTAGCCGTTATGCACTGAAGTGTTCATTAGTTTCATTTACATACAAGCACGAGAGAAGCGCTCTGATTGAATTCTAATTCATAAACCTACATTAGCGTTGCTAACAATTTGGAGTTCCATACCAGAATAGGCCTGCAACCATAACATAATCTGCAATAACAGCCCGTTAATACGCTGCTGTTGTTCTCAGCAAAATGAGGTTTCAATTTCGAAACCTGGTGCATATTGGCTCTTTTTTCCGGATCCGTTTGCCACATCTTCTCTTTTATCACTTCAGCTAGCTTTTTTGGCGTTCGACCAGGAAACTCATTCAGGTCCCCTTCGAGGATCTGAATTGGAGAATAAAGAAGGCAACGTTCGATTTCTTCGAAATTTTCCAGACATCTTGCTCTGAAACGACACTCTGTGGGCGCGTGATAGCGCAGCTGGAGGAAGCGCTGGCTGTTGCGTGCATCTGATTCTAGGTTCCTGGTTCGGGATTCCAGCCCAGATAAGCAAAGCCTTCCATCCCTTCTAGGTCGGCGAATGGATATCAGGCCCGTAGAAGTTGAACGTGTCCGCGTTAATAAAGCCATTACGGATGCGTCACCTAATCTACTTCTACGGATTGGTACTGAGGCAATCTCAATTCGTATTTGGCCTGCACAATGACTTGCAGTGGCCAGCCGATGGAGAAGAGTCTGGTATTCCGACCTCGGAGGGATGGAAGGCATGGTTGGCTTAGGTGGGAAATGCGAACCAATACCTGGAAACAGCTGCACGCGACAGTCGGCATCTTCTCTGACTGCGCTACTAACATCCGTCTGCTACATCCTCTTAAGCACATTTTTAGTAAAGAAGTAAAGTTTAGGTCATTCTAAGGATAAATCGATCTTGACTATTCCGACCAAGAGTATCAGGTGCAGAATTACGGCTATTGTTAGAAAAGGGGAGCACTTACGAATGGTTTTGCATCAAAATTTGACAGGCCTTCATAAGGTTCTTTCGCTGAGAAGATCTCGTAGATCAGAAGCTGAAAGATTCCTCAATTGCAAGGAGTGCGATGCTTGGAAATATGCTATCGACTAGTTTAACATTTTGGCAAAAGAAGCGTACTCCGTAGCAGTAGACGTCCGACTTCTGAGTGTAGAGAAATGACTCGATGGTCTCTGGAGCCATCCATCGGACTGCCATCTTCCTCGCTGTTTTCATTGTGTACGAGAGCGTCTTTCTTGCTCTCGCAAAGCCGGCCAGTTTGACCTGAAATTGTGTTTATGGCTTCGTTCCTCATAAGAACAGAAAAGCAGAAGGGGCAGTGTGGCAAGTAGAACGCTCTACCAGCACACTAACAGGTTCAATTTTGTGACCGTGATGACCGGAGAGGGTGATCCCAGAATTTGAGGAGTCTTATCACTCGGTGCTTTGACTTCATCTCCTCTGTATTGGCTGTGGAAAGGCTACGTCCAAATGGTCATGTATGTACTTCTCCATGGGAGAGAATTTTAGTGCGTCGCACCGTAGTCTCGACTTCCTATATTCTATACCTACTGTTCTTGCCACACCTCATTTGCCGCCACTATATGGCATACTGGATAACACGGTCCAATCACAAATAAACCTGTGCTGGAGTTTGATGTCCCTAGGCCCGACTTTAGAGGCACACTGAGGCTACCCTATTGCTCGGTGGCGATCGATGTAATCTGCCACTACCTGTCCTTAGCGGTGAAGGATGAGAAGGCGCAGTCTAACAAAACTTGACTCTCGATGGTCCTCCATCGATCGCAAAAAACACCGACACTACCAAGATTTCGCAAGGGGTATTTATGCCCTAACTTGGCGCGCGGCTCGGTCCTACCACCAAGAGTCACGTGCTAACATTTGAATATCCTACAAGGAACTACGTACAGCAGCAATACCGTACATTATAATTGTAATAAATGGACTCGCGGTCCTGAACAAACCCTTGACATCTTGGTGTGTGAGTACTCCTTTCAGGCTACATTGGAACAATAACTACTGGTGCGCCTTCTTCGTCTGGCGAAGGGGGGGGGGGGGTTGGGTGCGGAAGACGTAACTCCAACGCCGAGCGATCTGCTCTGGCATCGCGCACGGTGCGCGACGAAATTGGAGGAGTTGTTGAGGTCCGACTGTTCCGACAACGACGGCTAGTAAAGCTTCCGACAGGGATGGCTAGTGATTCGCGCTACGAAAGTCTGTGGACAATAAGGAGCTTAAGTTGCTTTGCAACCACGTAGCACAGCAAAAAAGCTACGGAACTGCTCCAAAACGTCTACGATGCGTTAAACCAGAGTCAAAAACTAAACCAATAATTAATTTAGTACAAAGTCGTTTCGTAAAATATGATTTCTTGAAAATCGGCTGCAGTAAATGAGCCATAGAGTTAATACTCTTCGGAACAAGTTAATAGGGCGGAGTGGCGTTCTACCCCTCGCCCTTTAAACAGAGGCGTGGTAACCGCCTCCCTCTTACTGATTAGACGGAGATAGAAAGTATATGACACCCCCCAACAAAACAGGGAAATGCTGCCTTCTTTACTTTTACGGATATGGGACTATCGCTACAAAACAATGAGGACGAAATCAACAATTGTGCATTTCAAATCTTCGCACTTGCCAAACTGAACCATTGAGAATTAAGCACTAAACTATGCCTAAGAAATCATATGCTCCAAAAAATATCGACTATCTGAAGCGCATTGAGATCTGAACAGCAAGAAACGTCAAAAAAAACTAGGCGAGGAGCTTAAACACTGGCAAAATTTCGTGCTCCGCGGCTAACCATGCGTCACCGAGTGCACGTCCGCGTTTCAGCGCCACGACGTCGCGTTGGAGTTAGGTTCTGGAACCCTTCGTCTGCCTATCCGCCTACACTTTTAAAATTTTAATTCCTACGGTATTTCTGCATAAACATGTTCTGGACTTCGTCTTGTTATGTGGGGGAGGGATGTTGTATGACATTATCTGATGGTTGTTGATTACCAAATGATTAGTTATGTGTTACTGTTTGATAAATAGTGATTCACTGATGCTGCACTCATGCGCCCCAGCTCCCGCGCATACGTTCGTGGCTTTGTTGTACCATTTCCATGCCAAATTTGGAACATTTCAACCATACTAATATGTATGCCTGTCGTAGTGTCGTAATGGGCGCGTGGAGCGTACCGGGCGCGTAAAGTGCAGTCGGAGGAGGCGCCGACTGTCGCCTGCACCCGATACCAGGTTCCTAGTTCTGATTTCCCGCTGAAGCCAACCAAGCCTTCCATCCCTCCGGGGTCGGTGAATTGGTACCAGACTTGTCTGGGAAGGATAAAGCGCTGACTAGTACATCGGCTAGCCATCGCAAGTTAATCTATGGCCAAATACGCATTCAACTCGTCTCCACGACATCCCGTAGAAGTAGAATGCGGGGCGCATCCCAAATAACGCCGTCCTTCTTTACCCTTTAAAATGTATGCCTAATGCTGTGTTCAAACTAAACTGCACAGTTTCCTTTAGTCAAACAGCGCACCTCTCAAACCAAAGAGGGCATTCTTCAAATTAAATAGGACACTTTTCAAATCAGTTGGACACCATTCTAGGCGTTGGACACCATTCTAGTTGGACACCATTCTTTGTGCTTTTGAAATCAAACTGAACATTTACCAAATGAAAACAGGCTTCCTTCGCATTACAAAAGAACCTCTCTGGCAAAATTAGAACTGTTTTTGTCCAAGAAAAAATGTAATGTGACTTCCTTGAAATTTTTAATTCAGCTGCCTTAATAGGTCAATACACCGCTTAAAATTGTAAAAAATTTTTATCAAGAAAATTGTGGTAATCTTATTCTAGAAAACAGAAAAGAAAGATTTTAGTGTGATAGACTAACATATCTCGGAGGACGGTCCGGGGGTACAACCGCCCTTGCTGGGGGGCGTGCGATCTTCCTCCCATCCCCCTTGCTCACTCACCCCAACTCCGAGGCTTCATCAAGATTCTAACAAGGCTGTAAGGGCTGCCTTACAAAACCTTTGACACGCAAAACAAAAGTTTCCGGTCCACAGAACAGCGGTGTACCTATTGACGCCACGCCCCTCAGCAGGGGCGGGTGTACCTCCTGTCGCACTGCCACAGTTCTCGCCACGCACCAGCCCAACTTGATGCAATTTTAATTTTTCGACAGTGTGCCTGCCTACTTGGAACAACAAAGTGAAGAAATATCTATTTCCAACATTTATTTTCATTGACAACTGTAACTTCACAAACACAATCATTATCAATCAATCGTGCTATCAATCATATGAAAACCGTGACGCCCTGAACAAGTACATAGAACAATCACTTCCCTTAGCACTAAAAATTGCTATCTTCGTTAAAGCACTTGAAATTTCCTACACTATTCCTAATTTAAAAATTCATAAAACTTCAAACAGTGCGGTGCGTTGACTTATTGTGGCAGCTGAATATAAAACACTTCAAGGAACGTCATACAGTTTTCTTTAATCAAAATTCTTGCTAACTTCCTCGGAGGCTCTAGCTTAATCTGAAGGACGCGCGGTTTGATTTGAAAGATGTTCAGTTTGACTTCATAAGCATCACGCTTGCCTAGAAGTGTCCAATTTGATGTGAACATGGTGAAGGCACTGTACAGACTGGATCTAGGTAACATTATAATATAGTGTCCTGGTTACTTAGTTTTTTAAGGAGCAGTTTGAATTCGTGAGCACAAGGACTATCCCGGATCCTTAGCGCTTGCGTCTGCGAGTACTCGAAAAGTGTTTATGGACGTAGTGCAGTTAGTGGTGGAATAAGAAAGATCGCGCTTTCTTGCAATTTATTCAACAATCAAGATATTTCGTTGATATTACAAGCTTGAACGTCTTAGGGGAACGGGCTAACATATCACTAAGAAGAAGAACTGATATGCTCTTTTTTTAGCACGCCAGAATAACACTGGAACTTACAAACTGCCTGTCATAAAGACAATTTTTCGCAGCTATGTCTCGATGAACGATGGAGTTCTGGTGAAGATATTCGATTCCCCAGCCGGCACTCATTGTCATAAGCAGCATCTCGTCACGCTTCAGTGTCTGGTTGTTTGCCCGCAAAAATTGGTCTAGAGGACCATCTGAAATTACAAACGCCACCATCGTTTTAACATCGTTGTTGCTTGTATGAAGGTTTCATTTAGAAGCGATTCGTGCATAGCACTTATAGATATCTAGACACGCTTTTCCTAGGCATCAGAGCTGTGAATGTTTCTGTTAAAGAATTATGTGTAAGATTTCAACATACGTGAAACATATTCAAATATGAAACAATTCGGTTGCGCAATGAGGCATACGCCATAGTACTGCACCACACAGGGGTGATAAAGCTCTTGAAACAGTCGACATTCGGCCATCAACTCTCTCACTTTTTCTTTTGCTTCCAGCGATCGGCCACTTATCTAAAAAAGAGGAACAGTAAAACAGTAACAGTAAAATTAGGAAATAGAATTAGTAAAATTAGGAACAGTAAAATTCTTGTTCTGCTTGTTACTATCGTTTAAGACAAATAGTATATTTCCTATCGTAAAGGCCCCACACACTTCTGCGGCAACGCCGCGGCCCTATCGTCATCGGCACGCCGTCGGCGGCAATAATAATTCATATCATTATTGCCGCCGACGGCGAGCTCTGCTCTGATGTGAATCATTATTACCGCCGCCACTGATTTCGCGCACCTCACCGACCCGCGCCCTTGCCCTTGCCGGGGCAGGACTATGGCAGCGGCGTGACTCATCGTTCGCGCAGCCTGCCGCTCACCGCAAGTGTGGGGGCCTTAAAACGATTTTAGGACCGCGTGGTAGCGCAGTCGGTGGAGGCGCCGGCTAACAAGAGCATTTTGAAACGAAGTTCTTACTACTACATAGTTTAGGTCTCACTCTGGCTAACCTGGCCACCCATACCTCAGGGGTAGATGAATTGGTGCCATATTTGCCTAAGAAGGACAAAAGACTGTGTTATGTTTTGGCCGGCTGTAGTACACCTAATACGCATCCATGGTGCTTCCACCCGTAGAAGTAGAATGCGTGGCGCATCAGGGGAATGCATTTTTCCTTTCATCATCTCTTCAGTGATGTGACCCCCTGAGTACAACCCCTTCAAACTTTGTCCCGCTATTCGAATTTTGATCCCATATCTGCCTCACTTTTTTACCATTGCAATAACAGACGATTATGCTTTCAAATAAATGTTGTTTGTTATACAGTTTATCCTAAGCAGTTATGCAACTATGGTTGCTGGACAATTTGCTGAAAGTCTTACCGTCTTAATGGCTGCCTCAAGAGGAGGAGAATCTTTCTTGAATACCTTTCCTTTGCGTACTTCTCCGCAACTGAATTTAGCTATTAGATCGTCAAGCTGCACATGTTCCGCTCGATATTCCCACGACGCCAGACCAATCGCTCTGGTAAGATTCACTTGTTGCTGCAATTATCAGTCTCATATCTCTTTCTATGAGTTTTTTAGATGCAAGTAAGGAAATGTGAAACAACAGGCGATCTGCCTTCGTCTTCCTCGCTCTTGTTCTTAGAACCTATAACATTCTGTCGTGGACTCCGCCATTTCTGTCAGGCAAAAAGCCAATGCCCACACCCTCTCGCATCCCTAAACCCTCCTCCCTTTGTGAATTATTTCAAGAACAGGGTGCTAGTCGAGTCTCGTGTAGTTTTAGTTTTGAGGGCAACCAAGCATCCTTGTTACTTAACTCACGTACCAAACAATATTTGGAAGAAAGAAGTCATAGGAGAGCGGTTTTTTTGTATCTTAAGCCCAGTAAGCTTCTTTCTTGAGATGCATTATTATTGTCTACTTCTACATGCCATCACTCCTTAAGGCGCCCTTTATACTTGCGCCGCAGCGCGGCGCGGAGTGATGGTTGGCTTTTGGTTTTCACGCCGCCCGACGGCGCAGCATCGCTTCCATAATACGACGCCCCAAAACACCACATTTGTCAAAATTTTGAGTTTTTTTTGGTCTTTCAAATTTCTTTTTAATTTGGGTATTCGACGAATCGCGCCGCTGAAGGAAAGGACACGGCGCGGCGCGACTGATCAACAACAAGCTTTTTGTGTCTCATCACTTTAGAATGTACCCGAGACACTATTTGGTCCAAAAAATCTACGTTTACTAAAACACTTGCACGCTTTTTTCTAAGACACTGCATAAGAGTTTTTCGCACAATTTGTCTTAAGAAAAGGTTTCTTGTCATTATTTCAAAGTGCTTATTTTGACCGTAGATGTGTTTATTTGCTCAATAAGGGTTCGGTTAAAAGAGTGTCCAGTTTATGGTAAGAATTCTAAATAATTTACAGCATAGTTAGCTTTCAGAGTGCCCATATTTTGCTGTTGTTGATGTAAAACTTACCGATTTGAAAATCATCGTATGTTTAAGGTAGAAGTTTATGAGATCTATCATCGTGTTAAATGAGCGATAACAAACAACATAGTACTTCTTCTTTACGCTCTGAACAATAATGTGCATAATCTGAAAAAAGGCCGCAACATTGCCGTGCTAATAGTTGTTACGTTCCCATGGTAATACATGGAGATCCTACTTCAGTACACTAGCCACCAAAGGCCGAACAGAAGAACAGTCCAAGTAGGAACAAGTGATTACTACAATAACAACCAGGAATCAGACACTGCAATAGGTAGTCACGTAGACACGAGAATGCGGTGAAGACGAGGCGGCCGACGAATCGAGGACAAGATCCATCCGAGGCGATGGCGCTGGCGCGTGGCGGCTACCTGGTCGATTGCGATGCAGCGGCGACGAGGGCAGACATAACTCCGACGCCGCGCGAACCCCCCTGGCGTCGCGCACGGTGCGCGACGAAATTGGACCAGTTGTCGCGGTACGATGCCTCCGACGGCTACAAACGCTTCCGACAGGGACACGCGGCACGCGTTTGCCTCATTTCAACGTTTCTTGGAGATGCTATATGAATGTGGTTTCAATAGGACGATCAGCGACAGTTTATACAGGAATCTTGGTCGTGTGGTTGGTTTCCAGCGTCAGCATTTGCCATGTACAACTTCTTCGGTCAATTTTTACCCGTGATTATGGTTACACTACGGGAAAAGGTCACTACCACCCATTCTCGGATCATTTGTCCTACTGCAGACAGTTGCCTACCACATTCTGTGGAATCTTAAGTTTCTTGCTAGAAATGTGGTCTGGGAGCTTGAACACTGAGAACATTTCGTGCTCCGCGGCTAACCATGCGTCACCGAGCGCACGTCCGCGTTTCAGCGCCGCGATGTCGCACGCGGACAGCGCGCGACGTCGCGTGGAGTTAGGTCTTGGAGCCCAGCGGCGATTGACTCTGCCGGCTCGGGGCGCCCTTATATGCCGCTTAGCAGGGACAAGCTCCGCCCTCGCCGTCTTCTACTGGTCTTCATCCTAATGTACGCGCCTCTTGGGCCGTGGTGCCAACGCGCCCCGAGCGGTAACTATCTTCCGACCTTCCTCTATGAAGGATTTTGCTGACATAACAAGGAATCCTGGCACATCCTCCTTGAATTCAGAGGCTTTACGATTGCCCATGCACGGGACGTTCTCCACTCCTCCTGTACGTCGATGAGACGATCGAATGTAGGGATCAGTTTCGGTAACACCTCGCCTTTGAAACCATCCCCCTCCATAGAGCCTGCTTAATCGAATGCCGCGAATCCTGTGGATCCGGTCTCGGCCGGGGGCGTTCTAGCCGCCTGGTTCTCGATCTTCTCTCTAACCTTCAGATTAGCTTCGTTGTACAATCGTAGAAGCTTATGGTTCTCGATTAACGTGTGCACCTTGGTGCACCTTTTCTTTCTTCCTCTTTTTCGTCTGTCCATCTGAGTATCTATTCTTTTAACAGAAATGCAGCTAGAATTAGGCACAGTCATCATTACTTGCGTTCCCTTCCCTTGCCCACTCTTGGAATGTTTCAGGGATATGAGCCTCTGTGCCATGCCTAGTCTTCTGTTCACGAATCCTACGTAATTGTGACCTTCACCCCTAACCTTTGGAGTGCCTTCAATCCTAATGAAATCTCGTCAGTTTCTCACAATGTGCAACTTCACCATGTCCCTTAATCCTCCTTTCAATTCCACTTCAATGGTTACACCTCTTAGCACTGCCATTAAATTTCCCGACGCATCAAATATTGCGGCAATCTGCTTACCTGCGAGATTAGGCAATGCAATTTAGCCCCTTGTTGAGGGCTCTTCCAGTATATCAACCGATGTTATGCCAACCATAGAACCGCTGTCTTCTAAGGCTGGCTTCGTCAAGTCTAACAACTTGACATTTCTCCTCAGTTGCTTCCTAACGGTCTTGTTCGCTTTGTGCACGGACTTCGATGTCCTAGCTTTAACACCGCAGATTCTCACTTGAAGAACCATGTCGGAAATCATTGCCGCATCCTCCGCTGGTATGCTCCCTTTCTCGTTTTTTCCAATTCCTTTGCATTTGCATTCCTCTGTGTGCAGTTTCGTGCGAAGTGTCCAGTTCTTGCGCATGTGAAGCACTTCCTGTCTTTTTTCACCACTTTTTCTACAATCACGCTCCCTTAGTGGCAGTGGAACTGCCCTGTCAGATGTGAGGTTCTGAATGTCGGTCTCCAAACCTCATCCCACTGAACCTCACTTTCCAGCTGACTCAGAACCGGATCTCCCTGTCCCATTCGTTTGTAGGTACTGGGCCATGTTTTCCAGTCCTCTAGGTTATCTGTCTTATCAAGACCTATGAATGCAAACATGGCTCTTCAGTGCGCTTACCTCAAACATGGCTATTGAGTGCTCTATGCCCTGTAGTGCGAGTTGTTTGACCACTTCGTAGACCCTAGCTGGTTCAACTTTATGCTGTACACTCATCAGATGCTTGTGCTCGGACCAGTCCCGCAGATTTGCCCGCACAGTCTGTGCGTACTCCAACGAATTGGACTTCACCGGCTTTCTCTGCCATCACGTACGTTAGGCAACGAACCTTCAGTAAACGCCTCGTTTGCCGCACGCTTTTGTTTCCTCAATTTTGACACCAGCTGCAATGCATCAACATTAGGCTCATCACATAACTCGACTATAATGTCTCCATCTCCTTCCATTGTAAAGACATACACACGCCAGTCGTCATTGGTCTCGATTCCTCTAGCCAAAGTTTGCCGTATCACTCAGTGGCGAAACAAGCATTCTTCAGATCCTCTATACTTTCACATATCGTCTCTAGCTCAGGAAGTAGGAGTTATTTATGTTTCTTCTTTTATATCGCAGAAATGTTGTGCTCTCATAACTGAGCCTGGCATTTTTCTGATCCTATTCACTATTCTGTCGCTCTCTTGCTACTCCCATATGTGAATACCGATCTGTACATATAATTAAAATAATATAATAATTGGTGCATTCTTGCTCCATTCCCTTCCTGGCATCCCGGAACGCGGCTGGTATTCGTACTCATAATCGTTCTATGATGAGCTATTTCTAGCCACTGGCCTGGTCGCTTCCCGTGGGGAGTCGCAAACGCTCCCGGGGACGTTTTGAATACGGTCACTGATGTGAGTGATGGAACGGCCTTCCTTCACAAAGGCTTCGAGGAATGCGAAGCCACCGAAGTGTGGGCCGAATAAAGTGCTGTGACAACTTCGGTGCCCAGCTTCATGAAAGCGACATTTCAACAATTTACATAAGCGTTTTTTACTCCTTATGATATACAGGCTTTTCTACGCGATTCCTTGTCACTTTTTCAGCACTGCTCTGGATGAATTCTGATTTTGCACTAAGTTACTAAATGTAGATGTAACTAATCGAACAGGGGATAAGGACAGTCTACCACAACACTTCCGAGCTGTAGTCTTTTTGGCCTAGTAGTTATGAGTATAGTTTATGCTTTAAAGTTTTAAATGAACAACTGACGAAATCCATCCTATCCTCTGGATTTTGGCCGCGACATCGAGATTTTGGATCATGTAGTACTGAGAGCACCGTCTCCAGTCTGGCGCCCATTGTGTCTGCCTGAGAAAGCAACCATAACAAAAGCAAAAAAACTTCTTCACATATAGGTCGTTGGATATTCTAAATAGCGCAGACATTGTAGGTTGTAAGTAAAATTTGCACGACGAGTGTAAACATATAGACAAGAAAACTCAAAGGTCAGCGTGGAGAGCAATTAGGCGAGCGCAGCAGGACGCGGTCCCTTAGTAAGCCATAAAGAGAACCTTGAAAAATAATAAATTTCGACATTGTGCTACACTATCTTAAGCTTGCTCCGGAAATTCGAGTTGGCTAATATAGCAGAATCCTTCAAACACCATTGGAAATATTGATTAAGTAACACAATGAGCTCACGAGGATAACTTTTCCCAGATCAATTGAATTGAAAGCTCACAAATAACGGAACACTAGCAGTGCAAAAGTTATAAGAAGAAGTTCGCTGCCTAAGCCTAGCGGTTATTACTAAATTTTATTATAATTACAAAAGGCAAATATTAAAGAGAGACAACAGACTCTCGACAAACTATAAAAAACTGGCACAAAACAGCTAAAACTAGTAGAAAAGAACAACTCAAACACTAGCTGAAACTGAAAGTCGGTGTTGCTTAATAAACTTAGCCAACCTCAAGAATTTCTGTAAAGTTCTTTAACCTACGGTGTTATAGGTTCTGAAGCAAAAAAAAACTTAATGCTTTATAGGTGTCAGGGCCTTGATTCCTTACCTTATTTTTGCAGTATTTTTGCGTTTTTTCTGGATATTCAATGTTTGGAAAGTATCTGCTTGTAGAAATTCTTACACTGGTATTTATTTTAGTCGTTGGGGCATACGCTTGGGAATCCTACCGAGCTACTTCCATTCACCGTCAGTATTATAGTTACAAGGTCTTGCCTTCGTATGAGCTTCAAATTGACCACTAAGAATTACTCTTTGGAATTCTTCGTAAAAAAAACTCAGAATCACTCATCCCTTTCACTGTGTTCTTGAATATGGCTCGAGCGATGTTGATGTGAAATTTGAAAAACTGCTGGATTTGGGCGGTTGATACAATGATAGCTGCCCATGATAAAACTCAAGGAAGCAACCGTATGTACATGGTGCGTCAAAAGTTCTTGAATTCTTTTGTTTCAGGCTCATTATACGGGATGACGCACTACGCTCAACAAAACTTATGTGGTATTATTGCCCTACTCTTGCTCTTTCATACACCAATTTTTCGTGACCGAATGTTCTTTCGTTCAAGATGGCTGATGCAAATGGTTTGCGCACTTTAATGGAGAAACTGCATGTCAAAGAAAAAAAACTAACTAGAAAACTACCTAGGGGGCATCCTGAAGAAAGACATTCTTCCTTGGGAATTTGTGCCTTAAAAAGCGACTGGACTTATCATCAAGATTCTGCGTCCGCTCATAAGGCTAAAGTGGTACAGAAGTTTTGCGCTGAACAATTTTCCGGATTTCATCTCAGCCGAAGAGTGACCCCCGCTCAGCCCAGACCTCAATCCGGTAGACTACACAATGTGGTCTATATTGAAGAGTAAGGTCTATGCAACATCCCACACGAAGACTGCTTCACTTCAAAGAGCCCTGAAGAAAGCCTGGAGACGGATGGACGAAGATTCCCTACGTGCTGCCGTGGATGCGTTTCCCGAGCGATTGAAGGCGTCTATTCGTGCTAAAGAAGGCCATTTCAAAATTTAACCGCTTCTTTATATGTGTCTGGTCAATAGCAATAAATTTCATGAATATCATCTGATTCGCTTTAAAACAGCCGTTGGAGCGGTCAGTTACATAGGTCCAAGAACTTTTGATGCACCCTGATTTTTTTTGTTTTGTTTCATGTTGATTGGTCAGACTTGATTATATAGGCCTATGCCATAGAACCGGCGACGAGTTTGGCGATGGCACTGCCAATAGACAAGTAATCGACTATTCGTGTCGGGACCTTATCAGACAGAGTGGGAAGAGAGCGAGTGCTGACGGTTTTCGTTGCTACGCTGACACGACGTGTCGTTGGAGAGCGGGCATACTGTCAACGACCAGTCGTCGCTGCGCTGTTCACGGCGACCACCTGTCGCACGACCCTTCGCAGCCCGCATGCGCGCACGCAAGGGTCGGCTAACCGCGCTCCAGCGCCTACTCTCGCCCACGCCCAACACCGCCGCTCCACTCGTCACAGTGCTCTCCTGTCGTCCGCTCCTCTCGTCGCCGGCGGTATGCCATAGGCCGTAGCAGAAGAAGATAATAAATCCTCTTAGCACAGTGTCTACTGTCACGTCATTCCTTAGGCCGGGGGCATACATCGCCGCGATGCCATCGCGGCGTTCAGTTCATGGCCATTCCGCCGCACGCCGTCAAATAGTCAAAGATACATGGCCGCGGCCGCAGCAACAGTGGCAGTCGGCATGCGCGAGGGCTTCCCGCGCACATCGCAAGCATGGCAGCCCGCGGTGTTTAGCGTTGGTCTTACCAGGATACTATCTCAACGGTAGGTCGGAACGGCGCAAGTGTTGTATATGGGCAGAACCGCCTCTCTCTGGGTAGTAACAAACTGCAGGTATCTCGACCCCAATACAACTCTGCGCAGAGTTAGGGGCGACGGAAGTCGCGGGTTGGCGCCCTGTTGATTCACGTGCTCCAGAGCTGACGGGCGCGCGCGGGATGAGGGCTCGTATCGCGGCTAAGCGCAGTGCTCAGGTGGCGTAGTAGGGAGGAGCTCGGGCTCGTAAACGCGGGGTCGGGGGTTTGGATCCTGCAGACTGCGTTTGTTTTGCACTTTTGCAAAATCCATGTTCATCATATAGGTAATCCACCTAGGGGTATTATAGTGTGTTATAGAGCACGTTTACATATAACATATGCTCCAAACTAGCTAAAACGTTCACTTCTGTGTGTCACTTATTTTAAGCCTATTTTGTGTGAAGCTATAGTTATGTAACGATAGATATTTGGTGGCACTAGTAAAAAGTTCCGACTCCACCGACAAGACTTCGGTCAAAAAAAATTTTTTCGCTGAAACTTCGTCTAGGGGGGTTATTTGGGGTGCTGATCACGCACGATTCGGTCGGAAGCCACCCATACCGTTAACAAGGGTGGTCCAGGCAGGGTCACCGATTTCGCTGAAACTTCGTCTAGGGGGTTATTTGGGGTGCTGATCACGAATCTGACATTCGTTTTTCACGATTCGGCTGAATAATATAGATACAGGAAGGCACAGGATTAAATTTTTAAAGTTTCTGCCGACGATGGCAGGTAGAGACAGAATCGTGGAAAACGGATGTCAGATTCGTGATCAGCACCCCAAATAACCCCCTAGACAAAGTTTCAGCAAAATCGGTGACCGTGCCTGGACCAGCCTTGTTAACTGTATGGGTGGTATGTTATATGTAAACATGCTCTATAACACACTATAACACCCCTAGGTGGATTACCTACATGATAAACATGGATTTTGCAAAAGTGCAAAACAAACGCAGTCTGCAGGATCCAAACCCCCGACCCCGCATTTACGAGCCCGAGCTCTTCCCTACTAGCCACCTGAGCACTGCGCTTAGCCGCGATACGAGTCCTCATCCCGCGCGCGCCCTTCAGCTGTGGAGCACGTGAATCAACAGGGCGCCAACCCGCGACTTCCGTCGTCCCTAACTCTGCGCAGAGTTGTATTGGGGTAGAGATACCTGCAGTTTGTTACTACCCAGAGAGAGGCGGTTCTGCCCATATACAACACTTGCGCCGTTCCGACCTACCGTTGAGATAGTATCCTGGTTAGACGGGTCGCCGTCGCGCTCCCTTGCAGAGCGATGGGCGATGCGACGAGCACTGAGAAGTTCAATTTTTTTGCGCCGCTCTGCAAAACTCAAAACTCATGACTGTGCAGTAGCGTAGTTGTTTGCAGATGGTCTAGATTTTTTTCTGCGGTGTTTCCCACCGTCCCCCTCAATTTGGAATGCAGTTTTAGATTTCGTTAGCAAGGTTGGGATCTATCCCAGTCCAAGGGGGAGGGTCATCGCTTGAAAAGCGAAACAAACGCATACAACCTGGTGCGTCTGGGCTAGGAAGTTGCGAAGAAGGGCTCTATCATGAATTTCTTTAGTATGTGGTTGTTGTAAAGCAGTGTTCTTCCAATGTTGCCTCAGTTGTAGAACAGATAGAACGAAGCGCTCTCTCCATTAGGATGAATCATAATCTACCACTATATAATTGAACGGTCAATGACGATTGAGTGATGTAACCTACGTGAAATACGCCTCATCATCTACAGCGCGGAGTGGAGTGATCAGCAGAGGAATCCTCCTCCTGCTTGACACAGCGGCAACTGCGCGAGTTTCAGAGCGTCTGGATTCAGAACACGGATTCCTTACTTCACGCAACAAGCGTCCTGATTCCGAATACTGTCACCAACGTCTGCCGTGAGCATGGGAGGACCACTAAAAGGGTGGTAGAGGAGGGCAGTAAGAGAGACCTCCAGGATGAACCAAGAGAGCGACCAGGAAGGAAAGGAACAACGTCCAGGAGGGACCAGGACGTGGAAACCTACAATAACATACCAGTAGAGAGGCAATAGTGAAAACAAAGAAGTGGACCAGGAGTTGGGACCAACCAATGATGTTACTGGACGGTCCGGAGAGGATGTCTTAGTGAAGTACCGAAGTGATGAACGGCTTGATGCCGACAAAGTACGCAGAAGGTGCTAGATTTTAGCGAATTTCAATGCTTTCCGATGCTTTCCGTAGGTTAGTGATGCTGCAAAGTAGCGCGAAGCGCGCAAGTGCGAGACAAGCCGTTAGGTGTGTCGGAGCACCTGTACCATATATTGCACATCTTTTCATGTTACTATCATTCTTGCGAGTTTCAGCTGAACCTTCATCCCCACCCCTCCCCCTCCCCTCCCCGTTCCAATTAGGCTTGCACTTTAACATAAGCTAACCTAAAAGATGAGGCGCTGTGACAACGGAGGGGTTGGTGAAATTCAAAAAAATATATATATGCCTAGGTAGACATTTATGTAAGCAATACAAAACCACTTACCATTTAACCGGAATGGTCCTCCATGTTGCTTGAGGGGGGGGGGGGTCGCCCGAGTAACTTAAAGCCTGAGGAGAGATACTCCTCTTTTTAATTTGCTTCCAAATTTTGGGCAAGGGAAGGGACTCCGGGGTGTAGGCAATTTAAACACGGGTGCGTAACAGGGCCACACCCCGGAGTCCCTTCCCTTGCCAAAATCTGAATCCCCCTCGCTCTCATCCCCCTCGGCGCGCCTCCTCTTCCTCCCGAATCCACCACCCTCGCTCTCACCCCCCTCGGCGCGCCTCCCCCTCCCCTCCCTCCCACATCATACACAAATATAAAAAAACCTCTAAAAACTCTAGACAAAAAACATAAAAACTCACCGCGGCCGTGCAACGCGTGCGCCCGCCTATTGGTTGCGGGGCCACTCGCCCCCGCGAGCGCGGTTCCGAACGTGGTAGGTTAGACTCCAGACGGAAGAGTCCGGCCTTTTCTGTGCTCTCCTCCGCTGTCGCGGAGGAGAGCACAGATTGGGCTAGGGAAGGGACTCCGGGGTGTGGCGAGTCACCAGACGCGAAATAAAGCAGGGCTCGTGCGCCGAGACTGCGGTCGCGGGGGGCGAGATGCCCGGAGACCGGTGAAGTGGTCCGCTTGGAATGGTTTTTCGTCGCGCCGTCTCGCGCCGTCTCGCGCACTCCACGCCTCCGTTCTCTCTCCTCGTGCAATATCATCTTCTCTCCAGGACCCACGTCCGATAGTAGGAGCACGCCCTTTAAATTGCCCGCCGAAGTTCACGGCCGCGGTGTTTTTATGTTTTTTTTTGTTTAGAGTTTTTTTTACTTGTGTATGATGTGGGAGCGAGGGAGGAGGGATAGGCGTGCCGAGGGAGGTTGGAGCGAGGTGGGGGGTGGATTCGGGAGGAAGGGGAGGCACGCCGAGGGGGATGGAAGCGAGGGGGGATTCAGATTTGGGCAAGGGAAGGGACTCCGGGGTGTAGGCTATGTAAACACGGGTGCGTAGCTCGGCCACACCCCGGAGTCCCTTCCCTTACCCAAATCTGTGGCACAGAACAGATACTCGGACGACCCCCCCCCAAGCAACATGGAGGACCATTCCGGTTAAATGGTAAGTGGTTTTGTATTGTATTGTTTTGTATTGTACATAAATGTCTACCTAGGCATATATATATATTTTTTGAATTTTGCTAACCTCCCCGTTGTCACATAGCGCCAAAGATGATAAAGTTTTGAGACTGCTCTGCCTAAGAATATGCACTACATTGACGTTACCCAGCTGTGGACTTCGGAGGAGCACTAGCTGAGACAAATCTCAAATTTTGAATTTCCCACACCGGTTTAAGGTCCAACTGGAAAGAGTACGCTACTTCACTGCTATCGCACCCTGAGTGCTTGCAACTATTGAATGTGCAAGAACGGTGCGACAAAATTGTGAAGCCGATCTACTAGTTGTGCCGCCCGCCGCCTGTTGCAGCGCCGCAAAAGTATGCGGAGCCTGGCGCAGTGCGAGTAAAGGAGGTGCATTGTTGTCATGCATCCCCCCTTACTCGCAAAAATGATGATGGCTTTTATTCTTCATTTTTCATGCTGCAGTTTTATAAACCAACGGAACCCTATAGGTGGGGTGGAGCACGCGAAGGGAAACGCAACATACTGCCCTGGCACAAGCTGTGTATTGATGAGATCCACGCCTAGGTGGTGCCTCTCCCTACTCTCACAGGCCTTTGGAGGACTACGTTACAGCGGCGCAAGTAGGTTCGGAGGACATCTCCTTGTACTCAGATGATATTCGCCTTTGCGAGAGGGTGGCCATGAGACCTAATCACTTGCTGCTGTAGCAATGTGCCAGCGCCGGCTCACGTCATCCGAGCCGTTGTCATTGCAGCTCGTTTTCGTCGCCCAGGGGAGTGGGCAGCTGGGTTCGCACGCTCTTCGAACGCAGAACCAGGTTAGGGAAGGGACTCCAGGGTGCGTGCGATCCAAGCTGCTTGTGTGGAAACTGCTTTCGTCTCCCAGAGGGAGTCGGCAGCTGAATTCTGCGCTCTTGGAGGTCGTGGGTTCGGTTCACCGTCATTGGTCACGTTGGCGTTCATGTGGACGCCAACGTGACCAACGATGCAACAGTAGCAGCCGCATGCTACAGTATCCCGCAAACCTGCACAACAATCCGCGACTCCATCGGCAAAAGGTAGTTAGATCTAATATAAGCAAGGCCGGCTGTGCATAGCGCGACGCCCATCGTGCCTATTTGCTCCTGCACAGCGTAGGGATGCAGATGCTTCAATATGTGTTGCCTTTCCAACAGGGATTGCACCTAGGTTGGATCTGCACCAACAGTTTAGCATTGAGGATGTCACATCATTTGCTGTGATTCTGTTTTTTCTGTGTTCGATCGATGCAATGTATTCGGTGCTCACCTCGCTCAGTCGTATGAGGAAATCTCCATGTCTAGTTAGTAGGACGGCGACGTCCTCTCTTGGAAGCAGGCCATGAAAGTAGTCCTGCTTGATAAGTGCTGGGTCGAACTGCAACGAATTGCTGCCAAAGAGTCGTTGACACAGTGACTGACGAGTGACTAACAGTCTGTGCAGGAGGAATATCCGGTGCTTTGGTTTTTCGTTCCGGCATTACTGGAAGCTAGTAGATGTGAGTTTAAAATGAAGTAAACTACACCTCGCTCAGCTTATTTATAGTTTTTCGACATAAACACCGAGTTTTTTATCATTGCTGAAAATCGAGTGATGATAGGCGACAAGCGCGCCTACAAGGGTTAAAGGCAAATGCGGTGGTTCGCAAGCACCGTATCTGTCCAATTCTGTTCCATTCCACCCGTGTGAAGGAGTTACACCATATCAGATGAGGATTGCAAGTTAAGGTTCATTAAACTGTGCATTCGAAAAGTCTTGCAACACTTTACGCTACTGCCTGTTAAATTTGTTAAAGCTCTTACAGTATTGCTCTTGTGTGGTGACGTCACAGTACATTCTCGAAGTTTCCTCAATCATACTATATAAGGCCTCATCGAGTACGAATACAGCAACAATGTCAACGATAAGCAGCAGCATCCTATGTCCTATCGTCTACTACGAATTTCCTCAAGGCCATTCCGCAAGGGCTGCAACCTCCACCACCTGCGCTGCATCCAAGGAGGGAAATCATTCACCATTCCACAGTGGCCCGTTGGTAACAGCGCTTCGAGGCTGGAGATATTTCTCTCGAAGGTCGACCTCGTTCCGGACTCCCCTCTGTTGCGGAAGGAGATTGCGCGAAGCCTCCAAGGCGAAGCCAAATTCAACGATTCGCGAATTGGCGGCGACACTTGGATGTACGCAAAGCACCGTCGTGAGGCAGCTGGAGATCCTTGGGTACCGCAAAGTCTTGTCGTCTTGGGTACTACATGAGTTGGAGGACTCTGACAAGGCATGCCGTGTCAGTGTTGCTGAGTCGCTGCTTCTTCGCCTGCACAGAAAGAAATTTCTGAAGGACATTGCTACTGGTTATGAAAACTGGGTTCTTTATGTTAACCACACCCGCACGAGCCAATGCCTCCCACGCGAAGAACCGGCTCCAAGACAACCGATGACAACCGACGCCATCCCCCAAAAACGTCCAGAACGGGAAGATGTCTACCTGCTGCACGACAGCGCGCGTCCTCATGTCGCAAAAGTGAGTAACGAGAAAATCCAGGAGTGAGGCTGGGAAGTACTGACTCTCCAGACTTCGCTCCTTCTGACTACCACCTGTTCAGAGCTCTGAAGCAGCATCTTCGAGGAGAGAGTTCGATGATCGACGTCAACTGAAAATGGAGGTTTCCGAATTCTTTTCCTCACAGCCCTCGGAATTCTGGCGGAAAGGAATTGAAAGGCTGCCTGAAAGATGGAGCAGGATCTTAGACTTGGATGGGGAATATATCGTGGACTGAGTTTTTGTATATTGTATTATATTGTATTGTATTGTATCGTAACATTGTTGTGCTAATGTTGCAAGAGTTTTCGATCAACCCAATAAGTTCCTTTAAGTGCTCACTCTTTGACAACATCCCCCTACTTAAAATAAGGATCGCGTTCTTTCTGATGATATGTGATGAACTGTTAACAACTTTGTAAGTAAACTTACTGGGTTTCTGAGGACTACAGTATTCACAGAGGACGCGGTACGACCGTTTCTTCCTTGCTCGAGATTATTACTTGCTGAGGACCTTTATTTCCATCTTGGTCACTGTTGGAAGTTGGTTGATGATTGTAGGGCCGTGGAACCCTCCAAGGCATCTTCGATATTTATAGGCACATATGAAGCGCTTCCATAGCGACTGAAGCAACATTTTGCCAAACGACTGTCGAAGGACAACAGAAGAATCTGACGGAAAAAATCGAAGATGCCTTAGAGGGTTCCGCAGTGGTCTCAGCTACCTTCGATTCAATCCGACGTTCGATGGACATGCTGATTCCGCGCGGAAATGTTTTCTTTATTTTCTGCCTTATGCAAACGTAATGAACAAATTGAAACCGCATATGGAACAGTGGAGAAACGAATGAAGAGAAATTTGAGAATATGATCACGACGATCATCACGTGAACTATCTACACATGCATGTTGAGAATGCGACTAGTTTCAAGTGATACAATAGTATCTACGATCATCGCTGTATGATGAGGACAATGCAGCAATAATACACATCACAAAGTATTTCGTTCTTGAGGAACAACAGCAATGCCAGTACATTTAACAGTAAATTTCTGAGAAGCGTTTCGTGCTCATTGACAGACACCTTTTTGAGCAGATTGACCCGGCGGACATGATCGAGCTGAAATTGGATAATACTTGAAATGGACTGCTAGATGACTAACGAACAGGGGTTGCAATTATTGAATAAGGTGTCGGTCATGGCAAGATGTTTCACAGTACTTCCTTAACCTCATCTATTATACATTGTTTCTCACCGAATGTTAACACTGTTTGAACAGCCGCAATATTACTATCCGCGCGAAATAAATGGCCGCCCAACCCGTTTCACAACATATGAACAGGATCAAAAAACGTCGCTGTTCTATTCGGGAGGATGAGAGCTCATTTCACACAAAGTAGACAACAATTAGTAACATCAACGTTTTCAAAGGAATCGATCGCGCAATGTTGATCGATACCATCGATTATGCCGAGAATTTACGCTTGAATGGAATCACTTGACTGATTGTGTGGGGGGCTGACTAATTGATTTGTTGGTTAAGTCCCCCCGAACCTCGTGGGCTTTGGAGAGGCTTTACACCAGTAATCTATAAAGATCAATACCGAATTTCAGAGAAGAGCTACCCAACAATCAATTTGACTGACAGGCTGGCTGACTACTGATTAGGTGTCAAAAGATGGCTTACCACAATATGTTGTTCGTCTTCCGTTCCTGACGCCAGTGACCTTCACCATGTAGCGTGGGCATTCAACTAAAATTCCTTTTAAAAATTGCAATTTACTCTGATTTCATTCGATTTTTCAAAGAAAAGGTATGAGATAAAAGACGTAAAGACATAAGAGGCGTACTTTCCAGGCTAGTTGACCAAGCGTTGTCCCGAGCAGACGCGACCGAACAGCATTGGAGCACCTGAATTCTTTCGCTGCACACATACAATGTAAAAGAAAAGCTATAAAATCAGAAATTTGTTAAGAATAGATAAAAGTAAAAGCGGGGATTAGTTTAATGTTCTAAGAATTGGAATCTATGTACCTTTGTCACTGTATGCGGTAGACAGAGATAGCCACTAGGACAAGCTCGAGACTTAGAGTCGCACTGCACCGGTTCTTGCGTCGACGGATACAGTAGCACAGAGCCGCGTTCGCATCCACCGTCTGAATCACTTTGCTACGACACTAGGTTTCAATTTATTTATTTGCTTATTTATCGCATGATTTGTTTATTTATTGTACGCTAAAAGATGGCCTTAACAACTCCTGCGCATAATTTTTGTGACAATCAGGAGACGAGATGTAATTTCAAAGAAGACAGAAAAGTACTGAATAGATTGTAAAATTGTGTTGATTAATCAGATTAATAATGAAATCTTTTATATCGTTTTATTATAGTCTTGAAGAGGTAGTCCGCCTGATGGAAGGGTATGTAAGTGTTGGATTCTCGTCTGGTAATTCAGGATTTTCTAGTAACTAATAGGCAAAGCGTCTTCATAGACGACACTCTTTTACCTTTCATACATATTCAGGCTTTTCATACCTACTCACCCTTCTGGCTCTTCCCTTATGAACTCATCATAACTGCGTTATTCTGCAACGGCCTAATTGAATATAACTTCGAAACATTTTTCGCTTTCGTTGCGAGTTCATTACGCTGTAATTTCTCAAATTTCCAACCCACACGCATTAACTCAGGTTGTCTACTAGAGGAGTGACCTGTCTCCAAAATGGACATTCTCAAACGGAAAGACGACCTCTTATCGTTAGAGCAAGAGCACTTTCAAAAGGATTGCACGAAGAATTTCCGTGCTTCAAGCTGAGGCTTTTCGTGCTCAAACTCAAGTGGATATGGTGCGCTCCCTTCCAGCTATATTTAGGCTGCCGAAGTTTTTTAAACACATGGACAAGTCTCCCCTCCCCAAGTTCCGGTGTTTCTCCGTATACAGCCTGAATGAAGTTATCCAACGGCGCACTCTGAAGGCTTGCCGGCCAGAGTAGAGTAAATCCTAAGTAGGGAGGCTGTAAATTTTTGACAAGATTCTCCAAACACTTCGAAATAGTCTTGAAGGCTTCACATTTTAAGTGAGGGAAGATAGAAGCACAGTGGACCACTTTTGCCTACTCGATTGAATCCGTCGTTTCTATATGTATTGTAGACGGCGGGCTCTGGGAGCATCCTTGGCATGCCAGAGCACTCCAAGTATGCAACGCTGGAGATATTCCGAAAACATGCGCACGTCCTGAAAAATAAGCTGCTCCAATCGCAAAATGCTGCGCCAGTCAATTTTTGGGCCATCCACGGCGAAAATGCTGTTTTCTGGTAAACATGGATACATTTTTTGTAATCCTCGTAGAGGCGGGTCCAACCTTTCGTCAATGAGCCTACAACTAAAGGTATTATAAACTTCGACGGTTTGCGAAGGATTAATCCGTTACGAACCGTTTCTTTTTTACCGTGCGACGCAAGTGTTGTAGATTCCCTGGGCTCCAGGGCCACCAGCAGTTTTCGAAATGCTATTCTTGGTGGGCAGTCATGAGGCGGATCACAGGCAACTCATATGTAAAAACGTTGATAGTACTACTTGAATAACACCACTGTAGACGGTAAATGTAGAGGACAACCGTAAACATATACCCGTCATCTCCTTGGTTAAAAAAATCTGGGGCTGAATTCCTAAACAATTATACCCGTGGGTATGCGAGGTATAAGGGGAGAGGTAGATAAGAGTCAGGTAGAGATAAAACAAGAGTCCGAGACGTGTCATCGTAGGGTTATCTCTGCCCCTATACCCATGGGTTAGTTGTTGATGAATTTGGCCCCTGGCGTTCACTTGAATACCTTAGAATATAGCCTGATTATCCTCAATTTTCGTTGCAAACTGAAGATGGGAAGGTAATCGAACGCTTTCAAAAAGTCATTAAAAAACTGGTGGAATACAAAATTGATTTCTTGAGATGAGACCATTCGCCTCTAGGTGCGTCAGTATATGTCTCCCAACAATGCTTTTCTAACAAGCAAAGGAAACATTAGGGACAGAACACTGCGATGATCAATGTTTTTAAAGGATGCGCCACGTATCCTGACTCTTCGGGTTTTGCGGAGCCACTCGTATGCACGTTTAGGTTATGCAACAATTTGCGGTGGACAGACAATTGACAGGTCAGTGTTTTTTCTTTCGCGGATGAGTTTGGCGTCCATTCATCAAAGGAAGGGAGGGTTGCTTGCTCTGGGTGAGAAATTGGAACTACAAGCCTGGCGTCGGGTGCACACGTCAATTTGCGCCTCCTCCGACTGCGCCACCTCGTCCTGGCTGGCTGACGTTTAAGTAGATAAAAACACCTTTTCTCATCAGAGCACTCGACTTCTTTGGCACATTCGAACAGCAGTAGTAGTTCTTTTTCAATGACGAAAACCGGCACTGGAAACCGTATGGACACGAGCTGGACGCGCACGACTTCAACTGTCCATTCAGGAGATAGGGTGTCATGCCGGTAGGACAGTGTCCTGCAAACAAGCTATTCGTTAGAGCAGTTGTGAGGTAAGTGGATTGTTGCCAGCACACAGAGGCACATTGTCACTCGAGAAACGTAAAAATGAAATAAAAATTCAAAAAATATGAAAAAGGAAAAATGACAAAGAGAGGAAAAAAGGTTGCAACTATGGAAGGGCCCTACTCGAAAAGTGTTGGCTAGTTTTCGGCTCAGGACAAAAGAATACACCATAGTAGTGCATAGAAAATGATGTTTAACAAGTAGAGATAGACGTATGCACCAATTTTTACCAAAATAAATAAAAATTACCATTTTTAGAAGATCCTGTACCGCGCGGCCTTTCAACCTTCTTCTCGAACTTTACCGGCTTCGTTCCATTGCCTTCTCCGCAGCAGATATTTTGTTTAACCTGTGAAAAAAACGATAAGAAATAAAAATAAAACACAATCAAGTTGGAATTGATTCTTTAGCACGCGACGAAAGCGCGAATGGTGTTGACGTCGCGAGCCCATAACTCCATCCAAGTTCGATGCCTCACCAGAGCGAGCTGCTTATCAAGCAATTCTTGGATCGATGACCAGCTAACAGTAACGTCTTCTAAGGGCAAAGGCTCAACAGATTACATACGTAAGTAATCCTAGCTGTGACAGGGCCAAATAGGCATTATGTAGATGGGTGTTTATGAAATCAAAATCATGTGAAAAAAGTAGGCATGGCACACCATGAGAAAACCAAAATTTTAGGTTCTAAAATATTTGAAATCAAACTTTTTGTAATCAATTTTCACGTCGAACTGGTCACTTTTTAAATTAAACTGGACACTCTTCTAAGCTAGTCTAAAACTTTTGAAATCAAAATGGACTCTTTCAAATCAAAATTAGCTTCTTCTACATTGAGCTAGAAATTTCCCAAAAAGGTTAGGATAATTTTTTGTTCAAGGACAACATTAGAATAACTTTCTTTGAAATTTTGATTCACCTACCCAATAGGTGAACACGTCATACCTTTTTTGAGGAAGAATAATGGTTTAAAACGTGTTTTAAAGAACACGAATCTGTGCATTTTTTAGCGCTAAAATAAGAGATAGCGCATGACCTTCTTCATGACGTCGTGATTTTTAATCCATTGATAGCGAAATTTCTGATTTTATTGAGTTTCAGACAGGGTGCACATTTAACGATTCAACGAACTTAACGAATAACGTTTAGTTAAAATCGGGCTTGACGACTTAATGAAAATTTTTAGAAATTCAACGGAATTTTTAACGGATTTTTTCTCGGTAGGTTTATTACATTCCCTTTAGTCTTCATTAGTATTGCATAAGGGCGTGTGTAGCGCAGTCGGAGGAGGCGCGACTGTCGCGTGCACCCGATACCAGGTTCCTGGTTCGGATTTCCCGCCCAGGCCAACCAAGCCTTCCATCCCTCCGGGGTCGGTGAATTGGTACCAGACTTGTCTGGGAAGGATAGAGCGCTGACTTGTTCATCGGCTGGCCACCGCAAGTCATTGTATGGCCAAATACGCATTCATGTCGCCTCCACGACATCCCGTAGAAGTAGAATGCGCTGGCGCATCCCAGAAGGGATTGAGTAACGCCGTCTTTTATCCTTTAGTATTGCATGCCTCATCCTCCCGATCAGCACTGTCCTAAAAAATTATTGAAATCGGCGACAATATTTTAATGACTTTCTGCTATTTTCATGTTTTCTATGGCGCATTTGAATTTTTGGAAACAATGCATGCTGAAGCTATGAAAGTTCTTCGTCGCCAGGCACCTCAACGAATCCAAAAAGGTATTGGTTTGACCCCCACGTAAGATATCCCTACCCCCACTTGGCGCTGCTTATCCCAAAATACCTTTGCCGCCACCTGAAACATTTGAGAAGAAGAAAATTTCCTCAATCGGTGAATGATTCTAAATGATTTGAGAAAAACGATAAAAACAGAAAATTTGGAAAGCCACTGTTTCTGAACGTTAAAACGTTGACGAACTTGTCACACCCTTCTGACCGTGTGGGATCGTATGACACAATGTCATGTCACGGCCCGGATATTGCAAAAAAAAGGTTGGTCCCACGCACCAGGCACGCGAAAATTGTGCGTTCGTCAACGTGTTGACATTCCACAGAAAGGGTTGTATTTTTATCAAGTCTTTCCGTACTAGCGGGCTGCATCGAGATTGGACGTGCTCGTAGAACAGTCACATGACACGGTTTCGCAAATATGAGTTCGAACATTAAACATTTGCCTTGATTTTTTTCATTTTAATTAGTAGTTTGCAGCTAATTGTATTTTTAGCGAAATTTGAAGACTTACCGGAAATTTATCGAGAATTTTCCGTTAAAAAAAATCGCTAAAAAATTTAACGCACAGAACTTTGTGACTTATAAACGGTACAAAAAACAAATGTAGAGAGCATACATATTCTCAATTCGATGGATTATGTAAGTGGCATTTACACTATCAATCAAATAAAGGTTGTCACTAACTTTTGAGCGAATGGCGCGATCTGAATGCGCTACAGCTTTAATGCGCTTTACGCTTGCTTTTTAGCTGCGCTTTAAGACAGAATTTAACTTATTGTTTTTTTTTCTGAAAACAAAATTTTTTGTTGACTTTTACACTTATTCGGGCAGGTAAACTAAAAAATTCAAACATTGTTGTACCAAATTTTCCTCGAACAAAAAAAATATTCTGACCATCTTGCAAAGTCTGTAATTTAACATGTAAGAAGGTCATTTCGATTTGGAAGAAAAATTGGCTTTGATTTCAAAAGTCCTTGGCTGGGTAAGCGAGTATCCAATTTGATTTGAAAAGTATCCAATTCGAAGTGAACATGGCATTTATTTATACAAATTATTTAAAGACGCGAGTCATAATAACATGCGTAAAGAATCCAACAAAAAGAAAAAAACTGATACAGTCTCATAAAACAACAAGTACAACTCTACTCCAAAAAATAGACCTCTAAATGCTTCCATTAATACGTCTAACTTCCTGACTGGTTACGGCATACTAACGTCTTAAAAACTTAAGATGCCTTAAAAGGGTAAAAACGCAAAAAAAAGTAATGGAATCTAACTACTGAATAATATGGTGCAGGCTTAGTTTCCGCCACGTATTTTTTTTTTGTGTCTCACAACCTTTGGTTGTCGTTTGAGTGGAAATTGAGCCTATAGGGACCATAAATGAAATTCTTCGTTGCTCCACAACCGACAGGAAGCACTCACCAGCGCACTATACTGACAACCATATCCCTCAGGGCAATCGTCGGCGATCTGGCTGCAGTATCGCATCCGAGTGGTGCCTTTTTCATAGAACGCATGCTCAGACGGTGCAGGACAGACGTCTTCCGACGCTACTGCTGGTCGAGGTGAAGATGCTTCTGAAGTCAGCATATAGCCGCTACACCAGCCTATGAAGTTTCGAGTGACATACCTTCACTGGTTCTCACACACGTGTTGCCTTCGATTTTCTCGCCTTTACCGCAGCCGCACGTGTTGTTTAGACAGCGTGAATTCGAAATGCACTGGAAAATTGGTAAAATTTTAATAAAAACCAAGGCCCAGAATGAAAGAAGTATATTTGCAGTTAAACGCGAACTGCCGGAAAAAGAAGGCTCAAAGCTTTTGATTGATATTGTGGGTAGACCCAAACAAGTACTGCAGCTCGTGCTCATGCTCGGTACGAAGCTTATTTCCAACCTTCGTTAATATGCGTTCCAACTCCTGCTTATTTGATTTTAAAACCGTCAAAATGGTCCGTAGCTCCTTAGAGTAAAGTCTGTATGTTATTATTTATTTATTTATTTGGCTTCGGCTCAGGGACGCGCTCTTTATGCGAGATGAGCGGAAAAAGCAAAAATAAGTCGTGCAATTAGAAAAAGAAGGAAGAAACCAAGAACTACAGTACCGCCGCTAAACATTCAACCAAACGACGTTTGCGACGCAAAAACGCCTTTTTTGAGTCGCATCATGATAACTTTGTTCAAAATGAAGGCTTTCTCACCAAAATTTACAAGGGCTCCTAGCATCACCCTACCTACCAGTGGGCATGCAACCGCCATTAAAAACTGGATGGAAGCCTGAAAAAGAGTGCCACAATTAAGGAGGGTCCTAATTACTGTGACCCGACCTAACACCGTCGCCGAGTCTCGCTTAACTATGTCCCCAGGAGCAAATAGGGCTGCCCAGCTAAATTTTAAAATTCTTAAACCTAATTAAATTGTATTTTTCTGCTGTTTATGACCTTCTCCTTGCTGCGACAATTCATTTGGTACCAAATTTGGCAGGAAAATGAGCATGAGTCTGCAGCTGCTTCAACCGATTTTGTTTATTTCAACGGAAGCATTCTCAGTCTAAAGCTTGTATTGTAGCCTGCAATCTTCTCATCTTTAAGGAGGGAAAATGACATAGAGAATTTACGTTTCGAGCTCACTTTGGGCATTTGTTGCTGGTTGCAATTCGTCAAAACTGCAAGTGAACCTTGAGCACTCCCTGTCGCCGATTTTGGCTGCGAATTTCTACGTCCTAAGCAAATGATTTAGTCCAAAAATATGTTGGCTAACCGTACGCAATGTAGAGACTCCAAGTACCAAATATCGAGAAGCCGGCAGATCAGATGGCCGAATTTCTGCTGGTTAAAGTGAAGACTTCTTTCAAAATTGCGACTGAGCTTCTACAGCGTTTCATGCTCAGTCTTTGCAGAATGGATGCTGAGAAGCCCAGCATTCATATCAAGTATTTTTTCGCTCAAAATTTTCAACCAACTCAGACGCCAATATTTTGACGCACCAGATCGAGCGTCGATGTAGAGGTCTTCTTCGAACATAATTGCACTGACCTGACATGCCCTACAGAAACATTGCACTCGGCTGCATGACCATCGAATCCCTCACTTCTCTTTCTCGTAATTACGGGCCTGTTCGAGTTTATGCAGCTCACCAATATCGATCCATGCTGCCAAATCTCGATGGGTTTTTGGGTTTTCGAGATTGCATAGATCACACAGATTCTATGATTCTCAAAATTGTGTGTCTAGCCGAAACGTAAAATATACATTTATCATTTTCACGTCGAGTTGGACACTTTTCGAATTAAATTGGAATTAAACATCTTCCAAATTAAAACTAGTTTCTTACAGCTCAAAAGTAGGCTGACTCGAGCGGTGCTTATTTCGACTAAATTCGATAAAATTTGAGAAAGTTATGTTAGTTCAAAGTAAAGCGCTCAAAACGATGAGAACTCTCCGGACAACCTAATATAATGTATGCAATTCGGAAAACCCAAAAGGTCCTCAAGATTTGGCAGCATGGATCGATATTGGTGAGCTGCATAAAGTCGAACAGGCCCGTAATTACGAGAAAGAGAAGTGAGGGATTCGTTGGTAATGCAGCCGAGAGCAATGTCTCTGTAGGGCATGTCAGGTCAGTGCAATTATGGTCGAAGAAGACCTCTACATCAACGCTCGATCTGGTGCGTCAAAATATTGGCGTCTGGGCTGGTTGAAAATTTTGAGCGAAAAAATACTTAATATGAATGTTGGGCTTCTCAGCATTCATTCTGCAAAGACTGAGCACGAAACGCTGTAGAAGCTCAGTCGCACTTTTGAAAGAAGTCTTCACTTTAACCAGCAGAAATTCGGCCATATGATCACCTGGTTTCTCGATATTTGATACTTGCAGTCTCTACATTGCATACGATTAGCCTATTTTGAACAGAGTTTGTATCATGATGCGACGCAAAAAACGCGTTTTTGCGTCGTAAACGTCGTTTGGTTGAACGTTTAGCGGCGGTACTGTATACGAATGTGATCTAGAATGATACAACAACACAATGCATTTTTTAGTTTTTCGAAATATTGAAACGTCTGTTCAGAAAGGATTGTCAAAGCTTATGCTGAGGTGCTTAGCCTAACAATAAGTGCGTTTTCAAGAAATGAGCGAAGCATGGAATGTAGCGGTTATCCAGGAAAGCCCAGAAAGTTCACAAGGAGAAGGTTCGAGTCTTATGTGTATGCGTCAGAATTTTCAATTCACAGCTCACCAAACATCTGGTAAAAGTGCCTGTAATAATGGCTTCTGAAGACTAGAATGCAATCGAAGAAGGTTCATAATTGAAAATGAAAGGAAGAGTGGTACCTGTAGAGAACTTTTGCATGGCTCTCCAATAGCTGCACGATCTACGCAACGTCCATCAAGTATAATCTGAAAAATATTCATTTTCAATCAGTCATCTCTACTCCTAAAAACTTACCTCAATGCTAGGAAAACGAAAGAAAATAAAGTCAAGTTTGAATGATAAAGCCTTCTGTTAAGTTATCCCTATTCACCTTTCGGATTCACGCATTCTGCTCCTCCTAAGGTCATTCTTTCACTCTCCCCAATCAGCTTCAGTATCTATTTATCTCCTCCAAAGTTATGACAGCTTTGTTCCACCTGGGCCTGACAATGAGATACATGCAAAGTTTCCTGCTAGCAGCGCTAAATATGTCCACTGGTAACATTTCCAGTGAAATTAGAAAACAAAAGCTGAGCTGTTCGTCGACAAAAACTGCCGACGAACAGCACATCTTTTGTTTTCTAATTTCACTGGAACACAGCACACAGTTTTCTAAATCGTAATTTTTTCAAAGGTTTATGACAAAATTTCATGGAAGTAGCAAAATATGCATGCTACATTGCTCGAAGGTGGTCCATCGGTCTACTCTGGGTTTCGAAAAACACAGTCTACCGGGGTTGTCGTTGAACTTCGTTGTAAACTAGACAGAAAAGTGTTTGTGCACTGAAGTCTCAAGTGAGTGTTATAAAACAGGTGGCAAAACACCCTTTTCATGATGAATGCACACCTTCCCGTAGAGACGGAAATCGTGACACATACATGAGCAGTTGGGTAACGTACAGCTTATTCATCTCTTTCTACTTTTCGCAATCAGAAGGTAAGTCCGAGACTCTCTCTTACCTGAGAGGATTTGCACTCCGTTTCAACGCACTCTTCGTTCACGATATGCTGGTCCGATGCACATCTGCAAAACGGGAGTAGACACATATTCACAGACATACACATTCAGGCGAGCTGGCTGCATTAAATAAATTTCAAACCATAGTCTCGATGAACAAAGAAATTTTAGAGCACCGATTCCTTAATTTTTCGAACAACAGTGCCAATGAGAGTAACGATTTTCGAATTTTCGAACAAGTGAAGTGACTTTCTTTGAATATTTAATTAGACAAACAAACGAGCAACTTCTTCTCACATTAGGTGTACAATCGTACAATCGAAGGAATGAACAAATTTGCTCAAGTCTGCATCAAAAAATTTGAAAACTAAAAATCGATTTCGATCGTAATTCGGCTACGATTTTTATAAAATCCGGTCGACCTGCGTGACTAGATGGATAAGACGTTTGACTTCTGATCAGAAGACGGTTTGATCCCGGGCACTACCTTAATTTGAGCACGTGTAGCGTAGTCGAAGGAAGTGTGTCGCTGTCGCGTGCACCCAATATCGTTCCGATTTCCCGCTCAGGCCAACCAAGCCTTCCATCCCTCCGTGGTCGGTGAAATGGTACCAGACTTGTCTGGGAAGGATAAAGCGCTGTCTTGTTCATCGGCTGGCCACCGCAAGTCATTGTATGGCCAAATACGCATTCAAATCGCCTCCACTATACCCCGAAGGAGTAGAATGCGTAGCGCATCCCAAAAGCGATTGAATAACGTCGTCCTTTACCCTTATTCATTTATCCTATGGTCCGACAGGCTAGCCAACCTTCTGTATTGCATAAGAATTCGAATATTATTCGAGCATTGCTCGATAGTACTTCGACTCGATGCTCAACTCAAATTTAAGCACTATTTGAACAGAAGTACTTTGAAATGTTCGATTTTGAAAAAATCTTTGACTAATGGCAATTTTGGGCGCGTGTGGCGCAGTCGGAGGAGCCGCCGACTGTCGCGTGCACCCGATACCAAGTCCCTGGTTCGGATTTCCCGCCCACGCCAACCAAGCCCTCCATCCCTCAGGGGTTGGTGAATTGGTACCAGACGTGTCTGGGAAGGATAGAGCGCTGACTTGTTCATCGGCTGGCCACCGCAAGTCATTGTATGGCCAAATACGCATTAAAATCACCTCCCGACATATCGTAGGAGTAAAATGCGCTGGCGCATCCCAGAAGGAATTGAGTAACGCCGTCCTTTATCCTTATCCTTAACGGCAATTTGGACGCGCGATAAGGTAGTTGCAGGAGTCGAGGTTCTTGGTGGATGTTCCACCCTTGCCCTCCAATTCCTCTATCCCTACAGGATCGCCGAATTAGCACCGCCTCTATTTGGGAGTCATAAAAAGTCAGCATTTGGTATATACCAAATACGCAATCGATGAAATGTACAACATTCCGTAGAAGAGTGATGGGGCACATTCCTAACAGGAATTCATTAAGGTTGTCCTTCTCCTTACTCTCATCACACAGTGATTTATGTTTTTGCATAAATAAACAAATATCAAACGAAATATTCGATTGAAGTCCGATCATGTTAATCGAGCTCAACTATGCTATTTCAAATAATCCTAAAATTTTGGTTAGCGTTACGTTGCAGTGCACTGCTAGGAAAAAGTATATTCCTCTTGGTCATGTTCGGAGCAGATGTTCAATTCTAGCAACACATTTCTCACATTCTTACAGTTGTAGAGACGAATCTAAACACAAACTCACGTGCAGACGTTCTTCTTACACTTGCTTCCACCAGCACATTCCTCGTCATGGTGGCAGGCACCGGCGATCTTCACCCGCACGATACACGTTCCGTTCACCATTTTCTCGTTTTCGCGACACTCTAGGCAAAGAAGGGGTTGTTTTTTCGAAACTAAAAAATGCAGGAAAACGAAGAGACAAGTATAAGAAAATGTGAAGAGATTGCTTCTGTAATGCTATGCACTGCATGGCTTTCACTTTTGTGTTCTAGGCCTAGCTTAACGGTTTGACGTGAGCTGCGTTATAAGGTGAGCTGCGTTATATCACGTACTTATAAGTACGAGCAATAATCGATGAAAAATTTTGCTCCCTGAAATTTTTCACAGGTGAAAATACAGTAAAGGTAGTTTCTGACACTATTTTGGATATAAATTCCGGTACATGTCGCTTGGATGCTCAGCAGAGGTGCGGCACCAGTCAGGGCACCTGCGCACCTCGGGAATCGGACACGTCTTCACTTTCTGAACTGTGAATACATAGGCAATCCCACTCATGTCTTCTGGTTTTTGGGCAGCATAAACACAAAAAAATATCGCTGTTTTGTGATTTCCCTATAGCTCTCTTCTAAGTGGCCCGTTCAAAAACAAATGTTACCATCCAAATTCAATGTGGGTATTCTATCCAGCGGTACAGGTATCATACAGTGGTTTTAGAATTATAGTTTGAGCGACCGGTAAAACCTGACGGTGGCGACCCTCCTCCGTCGCTCGAGATAATTGCACAACTGGGTCTAGGTTTCATAGGTCTCGAATCTACTTTTTTTCTAAAACCACTGTATGACACCTACTTCATTGGATAGATCGCCCACATTGAAGTCGGACGGTGAAGTTTGATTCTTGAATAGGCCCTTTTGAAGAGATATACGAGAAATCGTTGAAAACAGCGGTTTTTCTGCATTAATTCCTCCTAAAAACCAAAAGAGAGGAGCGGTATAGTATGTGTAGGAGGCCGAAATCTGGAACCGCTTCACTCCTCCAGATGTGGTCCAACTACATATCCCACCGACCGCTGATCTCACCACTCCCGTTCTTCGAACGAAAAGAAAAGTCCAATAGTATGAGGAATGCTGTTGATTCTAATAAATCTAATGTTGAATCGAATCTTAATGGGAAGATAATAATAGGTGATTATAATAGACAAGCCATAAGAGCGGCCTTTCGGCCGCACTGACGACTTCCCAACGGCTTCGCCGTAGTAGTAACTTCTCATCATCAATTTTAGCTGCAACCTATGTCAGGCAACCTTTCCGCCTTAACTACGCCGATTGCGGCAAGTTAGAAAGAAACAGAAAAAATGAAGGATATCTTTAAAAATGGATAATTTGATTAATATTGATTGATGGTGATCGATACTTCAAAAACAAAGCGCCTCAATCACCCCCAGGGCTGAAGTTTCGGACCGCTTGAACGACATCCACAGAAAATCGATAGATTGATCAATATCTATTGGTGGCTACCGATACTTTCAAAAAAAAACGAACTTCAGATTCGTGTTTAGCGTTCTCGATTACCCCCAGGGCTAGAGCTTCGGGTCGTCATCAATTGTTGAGTATCGGCAAGACACAGTGTCCCCACATGTGACGGACGGATGGAAGGACGGAAGCACCCTTTTTTATATGTAGTAGGATGATGTGAACAGCATGAAGAGCATAAATATGAAACAACCTATTCAACAGGAACCTAATCTCTGACCGTTCGATCATGAAGCACTCAAACGACCCACTACGCCAACAGAGCAATTGTTGGGCAACTGGATGCTTCACCTCACAAAGGCTGCGGCCGCTTGGGCCAGCAGTATCCGTCCCTCGGATTTTCGCAGAAAATTTTTTCTCAAAGTTCCCTGTGGTCAGCTGTAATTTTGGATTTGCGCCATTTCAATGGATTGGATTCCAGCCATTGTGGTGGTTTTCGCAGCTCAAGCTGACCGCTCTGGCCATTCTGTAGTAAGAGGTCAGTCGTAAGGTGCCGATTACCGTTGTCCTCCTTGCTACAGCAAATATTCTTTCCGTTCCCGTAGACACTTTTCACGCATTCGAAGCCATCTGCGCACATGTCGGGTCCCGGTAGGCATTCCTGAGCGTTTCCATCAACGGCGATATAGGCGGCTCGTCGGGATGGACATCCTGAACAGCAGAATTTCTTGAAAATCGACTACGACAGGATTAACCGATCACATTTCTAAAGGTGTTAATTTTGTATCTGCAGTTTTGTGCCGTACTCGTTACCTCCACTTTGACCGCAGCACTGGAACTGCGATCGCTTTGACGAGAACTGACAGAAGAAACCGGTAGGGCAGGACTTATCCTAAAACAGTGTCTTCAGAGCGAAGTGATTTTTGACTTCATAATCCACCCTTTAATCATTGTGTCGAGCGAACAGAATTTCAACTAGTCACTCATTCTATTCCACCTCAGTGGAGTCCATAGCGCATGAGCGCTAGAACGTTCTTTTCACCCTCTGGTGTCAGATTTTTTCCCAACGATGCTCAGAAGTTGAATTTGGTGATGAGATCTCACTTCTCCTGCTGTACAGAGACGTGGCTGGCTCGTTCGGCGGTCGACCAGGGCGAACTGATTTTTGGAACAACCGTCATCTAGAAAAAGCATTCATAAGCCGATATATTCTTTCAGAACCCTCCGATGAAGTAGATCCTTCTTTATTTGGTAAAGTTTGAGAGAAGAGATGCACCGAGTTTATTCGGTTTCGTCTGACGAACAGGACGCGTTCCACAGCACTGGTACTTCTGATTCGCCAATGACCACTGACAGGTGTACTCGGTTGGACAGCTCATCTCTGAAAGACGTTCCTCTTTCTGTGAAAGTTTAGACAAGTAAACTGTGGAATGTAAGGAATTCCTAATCCTTATTCGAATTTTGTTTCGGATTTTGCTCATGAATACGGAATTGTGTACCACCAACCTTCGACATTAAAGGGATCGCAGCTTTTCACCTGTCCATTGTCCACGTAAGCGAATTGGGTTGGAGGGCAACCATCTGAAACATTCGCTTTAAGGCATTACTTGCTTTGGACACCCACATGCAAAGTGGTGTGTCCTGAAAGAACCTACATGTTCCCGCGACACCTGCAAAACCTACCCTAACCACTTGATGAGTCAGCAGAGCTCGCTCAGGGGTTCAGATTTTATATTACCAAACTTTAAGACTATTCAAAAGGTTGGTGTCGATACGGAATTCTATCGGATAGAAGCAATATCCGAACCAGGAGTGCACAGAAAGTTCTGGGCGTTTTTTTATTTTTAAAAGGAATTCGTTGACGAAAGAATTTCGTCAAATTTCTTGTAAACCGTTACATTTCGTTAAAACATACAATTAGCTGCAAACTCTTATTTCAAATAAAAAATTAAAATGAAACGTTGTATATTCCTACTAAGACAGGTGAACAACTGAAGATCAATGAACGCAATGTTACATAAACGTTTCACTACCAATAAAGAGCGGTCATCAAATTAATGCAACTTTTAGCAAAGAATTAAAGTTCAAATTAGATCAGGTAGTCCCCGGAGTTCTATCCCTTTCTTAATTCTCTGCGAAATGTGTAAGTAGGACTGCTCTAGGAGCATGTGCAATTTCGATGATGTTTTTGTTTATTCTTGCTGATTTCAATAGTTTTCAGCAGCAGCCCTAATCGGGAGGGTGAAGCTTGCAACTTGTAAAGCTAACAGCTTGTAAAGACTAAGAGGAAAAGCGATGAATTTGTTGAGAAAACGTCATGAACTTATTGAAAAAAGAAACGCAAAAAAACAGTTCCAAAATTTCCATTAAGTCGCTAAGCCAGAAAATGGAACAAAAATGCCGTTAGTTCATTAAATTCGTTGGCTTGTCAACCGTTCAATGTACACCAGTGATCCGAATCCTTGCGCGCTCTTCAGGTCTTTGATGGTGACAGACAATTCAAGACGTTGAGTTGCTCCCGTTGAGTTGTGACTGATCCATCCCGCAATCTCTTTCTGACCAGGAGACTATCATAACGGGAGGTCGGTACCGCCCAAGATCGGCAGAATCGGTATGGGCAGAATCGCCTCTCTCTGGGAAATGACAAAATGCAAACATCTCGACCCCAACACAACTCTGCGCAGAGCTATTGACGACGGAATTTGGGCCGTTGGCGACGTTAGCCCTATGCCTCCACGCAGAGGGCGGCTCAAGTTGGTTGGAAGCAGCGATCATGGGGATTTCGCCGCCCTACTACCCAATGCACCACCGCGGCTCGTTCGTCACCGCTGTTTCCAGCCAACTTGAGCCCGGCCTCCGCGCGCAGGCAAAGGGCTAACGCCGCCATAGTCCCAGCTTCCGTCGTCCCTAACTCTGCGCAGAGTTGTACTGGGGTCGGTGTATTTGCATTTTGTGGCTTCCTAGAGAGAGGCGATGCTGCCCGTATACAACACCTCGGCCGTCCGACCTACCGTGAGATAGTCTCCTAGTGAGGCACAGAATCGCATGGAATGTCTGACAGCATTGTGCCCCTCATGACAAGGATGCCACTGAATAGATAGGTTGTCCGTTCTGTACAGTCTTCTGTCTTGTGTGTTGGGTCGGACAACTTTAGAGGTTCCGCCAATTTAGGGCAGCGAATATTCCATACTGAGTCTTTGCCTAAGTTTTATATTTCACCACGCCACAAAAAGTTTTGTAGAGACAAACTCATGGTTTCAAGTGCATTATACGCATAACAGATTCCCCGAAGTTATAGGTGTTCACCTCACTTTCAGGAAAGGTCAAACGTCCGTTTTCTTATGGTAGAGCTTTATACCTTGCTCGGAAACACAGAGACAGGATTTAATTAAAATTTTTGAGTGTTAAGAAGGAATTGCCAAAAAAACTCAGCCGAGAAGTAGTGACATGATGACACACTTCGTCTTTTTTTGGACAAATCGCACCTAATTCCTTAGCCCTCCAACTCCTATCCCTTCCTTTCGGTGGAATCCAGGTCTGGGACGCGTTGATTGTTGTTGTTGTTAGTATAAATATCATAGTTCTTTTAGATCAGAAGAAGGGCTTAAGGCGCGAAACGTTGTCAAGAAATATTTTGCTCTTTCGAGCATCGCTCTCACGAAAAAAGTTCAAAAACTGTAGAACTAATTTGATTTTGTCTGATTTTCATTATAGTCGCTCTCAAAGCTTTATTTACTCACAGTTCATGGAATGCTTTCGGAGGAGAATTCTCTCCATGTACAAGTGGAGCTCAAAGATAAAGGATAAAGGACACCGTTATTCAACCCTATTTGGGATGCGCCACGCATTCTACTTCTACGGGATGTCGTGGAGGCGTGTTGAATGCGTATTTGGCCATACAATGACTTGCGGTGGCTAGCCGATGTACTAGTCAGTGCTTTATCCTTCCCAGACAAATCTGGTACCAATTCATCGACCCCGGAGGGATGGAAGGGTTGGTTGGCCTGGGCGGGAAACCCGAGCCAGGAACCTGGTATCGGTGCAGGCGACAGCCGGCGCCTCCTCCGACTGCGCTCCACGCGCCCAGCTCAAAGATGCTATCTAGGAATTCACGAGCTCTAACTGTCCAGTTGTCCATAACTTGAAGATAGTTATTAGTTAGATTTATTGGCGCAGATACGCATTATAGTGGTGCTCGAACGAATATATTCGAATAATTATTCGAACAGTCGAAAAATCGATATTTCTAGATCTCAAATAATCGTTCGAATCTGAACATCGATGTTTTTAGAAAGTGGAATGACCGAATGCAAACATCAAAAGGGAGCCGTATTCGAATATTATTCAAAAATCGAATATTTCAACTTTACTCGAAAATCCAACAATTTTATTCGAATACTGAATAAACTCCAAATCTTCACGATGGCACAGAACCTGATTCTGAACAAATCCTTCGACTCATCGATTATTCGAATAAACGGAAAATTGAGCTTAATCGATTTTCGATCATTCGAACGAGTAGATTTCTTTGTTCATTCGCTCGACATCGTTCTACATCGAATAAACTCGTTCATTCATTCGTTCGATAAAATGTCTTAAAAGCAGAAGTTTAGTAACCACCACCAATGACACTAGATAGACTGACATTAGTGCTTACAGTGTCCACGCCCACCAAGGCGCGCTTTTGATTACAGGTGTTAGCAGACGTACTAGCTTCCTTGAAGCTCAGAAGTGTTAAAATACCCGTAATCAAAGCTCAAATTTTGTTGTCTTGGAAGAACCATCCAGATGTATTCATCGGCGACACACCGCTTCTCAAGACCGTACCGTTCACACCGTCCCTGTCCTTTCCTGCACAGCAGTAGTAGTTGGTTGTTTCAGGCTGTTGCTGGCAGGTATACCCCTGAAACATGTCAGAAGTTAGAACTAGAGATAGTCGCTCCTCGTTCTGGAGCTGAACCAACCTGTGGACAAAAGGCGAATCCTTCACTAGAACAAGTGGTGGGCATCTGCGACTTTTCGTCCAAGTGGAAAGCCACACTTCCGGGACAGATCGCTGAAAGAGATGGAAATGACTCTGCAGTCTAGAACTTCAAAAGGATGAGGAACTCACTGTGCTGACTGCAACAGTATCCCTGGAATGCGCCAGGCACCTCACTTTGACACTGGAACGACGGCGGGCAGCCTCCTCCGCCGTGAGTGATATGGCACTAAATAGGAACGCGTTTAGAGGCACAAGATAGAAGAAAGACTAAAGGAGGGCATCACTTAGTTACTTTTGGGCTGCGCCACGCTTTCTACTTCTGTGGGACGTCGCGGGGATGACTTGAAAGCGTATTTGAACATACAGTGACTTGCGAGGGCCAGCCGATGAACAAATCAGCTCTTCATCCTTCAAGACAAGTCTGATACCAATTCACCGACCTGGAGAGGTGGACTGCTTGGTTGGTCGGGGCGGTGAATTCAAACTAGGAGCCCGGTATCGGATGCACGCGATAGTCGATACGTCCTCCGACTGCGTTACATGCGCGCAACAGATGTATAAAGAAGAATAAAATTGTTTTCGAAGAGTGCGCCACGCACTTTACTTTCACACGATATTGTGAGAGCTCCTTGATTCACCATCTGGGGTATTAACCACAGTGATTTGTCTCCTTCACTAGCCTATCTCGAGCTATTTTCTGACTAGATAGTCAGACAATTGGCACAGCCCGACCTACAGTAGTCGTAGGCGCCCATTCACATCTACATGTCTGCTGAATTCAACTGTGACGATTAGTGTGACCCCAAGGAGCGGCCTATCACTACGCCGTATCTACTCATAACTTCCCTATCAGTCGTCCTTTTTCATTAGAGCGTAGAGTAGTGGACTAACAGGGCATATTTCAAATGCCTTGCAGAAACACCTCTTTGTATTTCGTTCACTGTAACATTCAAATAGGGGTTCAAATCTCTTCAGACATGTCGTGGAACGAAAACGTAAGTCTTACTGGATTTGCGCTAGTTTTGACTTCAAGCCTCCCCATAAGACTAACAGCTTCTTCTTACCTGCAAAGGCAGCTGAGTAGCAGGGTAGCGGAAGATGGCACGGCCAGCCGGGCACAGACCTGAAATTTGTCAGAAATCGAACTTTCCCCGAGAGCTTACTAGTCAGGTCGCTAAGCAAAGAACAAACAAATCTGGAAACACAATGGAACGTCTCGAAAGAAAAACGGGGCAATCCATTTTCTGTCAGGCAGGTTTAAAGCTCACACCATTGTGATAACCTTTTAATAACAGGGCTGACATTTTTAGATTTCTAGATTTTAAATTTCTAACTTCCAGAAGTACTAGATGTTCTAAAATATCCGCAAAAATGCAAAAATTCTCTATCCCTTTTCAAGGACCTCTTTTCGCTCGCAGATGAACCAGAAGATGCAGCTTCTTTGCACGCTTCAATGTAGTTTGTCACAGAATTTTAGCAAAAATTTAATATGTATTTATTTTTATTTGTTTACTATTTAATACATTATGCAATAATAGGTTGCCCTGGATGCTCGTGTTTTATTTATGATTAATTAAAATACGTAAGGCGCTGTCGATACCCTTATGGATCACGATACCGTATCCTATCAGGCAGGCGCCTGAGACTCGGCTGGGCCACGAAATCAGAAGGCGGGGCTAGCAGGGCAGTCTGGTGACAGTTCGGCCTGTCCTCTGGCCAACTTGCTCCCCTCCTCTTCCCTGTCCGACCAGACATCGGAGAGATCGGAGCCGGTGTGGTGTCAAGAGAGCTGCGGCTCTCCCTCGACAGGTTCCGTAAGTGATTAGCATTACGTAAGATGAAGTAAAGTGGTCAAAATAGAAAGTGTTCTGTAGTGTAGCAAAGTCCATAGAGACAATACCGCTGATGGGATTTTGTACAGACACCTTCCAAAAATTGAACTCTTTGTTCTTTCCCTTGTTCTAGTCTTTTGCCTGAGCTAGAAAGTTCGGCTTTAGAATAACAGAATCTCGTAAACAAAGGTACTGAAATAAACAAACATTTTGTTGCTGGTGTAAGGATGGAATTGCCTAGAAGCGCACCGGTAAAGCACTGCCAACGGAAGCTTTGAGCTTAAAATAGAAAACCAAAACAACAAGACGAAATCTGAATGACTTAGGCTTCAGCTATCAAAAACTGACTTGCTCAGCCGGCTTCCCGCACAAGGAAAAGAATGAAGTTCACTGAGTTCTCTGTACTGTACAGCCTCGACAAATGCGGGTGCCAATGGTAGCCTCCAGACTTTTGATTACGTCGTTTATGTTGATGAAATAGCAACCGAATGGAAAAGGCACCTTGACGCATGTAGTTAAACGTTTTCACTAATTTTGCCTGTCGAGGAGGTTTAGCAAATGAGGACTGTTAGGCTTCTATTGTTTTTCAAGCATACCGTTTACGTCGTTTACGTTGATGGAATTTTCATTAATTTTTTAAAAGAGAATGATGTGTGTTATAGAAACAAATTACAGCCAGTAACATAAAGTAATTTAGAAAAAATTAAGAAAAGAATTAGCCTTTTAGGATCCATGAAAATCATCCTCGCAAAGACGGAAGAATTTGGATTTGAAAGATATACTTCACGCTGCTTGATCCACAGGCATGTTGTCTGCCAAAGTTATTTTTTCGTGTTTCCTAAAAGCTTTTACTGAAGAATTCTTTCGCTGTACAAGAGTATCGCGAGCGCGATTGAAGAGCACCGGGCAAGACCGGGGCGCTCATGGGAGGCATTGTTGACCTTGATTTCCGGTTATTGTATGTTGTTGTAATTTGTTTGTCTGTTAGAAGTTCTTTTTTGTTGTATTCATGTTAAATTGTGTTCTTCTCATCTGCTTAGTGTTGGAAGTTGTTTCCCTATTTTTTATGATCTCTCCGCTTCTCTGCATGCCGTTATCGCCATCTGGCACGAAGAGCGAAATAGCCCCTATCCCGCGCGATATACGGGTAAGTCCAATTTGACTCCGGCTACATACATATTGGGGACGGTGTTCTTGTTCCTGTTCTATCTTCTCTGCTCATCGTGAGGTGCTGCACCTATTCACAATAAACTGTTGCTGCTTCCACTTCGCCGGCACAAGGGAGGGCCCGTCCACAAGTGAACGTGGACATTACATGTAATGCCTACGGGTCAGTCCAATTTGACTTCAGCTATTAGCATCGCTGTTCACGTTCTTATTCTACCTTCACTGCTCATCGTGCGGTGCTGTACATACAGTGTGTTTCAAGAGTATGTAGCCACCTTAAATTCAAATTTTCGTCGTTTCGCGTTCGTTTCTACGAACTGGCGTTATCAGCATAGGATTCCCCGTAGACGAAAATAGCTAGATTGCTCTTTCCAGAAAAAAGCTTGATCTCCGGCAAAAACTAGGCGTTTATGATTTTTTTGTTTGTTTCAAAAGTATGTAGCCACTCCAGAATATCGGGCATTTTTACACTCCCATTCAAATTTTGCGCTCTTTTTGGCGGGAAATTCTTGTAATAAATAGCCAGCCAGACCTGTTCTTCAAAAATAACCACTATGCCAGTCCGTGGACGTGTCCTGATTATCGAGGAACAAACTCAGATCCGAGCGCTTAAGGATGGTGGCTTGACAAACCGCGCCATTGCTCGTCAGCTCGGACGTTCGCAAGATGTGTCGACCACTTTCTTCGAAATCCCAATGGTTATCGGTCTGCACCTGTACCGGGTCGTTCGCGTGTGATTTCGAGCCAGAATCGTCGACGAATCAGCCGCATAGTGTCGAACTCCACATGGAGCGTCAACCAAGTTCGCGCTGAGACGGGTCTATCTGCATCAGGAACAACGATATGGCGTTGTAGTCGATCGAACGAACACATCTGCAGACAGACCATGCAGAAAGCACCTCATCTCACAAACCTCCACAAGCAGGCGCGACTGGAGTTCGCCCGCAAAAACATGGCACGCAATGGGAAAATGTAGGAACTTTCAGGTTTCGTCGACGTCATGAGTTTCACACGCTTATTGCTTCAGGTCATCTTTGGTGACGATAAAAAATTTAATCTGGATGGTCCCGATGGTTACCGGTATTACTGGAGAGATCTACGACAGGCTCCCAACACCTTCTCTCGACGGAGCTTCGGAGGCGGGTCTCTGATGACATGGGCAGGCTTCTGCACTAGCGGGAAGCTGAAGCTCATATTCACATGATGTCGTATGGACAGTCTAGGGTATCAAGCCGTACTGGAGTTCAGCCTGCTGCCCTTCCTAACGAGGAGAAAACGGCAGACACATGTTCTGCAGCAGGACAGCGCTGCACTTCATGTGTCCAAATCGACCACAGGCTGGCTCCAACGTAATCGACTTCGAGTAATGGAATGGCCAGCTTGCTCATCTAACTGCAACCCAATGTAGAACAAGTGAGGTGTCTTGGTCCGGCAGGTCTACTTGAATAATAGGCAGTTCAACAATGTTGGGGAGCTGAAAACCGCTATTTTGACTGCCTGGGACAACATCGGTGACGAAGTGATCCAGAAACTTGTTAGTAGCATGCGTAGCAGGGTATTTGATGTAATAAGAAATAATGGTGGTCCAATTGACTATTAATTTTTAATAAAAATCGTATTTTTTGAGAGTGGCTACATACTTTTGAAACAAACAAAAAATTCAAAAACGCCTAGTTTTTGCCGGAGATCAAGCTTTTTTCTGTAAAGAGCAATCTAGCTATTTTCGTCTACGGGGAATCCAATGCTGCTAACGCCAGTTCGTAGAAACCAACGCGAAACGAGAAAATTTTGAATTTAAGGTGGCTACATACTTTTGAAACGCACTGTATTCTTTGACTGTCGTCCAGTAAACTGTTCCGCTGTTCACTTTGCCGACGCAAGAGGCCGTCCACAGGCGGACGTGAACATTACAAAGAGGATGTCAAAAATGTATACTATGTGGATAATAAGTGGATAGTGACTTCTCAGCTGTGTAAAGAACGTGCGAAATAGAAAATTGAGATCTATTCTAGTTGGGAGAGGCGAACTTAAAGTGACATTTGCGTTCGTCATCCCATGCCAGACGGCCATATCCCCTGAAGCTAAAAAACCCCCGCATAGTGAGACAGCAGCTGAGATCTAGTGGAGGCTGAAGGGAATGGAGACGTAGCTCACTATACGCCCTTCCGATTAGGATAGATCCAAAAATTATTACCAGTGGATTTCATTGGCAGTGATTTGTGAAGATTAGCGATCCCTATCTTACATGAAACCATCAAATTTTGGAAGAAGTTATGATTATTTCAAATCAGAAATTTGATGCATCAGAATTTTTCCGCCTGACTCAATAAAAGGCGCTCTGGGGACGTGGAGGATACCCATTCTGGGCAGAGATGCTGGTGGAACTTTACTGTTCCCCTATGCGCTTAAAGTAAGAAGGCTTTATAAAGAGAGAAGGCCCTTACTTCCGCTGATGCTTCCACAACAATAGTACTTGTGGTTATTCTGCGAGAAACGACACAGGTACCCCGCCGGGCATTTTCTGTCGGAGGCCATGGCACACTGTCGAGGTGTAGACGTAATCGGCTCCACGTATGCTTTCTCTCCGGTGGGACACACACCTGAAAGTGAGCGTTGGAGAGGTCGAGCTGGAGCAGCAGGTCTAGGACAACCGCCTAAGGCCTTTGTCATACCATCGCTCAACCCGAGCGACGCCTAATGATATGCTCCCATATCGATCGGGCGGCGCGATGGAATCGATATGGGTGCATATCATTAGGCGTCGCTCGGGGTGAGCGATGGTATGACAAAGCCCAAGAGTGTAAAGTCACTCACCCATGCTATCCGAACCGCAGCACACATGCTCCTGCGTAAGAGAGTTCAGAGTGCACTGGTAGTTCGCCGGACAATTGTTGTGTAGCGCAGTGTTGCAGAGGAACGGTCGATTCGTGTTTGGATCCTTGAAAAGGGCGCTCTTTATCAACTTCGTACCATAGTACAACATATTCATAGTCTACAAGTATGTGAGCGATCGCAGCGCTTTTGCTAGGCCTTCGCTTTCGCTTTAAACAAGGTAAGAAGAGGTTTTTCGCTGAGTGAACAGGAGCTAATGGAGCAATGTCGAAAATCCTAGCGCGAGAACAAACAGCCCAAGTTAGGTGTTGCTCTCATCCGAGCTACAGACACCAAAACGCATTTTTATGCCTGAACTGAAAACAGGTAAGTTCTTAAATTTGCTTCAGTTACCATTCTAACTAAAGACACCACGTTTCCTTTTGCGTGTTGTGCCCCCAATAGGAAATTGTCGGCTACTATAATAAATTCGTTACGATAACGTCCCATACACAATAGAATACAACTACTTTTTGGATGCCCCACGCATCCAAAAAGCCACCTCCAGGGATGTTGTGGAAGAAACTTAAATGCGTATTTGCCATTCGAAATGACTTCCTGTATGCGGCCGATGGCCAGGTCAATACCTCGTCCTTCTCAGACAAGTCTGGCACCAATTCGTCGACCGCGAAAGGATGGAAGGCATATTTCGCCTGGACGGGAAGTCCGAAGTAAATAGAAGCCTGGAACCCGGTGCACGTATGTAACACGCTTCCTCTGACTACGCTACTATCTTTTAAGGATTATTTTCAGTTTTTTTTGCAAAGCTTATTTGCATTAGCAGCAGGGTTTGTAAGCACAGTTACCATGTATCATTTCCCTTAGAGAAAGAAATTTTCGTGCAGCCACCTTCATTGAGTGCGCTGCCACTTCACGCTTGCCACTGATTTTCATGTATACTCGGCCAAATGAAGTACCTTTTGAGAGAATTTATCTAATCTCTATCTCTTTATCTAACCATAAGGATTTGAGGCGAAAATTGCGACTATTTCTAGCAACGTATTTCTGACCTTGTAGAGTGTGTCGCCGGCTTTGCAGCCGGCGCTCAAGCAGAAGTCTTCGCATTCTGAAAGCGACTTGAACGAATTCAGCGAAGTGTCACATCCATTCGAACTGTACGGAGAGCAAGTCTGCAGCGCAACGTTGAAGTAGTACCTGATGCATGTGAATATTCCTGAAGGTTTAGCTCGGAAATCGGAACAAAAAAATTAAAGAAAAACAATGGTTCCTGAGAAGCATTGTGTGGGCTATAAAAAAGGCGGTGTGGCTGTAGTGTAGTGTCTTATGGAGGTGGCAGATCATATGTTTACCGCCCATGGTAAAAAAAGGGCATTAGTCGTTAATGTGGCTCACTTAGGGAAGAGAGGATTGACCCTCAGTCATAAGCAACCAGAGCTTCAACGGAATGCCCTCCAGCCAGCTATGGAAGCGACTACACTCCGCTCTAGCTGGCACGTCTATTCGATGCGGCTTGTTTGGTATGGCGTGCCTCTGCCTCCTCACTTAGGCCGCATTAACGACTAGTACCAAAAAAGTTAAACCCACTGTCCAGAAGCTCGTTATATTCGTCCCTAACTGCTAGGAAGAATCAAAGCTCACCTCGTCTGTCCGCTCCCACTGCTGCACTTGGGCAACATGCCCATTTGAGGCGGTTTCGAACAGATGGAGGCTGAAAACACCAATCGCCGTCTCGAAAACACTCTAGAGCAATTCCAACGCTCAGAACTTAATATGTAGTGGCCTACCTTTAGTTGGACAGCAGCGTCGCTGAGTTACGCCGTTCGAATCGACCTGACTACAGTCGTAGCCAGACGGACATGGATCGGACGACGAGCAAGTGCGCATTTTCTGGTTCATTCTCAGTGGTGAGCCACCATTTGGGCATACTAAATGGCGTACTTCAAGCTATTCATTACAACGAAACAAGGGAGAGATGCGGCAAGCCTCACCAGCGATCTCGCAGTAGTTCTGGCACTTCTCAGCGGACGGAAAGTTGTTCGAGTTGCCATCGCAGCCGAGAAACAGGAACGACTGACACTCCTTAAATGACGCGAAATCGGTAACATGAAGTAGTTGTCGGCATAGTTAACTTGGAGAAGTGATGGCGAAAATTATGACGCTGGGATTTGGTGCCGGATACCGTTGAATAATTGGCCGCTGCTTCAACAATATATTATATGTGCAGGGTGTCTCAAAAAATATATACACTGTTCGAAAGGTGATAGCTTTGCATACAGTAAAAGTACTAAAGAGCTCATATGAAAGCTTAAGAAAATATAAACTTAACGGTAAATAAGTGGTATGGATTGTGCCATGCACTCGTCTGAAATTTTGCATTATATTGGGTTGATCGAAAAGTCTTGCAACCCTAGCGCAACAATATTACAACACAATACAATATAATACAATATACGAAAATTCAGTGCACGATATATTCCCGGCAAGTCTAAGATCCTGCCCCATCTTTCAGGCAGCCTTTCAATTCCTTTCCGCCAGAATTCCGAGGGCTGTGAGGGAAAGAAATCAGAAACCTCCATTTCCAGTTGACGTCGATCATCGAACTCTCTACCTCGAAGATGCTGCATCAGAGCTCCGAACAGATGGTAATCAGAAGGAGCAAGGTCTGGAGAGTACGGTGGATGCGGCAGAACTTCCCAGCCTGACTCCTGGGTTTTCTCGCGACTCATTTTTGCGACATGAGGACGCGCGTTGTCGTAAAACAGGAAATTTCGCCGTTCTAGACGTTTTTGGCGCATGGCGTCGGCCAAGCTCTGGAGCTGGGTAGCGGAGACAGATGCCTTGCCTGTGATCTCACTATCCAGCAACTCCCAGTAAAGCAAGACTTCTGAATCCCATTAGCAACCCAGAAGAATCTTCTCTTCGTGGTTTCCACGTTTCGGTTGTCTTGGAGCCGGTTAACGGCGTGGGAGCCGTGGGCTCTTGCGGGTGTGGTTAACACAATGAACCCAGCTTTCATCACCAGTAACAATGCCCTTCAGAAATTCCTTTCTGTGCAGGCGAAGAAGCAGCGACTCAGCAACACTGATACGGCATGCCTTGTCAGAGTTCTGCAACTCATGTAGTACCCAAGACGACAAAACTTTGCGGTAACCAACGATCTCCAGCTGCCTCACGACGGTGCTTTGCGGACATCCAAGTGTCGCCGTCAATTCGCGAGTGGTTGAATTTGGCTTCACCTTGAAGGCTTCGCGCAAGCTGTCTTCTTCCACAATAGAAAGATATTTCCAGCCTCGAAGCGCTGATACCAACGGACTACTGTGGAATAGTAAATGACTTCCTCCTTGAATGCAACACAGACGTTGAGGACTGCGGTCCTTGCGGAATGGCCTTGCAGAAATTCATAGTAGACGATAGGTCGTAGAATGCTGCTGCTTATCGTTGACATTGTTGCTGTATTCGTACTCGACGAGGGTTTATACAGTATGCTTGAGGAAGCTTCGAGAATGTACTGTGACGTCACTATTACTAGACTATTACTGTAAGGGCAGCTTGAACAAATTTAACAGGCAGTAGCGTAAAGTGTTGCAAGACTTTTCGATCAACCTAATACACTCGGTTAATTGTTTTCGCTTGAATTCTTGTCACAATTCCTCTACAATGTGGTTATATCGATTCATTTGTGCTCTTCTATGATTTAAAACTTAAAAACTCACTATGGCTTGCGAAAAAATGCAGGGTGTGTTAAAAATCCAGGTACTATATGAAAAGTTCCAACATTGCTGCCGGTGAAGCTTTTGAAAACGTTTGAGACTAATATCAAAGCATAGGGTAACGAAATGTCTGTGACGTGCAAATAATCAAGATTGCGCCATGTTCGCGCCTGAAACCTGACATTTCACACTCGACTGATTGTGCATGGCTGAATGCTTGTTACAATCTCGTGACTACTTGGCCAGATTAATCTGTGCTGTGCGTCTCTTAAGGGTTTCCGTCGCCCCGTCGCCCGTATTATGGTGAGAAACCTCTCCATCCAGCTTGCATGTTGCATCATCAGTCCACAGTTGTTGTTTTTTGAAAATGGGGCTTCTGCTCTCATTTAATTTGTGCAATCAATAGACTCACATATCACGTGTCTTTCACATGACTGTCAAATTCTAAATGTTAAAAAAGCACAGCAGAGGTTAATCTGGCCAAGTAGTAACGAGATTGTAACCAGCATTCAGCCCTTGCATATGAGTCTCAAACGTCTTCAAAACCTTCACCAGCAGCAATGTTAGAACCTTTCAAATAGTACCTGCATTTTTAGGATAACTTGCATCTTTGCAAGACGTAGTGTTTTTTTTTAAGTTTATACCTTTAAAAAAGCAGAAATCAATCAAAGCGGTCACCTTGTGGAGAAACTATAACAAGTATTTAGGCGAAACACAATGAATTGAGTGTAAAATGCAAAACTTCAGACGAGTGTATGGATGGTGCATTCCATGCTGCTCATAGGTCAGAAAATTTCCGCTTTCTTAGCCTTTGATATGAACTTTTAACTTCCTTAGTATCTTTATTGTGAGCAAAGCTGTCATCTTTCAAAAAGTGTATACATTTTTTGAGACACCCTGTAAAATACATAGAACCAGCGATCAGTGAGCTTCCTGTGGAAAATTCCAAAATAACCTATTGAGTGTTACAGGGGCTGTCTTAGAAGCACCGAGTGATTTACAAATTTCTTGCGAGCAGCTAGGTAGATCAAAAAATACAAAAGTACTGTAGTATTATGTTCTCCCGTATGTCCCCGCCGTTTTTTATTCAACGATTAATTGCGGATTCCGCTGGCGGTCTCTTGCATAGCGCTGTATAGCTTTCGAAAGAGAATGATTTGCTTTATCAGATCGTGTATTGCATTTCTTTTTTATCATGAAACTTGTCAATTTTTAGGCCGTGAAAATGAAAAGTGAAAAAGTAGCCACCTTTGCACTTGTTCTCTCCGCTTAGCTTTGGATTTCTTGCGCAGTTTTTCATAGCATTTGGAAGACAATGTTCTGTACTACAAGAATGCGTGTTGGTCCTATTTGCTCGCTTGTTCTTTATAGATTTTTAGGTCATCACAACTAGCAAAAAAAGTCCAACCACAAAACCGAGCTGTCGGAAAAATTCGGACGGAAAAGTCGGACGATCCTACTTGATGGCCTAAAAATCAACAAAGGGCATGTGGGCAAATAACACCAACACGTATTCTTGTGTACAGAGCATTGTCTTCCTAATGCTATAAAAAACTGCGCAAAAGATTCCAAACCTAAGAGGAGAGAACAAGTGCGCAGATGGTCACTTTTCACTTTTCACTTTAACGACCTAAAAATCGACAACATTCAGGATCAAAAAAATAAAAGTTATACACGCTCTAATAGAGCAAATCATTCTGCTTCGAAAGCTGTATAGCGCTATGCAAGAAACTGCCGGCGAAATCCGCAATGAATCGTTGAAAAAAAACGGCCGAACTTATGGGACAACCTAATACATACTTCAGTGAGGGCTAATAGTGCAAAAGCAACGCCTTGGATGGCCTTTTAATGCGCAGAAATTAACCTGTAAAATGTTTGGAGCCTTAATTACGGTCAATTCAGAGCAATCAAATAACCTCCCGAGTTTTTTCAAAAATCTTTACTTTTGGGCGAATCATTCACAGCACTGGCAGCATTGATTGAGTGGCCGAGTGGACAACGATACAGACTTGTAGAAGAGGGTTTCATAATACAAGCCTGTCTAGTGAAGAACAATTAAATCTGCTCCAATCCAGACGTCTATGAATTATCGGTGCTCCACAACACCAAACGAACCTTCAGCTGATTGTTGTAGTAGTAACGATAGCTGGAACCAGAACCGCATGCCACACCTTTACTCAACTGAAGTGAGCAGGTGAACGCTGAAAGGACGACGATTATGTAGTGCAGACCGACTGATTAGACAGCTGACCTTTACTGGGGCAGCATCCGTGGATCAGACCGTCGAAATGGCACTCATAGTTGGCAGGACAGGCATTTCCGCCGAGATTGTCGCCACACTGGAGGTACTTGCCCGTGAAGTCAATGTAAGCCCTGCCTTGCGAGCACTTGGGCTCAGCTGAAAAAGGGATGAAGAATGAAGTAGAATTCTGATGAAAAGTTGATTTCGTCACAAGATTCCCTTCGAATTTTAACATCTCCTTGATATGATATTATCGACCAACCATTGATATTTTTACAGTAGCTCTGGCACTCGTTCAGTGAGTTGAAGCGGTTATTGTTGCCTTGACATCCGGTGTAGTGAAAACTTTCGCAGGTACGAGTCTCGGCGTTGTACCTGGAAGCAACATTTCAGGGCATGAGCAAAAATAAAGACCGCTTTTTGAATTTCTGTTTACTCGAATGGCAAGGGCTTCAAGGACTGCACAAAAACACTAGTATAATAGCAATAAGAATTCACCAGAACTGTCTCACGGTTTGTTTGCAATCTCCGACGCGAAGCGGTTCCGTGCACAGTGTTTCTGAAAGTTTTCAGTTCATGAACGTATGTTTAATTTCAGATCTTACTATATGTATTTAAAAATTTAGTATTTCCCTCTTTCAAACGATGCAAAATTAATGGCCTGTGAACAAGTTTCATAGCGAGAACACAGAACCATTTTTCGGAGCACATTATCATGACGACGAGTGGGATAGACTCTCAGAAAGCGACGACACAGCAACGACAGAACAATCAATGTTGGTCGATATTATCGATTTTTTGCTTAGATGGAGTTGCTTTGGATGGTAATCATGACATTATGGCTCTCATTGGCTAGGATTCACAGTTAGTTGTGAGATGTCAAGTCTGATAGCATTTGAGCAAGACGAGAGGTCGAGCTCAATTTTCCACGCTTTAGGGCAGTAGTCGTTAATGTGGCCTACATTTGAAGGCCACATGAATGCGCTGCGGCCCAGTTCTCAGGGTTTATATGCAGCTTGTCGACTCCAGGTTCCTGGTTCGGATTTCGTGCACAGACCATCCAAGTCTTCCATTACTACAGGGTTGGTAAATTGGTGCAAAATTCCTCTGACAAGGAGAGCCTCCAAAGTAACGGTGAGCTTTTGCGATGCAGTTTTTACAGGATGTAGTGTCTCGCGTGTCCAAAACAGTAGTTAATTTTTTCAGAATGTTCTTCTGATGTCGAAAAAAAAGGCCTGTAGAAACGTGAGCGCGAAGCTCATCATGCTCTGCTGCCACCCTGCCGAATGTGGTAGGTTGGCGCAGTGGATAGCGATGTGGCCTCTCGGCCGAACTGAGTGGGCAGTTCAACCCCAGGTTTCGCCATAATTTTTGCATACATCGGGTCGTTGTTAATATGTGCTTGCTTGACCACAGGAGTCAATTTCTACACGATTATTGCTTTTGTAAATGTAGCCCTTTTATGCTTGCGTTTGAGTTACCTCTCAGTGGAACGTGTTTGCATTGTATCATATCAACAACGATACTGTAAATGCACACAAACACATACGTCTCAGGGGATAGGTCATGAAGTTGGTTTGATACCGGTAAACACTTAACACGTACTAAAAGCATTAATCGTGTAAAAATTGAGTCCTCTGATCACGCAAGCACATAATAATAACAACCCGATGTGTGCAAAGACTGTGGCGGCACCGGGGGTCGAACCGTAAGACCCGCTCGGTGCGACCGAGAGGCTACATCGCTATCCACTGCGCCAGCAACCACATTACAATACCGCTCGCGCCGCACGGTCAAAAGTGGGCGAAAAAACGCCAACATAGCGTCGCAAAGCGTCGCACGCTCATAACTCCTTCAGTTTTAGGTTTCTTGAATAAAGGTTGGTACCATTCGATTCACTTCTTCGAGATCTACACAAACATGTGCAAAACTTTACCGGAACACCCGTATTTTCGCCGTGGGTGGTCCAAAATTGGCTGGACGGGCGATTAGAGCAGCTTATTTCCCAGGATATGCGTGCTTTCGGAGTATCTCAATCATGGCGTACGTCGCCAGTGCTCTGTCGTACCAGAAATGCCCCGAGAGTGCGCCGTGCACAATGCACACAGAACCTAACCTATCGAGTGGGCGAGCGCATGTCCCCTGCGCTTCTATCTTCTCTCACTGGGAACTGCGACGTTTTCAAGACTATTTTGAGCCGTTTGGAGAATTTATCAGAAATTTCCCGCCACTCCACTCAGGATTAGCTCCAATCTGTCCCAGCGAAACTTTGGTGTGCGCCGGTGAACAATGCATACAGAGTCGAACCTTTCAATCACGGGGGGGGGGGGGACAGCTTGTAGACTGAGCGTTTGGGGAGTTTTTATCAGAAATTTCTTGCCGCCCTAGTCAGGAGTTGCCCTAAGGCTGTCTAGCGAGCCTTTGAAGTGCGCCCGTGAACAATACATACGGATTCGAACCTTTCAATCGAAGGGGGGCGACCGCTCGCAAGTTGCACGAATGGGCGTGTTCGGAGCGCAATAGCTCTATTAAGTTGTAACCTTTCATGCTGCAGCTTGTAGGTTTTGTAGGCAGTCGAACGTTCTGTACGTACGCCAAAGTAGAATGGGTTTATCTTAGAAAGGGGCAATGTTATAGGCGTGCGAATATGCAGGTGAGGATTGTGTGAAGCATTTTTTTTTCCGATTTCCGTGGATCACTGCGAGAAGATGCGGCGAGCTGACGGCTTTAAAATACGTGCGTGAACAGAGTGCCTAAGGTATCAGTTGCCTAAACTGCCTTAGCCTCGGCTGGCGTTTTAGAGGGGCAAAAGCTGGCGGTTAGAGTTTCTTGCGCTCCTACTCGCCCAGATTTGAGTCTTCGACACTCGGAATGGCACAGTTCCATTCAGCATGAAAAGCGCTATCGAACGGTATCAATCTCGACCGATTTTGGAATCATCAATTTTTTGACTGTTTAGCATAGAGGACGAGGCCGTGGCGGAAGGACGATGACGTCATCGAAAAAAACGATGTCTTCCAGTTGGGCCATGCTTGATACCGTTCGATAGAGCTTTTCATGGCTAAATTGAATAGTGTCATTTAGAGTGGGAAAAACTGTAATCTGGGCGAGAAACAGCGCGGAGAGCGTCTGCCGTTGTTGCGCTAAATTGCACGCGCGGGCGTGTTCGGAGCACAATAACTCTGTCGAGTTCGAATCGTTTCGGCTGCAACTTGTGTTTATTGTAGGCAGTAGAACGATATCTAAGTATACTAAAGTAGAATGGCTTAGC
>OX375865.1:96539734-96564746 GCA_947359475.1 Heligmosomoides polygyrus bakeri | reverse complement strand
CCGTCTTTTTGACCGCGCGACGCGGGCGGTATTGTAAGTCTTACTGGATTTGCGCTAGTTTTGATTTCAAGTCTTCCCATAAGACTAACAGCTTCTTCTTACCTGCAAAGGCAGCTGAGTAGCAGGGTAGCGGAAGATGGCACGGCCAGCCGGGCACAGACCTGAAATTTGTCAGAAATCGAACTTTCCCCGAGAGCTTACTAGTCAGGTCGCTAAGCAAAGAACAAACAAATCTGGAAACACAATGGAACGTCTCGAAAGAAAAACGGGGGCAATCCATTTTCTGTCAGGCAGGTTTAAAGCTCACACCCTTGTGATAACCTTTTAATAACAGGGCTGACATTTTTAGATTTCTAGATTTTAAATTTATAACTTCCAGAAGTATAGATGTACTAAAATATCCGCAAAAATGCAAAAATTCTTGACCCCTTTTCAGGGACCCCTTTTCGTTCGCAGATGAACCAGAAGATGCAGCTTCTTTGCACGCTTCAATGTAGTTTGTAACAGAATTTCAGCAAAAATTTAATATGTATTTATTTTTATTTGTTTACTATTTAATACATTATGCAATAATAGGTTGCTCTGGATGCTCGTGTTTTATTTACGATTAATTAAAATACGTGAGGCGCTGTCGCTACCCTTATGGATCACGATACCGTATCCTATCAGGCAGGCGCCTGAGACTCGGCTGGGCCACGAAATCAGAAGGTGGGCTAGCAGGGCAGTCTGGTGACAGTTCGGCCTGTCTTCTGGCCAACTTGCTCCCCTCCTCTTCCCTGTCCGACCAGACATCGGAGAGATCGGAGCCGGTGTGGTGTCAAGAGAGCTGCGGCTCTCCCTCGACAGGTTCCGTAAGTGATTAGCATTACGTAAGATGAAGTAAAGTGGTCAAAATAGAAAGTGTTCTGTAGTCTAGCAAAGTCCATAGAGACAATACCACTGATGGGATTTTGTACAGACGCCTTCCAAAAATTGAAGTCTTTGTTCTTTCCCTTGTTCTAGTCTTTTGCCTGAGCTAGAAAGTTCGGCTTTAGAATAACGGAATCTCGTAAACAAAGGTACTGAAATAAACAAAAATTTTGTTGCTGGTGTAATGATGGAATTGCCTAGAAGCGCACCGGTAAAGCACTGCCAACGGAAGCTTTGAGCTTAAAATTGAAAACCAAAACAACAAGACGAAATCTGAATGACTTAGGCTTCAGCTATCAAAAACTGACTTGCTCAGCCGGCTTCCCGCACAAGGAAAAGAATGAAGTTCACTGAGTTCTCTGTACTCTACAGCCTCGACAAATACGGGTGCCAATGGTAGCCTCCAGACTTTTGATTACGTCGTTTATGTTGGTGAAATAGCAACCGAATGGAAAAGGCACCTTCACGCATGTAGTTGAACGTTTTCACTAATTTTGCCTGTCGACGAGGTTTAGCAAATGAGGAATGTTAGGCTTCTATCGTTTTTCGAACATACCGTTTACGTCGTTTACGTTGATGGAATTCTCATTAATTTTTTAAAAGAGAATGATGTGTGTTATAGACACAAATTACAGCCAGTAACATAAAGTAATTTAGAAAAAAATTAAGAAAAGAATTAGCTTTTTAGGACCCATGTGGTCCATATCGGACTTCAGGAGCTGTAGATTTTTTGACGTTTAATGACCATTGTATTGCCAGGCTAGTTTGAAATGGAATCCAGGAAACAAGGTAATAAGTTAGAGCAGAGCGTGCTTCTGAGAATCGCGAAGGAGTCGTCGTCATGAAAATCATCCTCGCAAAGACGGAAGAATTTGGATTTGAAAGATATACTTTACGCTGCTTGATCCACAGGCATGTTGTCTGCCAAAGTTTTTTTTTCGGGTTTCCTAAAAAGCTTTTATTGAAGAACCAGTCGTTCGTCGGCCTAACGGCCGCCTACGACTGGTTGGGGGCTTCGCCCCCAAACCCCCGAGAATAGGACGCCATGGCCGCTACGGGTTTCCTATTCTTCCCTAGGCCTTCTGACCTTTATGTTAATCGAGATGGATCAATTGATCCGACTTCAGATTCGTGTTCAGCGACCTCGATTACCCCCAGGGCCGAAGTTTCGCGCCACATGAGCGCCATCCTCAAAAAATCGATAATATCGATCGATATCGATTGGTCGACTTCAGATTCGTGTTCAGCGACCTCGATTACCCCCAGGCCTGATACCTGCGCGTCATTGTCATGGCTTAACACGACGAAATGTGATCAGGTTAACTATGGCTGAACACTCGTCTCCTTTGCAGGTTCAACACGTTTTAAAGGCTCACACAGCTTTGCCGTGCGCACGCTAGTCTCCTTTACATGTTCAACACGTTTTGCAAGTTTACACAGGTTCGTGACACACACACGCAGACAGACGGACTAACGCTTTTATATTAGTAGGATTCTTTCGCTGCACAAGAGTATCGCGAACGCGATTGAAGAGCACCGGGCAAGACCGGGGCGCTCGCGGGAGGCATTGTTGATCTTGATTTTCGGTTATTGTGTGCTGTACTAATTTGTTTGTCTGTTAGAAGTTCTTTTTTGTTGTATTCATGTTAAATTGTGTTGTTCTCATCTGCTTAGTGTTGGAAGTTGTTTCCCCATTTTTTACGATCTCTCCGCTTCCCTGCATGCCGCTATCGCCGTCTGGCACGGAGAGCGAAATTTCCCCTCTCCCGCGCGATATACGGGTCAGTCCAATTTGACTTCAGCTATTAGCAACGCTGTTCACGTTCACGTTCTTATTCTACCTTCACAGCTCATCGTGCGGTGCTGTACATATTCATTGACTGTCGTCCAGTAAACTGTTCCGCTGTTCACTTTGCCGACGCAAGAGACCGTCCACAGGCGGACGTGAACATTACAAAGAGGATGTCAAAAATGTATACTATGTGGATTATCAGTGGATAGGGACTTCCCAACTGTGTAAAGAACGTGCGAAATAGAAAATTGGGATCTATTCTAGTTGGAAGAGGCGAACTTAAAGTGACATTCGCGTTCGTCATCCCATGCCAGACGGCCATATCCCCTGAAGCTAAAAAAACCCCGCATAGTCCTATTCAGTCTTGCCGTCAAGAACCCGCGGCGGTCTATGTAAGCTGTCGTACGTCAAGCCTAGATCTAATCTTAGGGCTACATCCTTTACGATAAGAGCTGCTTCAGCCTATTGCGCGTTAAGGATTGGTGTTCCAGCCTCCTCATGCTCGCTTCGAACGTTCAAGCGTATGGCCAAACGTAAATTACTTGTCTACTGAAGGGTGCATTTGTGTTGCTTTGTTGTCGTATTGTGGTTTCCTTTTTGATGTGTTCTATTTTTTGTGGTTTCTCTCGAACGTGCGTCTTAAACACACGTATTCAAATAAATAAATAAATAAATAAAAATAGTGGGACAGCAGCTGAGATCTAGTGGAGACTGAAGGGAATGGAGACGTAGCTCACTATACGCCCTTCCGATTAGGATAGATCCAAAAATTGTTACCAGTGGATTTCATTGGCAGTGATGTGTGAAGATTAGCGATCCCTATCTTACATGAAACCATCAAATTTTGGAAAAAGTTATGATTATTTCAAATCAGAAATTTGATGCATCAGAATTTTTCCGCCTGACTCAATAAAATGCGCTCTGGGGAAACCCATTCTGGGCAGAGATGCTGGTGGAACTGTACTGTTTCCCTATGTAAGAAGGCTTTATAAAGAGAGAAGGCCCTTACTGCCGCTGATGCTTCCACAACAATAGTACTTGTGGTTATTCTGCGAGAAACGGCACAGGTATCCGGCCGGGCATTTTCTGTCAGAGGCCATGGCACACTGTCGAGGCGTAGACGTGATGGGCTCCACGTACGCTTTCTCTCCGGTGGGACACACACCTGAAAGTGAGCGTTGGAGAGTTGTGGTGGAGTTGCACTCTTCGAGCTGGAGCAGCAGGTTTAGGACAACCAACTAAGAGTAATAAAGTCACTCACCCATACTATCCGAACCGCAGCACACATGCTCCTGCGTAAGAGAGTTCAGAGTGCACTCGTAGTTCGCCGGACAATTGTTGTGCAGCGCAGTGTTGCAGAGGAACGGTCGATTCGTGTTCGGATCCTTGAAAAGGGCGCTCTTTATCAACTTGGTACCATAGGATAGTATATTTATAGTGCACAAATATGTGAGCGATCGCAGCGCTTCTGTTAGGTCTTCGCTTTTGCATTATACTTTGGTAAGAAGAGGTTTTACTCTGAGTCAACAGGTGCTCATGGAGCAATGTCGAAAATGTTAGCCCGAGAACAAGCAGAACAAGCTAGGTGTCACTCTCATCCGAGCTACAGATACCAAACTGTATTTTTATGCCTGGACAGAAAACAAATAAGTTGTTAAATTTGTTTCAACTATCATGTTTACTGAAGACACCATGTTCTCCTTTACGTGTTGTATCCCTAATAGGAGCGTGTTGGCTAAACTCATTACGATCCAATATAACAATTTTTTAATGCGCCACGTAATCTACCTCTACAGGATGTTGTGGAGGAAACTTGAATGCGTATTTCGCCTATACAAACTACGGCTGTTGGACAAGTCAATGTTTCATCATTCTCAGACAAGTCTGATACCAATTCACCGACTGCGAGAGGATGCATGTTTGTCCTGGACCATGACGTCCGAACTCGAAACCTGGAATTGGGTGCATGTAACAGCTGGCGCTTCCTCTGACTGCGCTACCAGCCCCCCCCCCCATTCACGGATTATTTTCGGTTATTCTTTGGCAAAGGTGCGTGTAGCGCAGCCGGTGGAGGTGCCAGTTGCAGCGTGCACCTAATATCAGGTTTCTGGTTTGGATTTTCTGCCCAGCCCAACCAAGCTTTTCATCTCTACGGGTCGGTGAATTGGTAACCAACTTATCTGGAAAGGACAAAGCGTTGACTTGTTCATCGGCTGGCCACCTCAAGTCATTGTATTGCCAAACACATTCAAATCGCCTCCCATAGAAGTAGAGTGCGTTGCGCATACCAAAAGGAACTGAGTAACGCCTTTTATCTTTATCCTTTATTATTTTGTAAAGCTTTTTATACGTTAGCAGCAGGGTTACACAGTTGGCAAAGTAAAGTTTCCCTGAGAGAAAGAAATTTTCTTACAGCCATCTTCATTCAGTCGCTGCCACTTCACGCATGCCACTGATTTTCATGTTTACTTAGCCAACTGAAGTACCTTTTCAGAGTATTTATCTAAGGATTTGAGGATTTAGCAACGTATTTCTGACCTTGTAGACTGTGTCGCCGGCTTTGCAGCCAGCACTCAAACAGAAGTCTTCGCATTCTGAAAGCGACTTGAACGAATTCAGCGAAGTGTCGCATCCATTCGAGCTGTATGGAGAGCAAGTCTGCAGCGCAACGTTGAAGTAGTACCTGAGAGCATGTAAATGATTTTGGAGGTTTTGCTAGAAAATTCCAAAAATTAATAAACATAAACAGAAGAATCCTGAGAAGCATTTAGATAACTATAGATAGATGCGTTAGCCTGGTGGACGTTTTAAACCCGAATATGGTAAAAACTAGTAATAGTCCTTAATGCGGCCTACATATGGAAGAAAGAATGCGCCAGCTAGTCGCAACCAACCAGAGCAACGAAGGAATACCCTCCATCCAGCTATGGCAGCGACTACACTCCGCTCTAGCTGGCACGAACATTCGATGTGGCTTGTTTAGCATGGCGTGCCTCCGCCTCCTCACGTAGGCCACATTAGCGACTAGTGCCAAAAAAGTTGCGCGCACTGCTCAGAAGCTCGTTATATTCGTCCTTAACTGCTAGCAAGAATCAAAGCTCACCTTGTCTGTCCGCTCCCACTGCTGCACTTGGGCAACATGCCCATTTGAGGCGGTTTCGAACAGATGGAGGCTGAAAACACCCACTCGCCGACTCCACTGCGCTCTGCAGAAATTCCAATGCTCGAAACAGAATAGTGGCATGGCATACCTTTAGTTGGACAACAGCGTCGCTGAGTGACGCCGTTCGAATCGACCTGACTGCAATCGTAGCCAGACGGACATGGATCGGACGACGAGCAAGTGCGCATTTTCTGGTTCATTCTCAGTGGTGAGCCACCGTTTGGGCATACTAAATGGCGTACTTCAAGCTATTCATTGCCAAGAAACAAGTAGTAGATTCACCAGCGATCTCGCAGTAGTTCTGGCACTTCTCAGCGGACGGGAAGTTGTTCGAGTTGCCATCGCAGCCGAGAAACAGGAACGACTGACACTCCTTAAACGACGCGAAAACGGTAACATGAAGTAGTTGTCGACATAGTTAACTTGGAGAAGGAATGGCAGAAATTATGACGTTGGGATTTGGTGCCGGTTACCGTTGTATATTTCGCCGCTGCTTCAACAATATACAGGGTGTCTCGAAAATTGTATACACTGTTTGAAAGGTGATAAGTTTGTGCACAGTAAAAGTACTAAAGAAGTTAAGAGGAAAGCTTAAGAAAATATAAATTTTACGGTATATAAGTGGGCACCATGCGCTCGTCTGAAATTTTGGATTATATTGGGTTGATCGAAAAGTCTTGCAACGCTAGCGCAACAATATTGCAATACAATACAATCTATCTATCTATCTACCACTATATAAATGAGTTAGCGGTCAATGACGTTTGAGTGATCTAACATAAATGAGATACGCCGCATCATCCACAGCGGGAGCGGTCGAGTGATCTAACCTGAGTGAGATACGCCGCTTCATCCACAGCAAGGGTGGTCGAATGATCTAACCGAAGTGAGATACGCCTCATCATCTATAGCGCGGGCAAAATTTGCTATTGAACTTGGGATGTTGCTGCAGCAAGGGAAGCGCAGCCCTTTACTGCTTAACACAACAGCACCTACGCGCGTTTCTGAGGGTCCGGATTCAGAAGCCGACCTCGTGCCATTAGCATGAGAAGACCACTAAAGGAGTAAGAGTAGAAGGGAACTTCGAGGGTGGGGAACCGAGAGCGATCAGGAGGGAGCGACCTGGAGGAGGCATCGGGACGGGGAGGGGGGGGGGGGTCGATGCAGGCGAGGAGGTGGCACCAAGAAGGGTTTAGGCAATAAGGAGGGACCAGTAGGGAGTTACCAATCAGGGGGGGGGGGTAGTAAGGAAGATCAGCAAGGGGATCCATTGACATTAAGAGAGACCGGAAGATGATGGAGATGTGACACCGATGTCGTGCAATGGGCGTTCGCTCGCTGTCGTGGTGTCGTGAGCGTAGGAGGGCTACTTATTAGGGTAGAGTAGTAGGAAGGATCGCTAGGGAGGAATCTACCTGGAAAAAGGGACCTGGAGGCGGGAGCAGGATGGGGAACCAACAAAAAGGGAGTCGTAAGGGAATTCATAGGGATAACAAGGAATCTGCCATATGCATAGCATCTTCATGCGCGACGCAGGGGCGACTGCGAGCGCACCTGAGCTTCTGGATTAGGAAGACGAGCCTTCTGAGCTTTTGGATCCAGAAGACGGGCCCCGCGTTGCGCAACAAGCGTCTTGATTCTGAATCCGTGTCACCGACGTCTGCCGTGAACATGGGAAGACCACTAAGGGGGTGGTGGAGAAGGGCAGTAAGGGGGACCCTTAGGGTGGACCAGGGGAGCGACCAGGAAATAACAACCTGCAGGAGGGGCCAGGACGGGGAAACCAGCAGGGAGAGAACAGTAGGGGTCAACAGTGGAAACAAAGAAGTGGGCCAGGAGTTGGGACCAGGAAGATGGGGGACTAAATAGGGGGAGGGAAGACCAATAAAGGCGGGCCAGCAATTAGGTCCAGTAAGAAGAAGCGAGTAAGGGGAAACCTGGCTTTGGAAGGCATGTCTACGATACGCGGAAACGCTAGCTGTTGATCATAAGAATGGGAAAGGCTGCTTTTGCAAGCCGTGGTGTGTTCTTAAGTTTTAAACCTTAAAAGAAGCAGAAATCAAGCAAAGCGGTCACCTTGTGGAGAAACTATAACAAGTATTTAAGCGAAACACAATCAATTGAGTGTAAAATGCAAAGCTTCGGACGAGTGTATGGATGGCGCATTCCATGCAGCTCATAGGTCAGAAAATTTCTGTTTTCTTAACCTTTGATATGAACTTTTAACTTCCTTAGTGTCTTTACTGTGAGCAAAGTTGTCATCTTTCAAACAGTGTATACATTTTTTGAGACACCCTGAAAAACACATAGAACCAGCGGTCAGTGAGCTTCCTGTGGAAAATTCCAAAATGACCAATTGAGCGTTACAGGGGCTGTCTGAAAAGCACCGAGTGATTTTCAAATTTTTTCCGAGCAGCTAGGTAGATCAAAAAATACAAAAGTACTGTAGTATTATGTTCTCCCATATGTCCCCGCCGTTTTTTTTTTTCAACGATTCATTGCATATTCCGCCGGCGGTCTCTTGCGTAGCGCTAAACAGCTTTCGAAAGAGAATGATCTGCTCTATCGGAGCGTATATTGCATTTCCATCAACATTGAATTTTGTCAATTTTTAGGTCGTTAAAGTGAAAAGTTAGAAGTGAAAAAGTGACCATCTGCGCAGTTGCTTCTCTCGCTTAGGTTTGGAATTTTTGCGCAGTTTTTCATAGCGTTTGGAAGATAATGTGGTACATGTCGCGTTGGTGAGCAGCATTGGTAGGTGGGAGCGCGCCCGTCAATGATAACCAAACAGAGCACAGACCAAATACATGCCAGCCCATCAGGGTACCAACTGTACATGCCCTGTCTGAATGGCATGCCTGTTCAATGCGATCTGATTGGTTTAGGCGTTCACACCTACCAATGCTGCTCACCTACGCAACATATACCGACAATGTTCTGTACTACAAGAATACGTGTTGGTCCTATTTGCTCGTTTGTTTTTTTATAGATTTTTAGGTCACCACAATTAGCAAAAAAATCCAACACAAAACCGAGCTGTCGGTAAAAACGGAAAAATCGGACTTCCCAATTTATGACCTAAAAATCAATAAAGGCCACGTAAGCAAATAGCACCAACACGTATTCTTGTAATACAGAAAATTGTCTTCCAAATGCTATAAAAAACTGCGCAAAAAATTACAAACTTAAGCGGAGAGAACAAGTGCGCAAATGGCTACTTTTTCACTTTTTCACTTTCCATTTCAACGAGCTAAAAATTGAAAAAGTTCACAATGAAAAAAGAAATGCAATACATGTTCTGATAGAGCAAATCATTCTCTTTCGAATGCTATACAGCGCTATGCAAGAGACCGCCGGCGAAATCCGCAATGAATCGTTGAACAAAACGGCGGGGACTTATGGGACAACCTAATGCTTCAGTGAGGGCTGATAGTGCAAAAGCAACGCCTTGGATGGCCTGGCCCTGTAATGCGCAGAAATTAGCCTGTAAAATGTTTGTAGCTTTAACTACGGTCAGATCATAGCAAGCGGATAAGCTCCCGAGTTTTTTCAAAAATCCGCAGCGTACTTTTGGGCGAATCATTCACAGCATTGGCAGCATCGATTGAGTGGCCGAGTGGACAACTACACCGACTTGCAGAAGAGGGGTTTCATATTAACAAACCTGTCTAGTGAAGAAGAATTAAATCTGCTTAAATCGAGACTCCTATAAATTATTGGTGCGTCACAAAACCAGGCGAACCTTCAGCTGATTGTTGTAGTAGTAGCGGTAGCTGGAACCAGAACCACATGCCACACCTTTACTCAACTGAAGTGAGCAGGTGAACGCTGAAAGGACGACGATTATGTAGGGCAGAACGGCTGATTAGACAGCTCACCTTTACTGGGGCAGCACCCATGGATCAGGCCGTCGAAATGGCACTCATAGTTGGCAGGACAGGCATTTCCGCCGAGATTGTCGCCACACTGGAGGTACTTGCCCGTGAAGTCAATGTAAGCCCTGCCTTGCGAGCACTTGGGCTCAGCTGAAAAAGGGATGAAGAATGAAGTAGAATTCTGATGTAAAGTTGATTTCGTCACAAGATTCTCTTCGAATTTTAACACCTCCTTGATATGATATTATCTACCAACCGTTGATATTTTTACAGTAGCTCTGGCACTCGTTCAGTGAGTTGAAGCGGTTATTGTTGCCTTGACATCCGGTGTAGTGAAAACTTTCGCAAGTACGAGTCTCGGCGTTGTACCTGCAAGCAACATTTCAGGGCATGTGCAAAAATAAAGACCGCTTTTTAAATTTCTGTTAACTCGAGTGGCAAGGGCTTCAAGGGCTGCACAAAAACACTAGTAGTAATAAAAATTTACCAGAACTGTCTCACGGTTTGTTTGCAATCTCCTACGCGAAGTGGTTCCGTGCACAGGGTTTCTGAAAGTTTTCACTCTGTTCAGTTCATGAACGTATGTTTAATTTCAGATCTTACTATATGTATTTAAAAACGATAATATCTTCGTCTTTCAATCAAAGCAAAATTAGTGGCCAGTGAACAAGTTTCATAGCGTGAACACAGAACCATTTTTCAGAGCACAGTATGATGAAGGCGAGTGGGGTAGGCTCTCAGAAAGCGAACAACAACGAAAGAAAAATCAATGTTGATCGATATTGTCGATTTTTTGTTTGGATGGAGCTGCTTTGGCTGGTAATCATGACATTATGGCTGTCAATGGCTAGGATTCACAGTTATTAGGTTGTAACGAATTAAATGGCACTGGCTCGCTCCATTTTTTGGCGCGTCCTTACGCGTTTGATCAAGAACAAACCGTAACATGTGGCATATCATTTAGAAGCGCAAACGTTACTCTACCGGTGAGTACCAAATTTTCTATGTAAAATTGGGAAAACTTTAGAGTTTTATTGACTTTTTTGCAGATGGACAAAAGGGTAATCCGAGACATTTACTTGTATGAATTCAAGCTGGGCAGCTACGGCTAAGGAGGCGGACGAGAAGATCAACGCCGCATTCGGTCAAGGATGTTCCACAATTCGGACGGCGTATCGTTGGTATCAGAAGTTCCGGAATGGAGATGAGAGCTTGGAAGAACATGAAGGTCGTGGGAGGCATAGTGATGTTGATGAGGGCAAGCTGAGATGTGGTAAAGGAGGATCCACACAAAGATACCAGGGAGATAGCGAAGGTTCTTGGCGTCAGTCACAACACAGCTGCCCAGCTTCTGAAGGAAATTGGAAAGACCAAAAAGCTGGAAAGATGGGTGCCTCACGAGCTGTCTGAGGAGCAAAGAAACAGACGATATGAGATCTCGTCCGCACTGCTTCTACGGAACGAAACGGACCCATTCCTTGATCGCATCGTAACCTGTGACGAGAAATGGATAATGTACGACAACAGGCGACGATCGGCACAGTGGGTGGACAGCGATGAGAGCCCCAAGGTTTTTGCGAAGCCGGAATTGCACCAGAAGAAAGTAATGGTGACAGTATGGTGGTGTTCGCTGGGAATTATTCACCACAGCTTCCTCCCTCCCGGTGAATCCATTACGGCAGAGAAGTACTGCATTGAAATTGAAGAAATGATGAAAAAGTTGGAGGATATCCCGCCGGCCTTGGTAAACCGAAGGCGAGTTCTCCTTCTGCACGACAATGCTCGCCCCCAAGTAGCACGAATGACGTTGCAGAAATTGAATGAGCTGAGCATTGAAACTCTACCACATCCTCCGTTTTCTCCCGACCTCTCCCCAACAGACTACCATTTCTTCAAGCATCTTGGCGACTTCTTGGTAGGGAAAATATTCAAATACCAACAGGATGCCGAAAGTGCCTTCGAAAATTTCGTCGATTCCAGAACTTCTGATTTTTATGCTACTGGGATGAAAAAGCTTGTGTCACGTTGGCAAAGATGTGTAGAATCAGAAGGTTTTTATTTCGATTAATAAACTTGCCTACAAGCCGAGATATTAACTGTTTAAATTTACAGTGGTTCAGTGCCATTTATTTCGTTACAACCTAATAGTTGTGAGAGTCAAGTCTGATAGCATTTGAGCAAGACGAGAGGTCGAACTCAAGTTTCCAAGCTTTAGGGCAGTAGTCCTTAATGTGGCCTACATTTAAAGACCACGTCCATGAGTTGCAGCTCAGTTCTCAGGAATTAGGTACCGCCTGCCAATTCCAGGTTCCTGGTTCGGATTTCCTGCACAGACCAACCAAGTCTTCCATTACTATAGGGTCGCAGAATTGGTGCAAGATTCGTCTGACAAGGAAAGCCTCCAAAGTGGCGGTGAACTTTTGCGATGCAGTTTTAACAGGATGTAGTGTCTCGCGTGGGGAGTCGAAAACCGTAGTTAGTTTTTTCGGAATGTTCTTCTGATGTCGAAAGAAAAGGCCTGTAGAAACGTGAGCGCGAAGTTCATCATGCTCTGCTGCCACCCTGCCGAATGTGGTAGGTTGGCGCAGTGGATAGCGATGTGGCTTCTCGGCCGAACTGGGTGAGCGGTTCAACCCCAGGTTTCGTCATAATTTTTGCATACATCGGGTCGTTGTTAATATGTGCTTGCTTGACCACAGGAGTCAATTTCTACACGATTATTGCTTTTGTAAATGTAGCCCTTTTTTGAGCTACCTCTCAGTGGAACGTGTTTGCATTGTATCATATCAACAACGATACGGTAAATGCACACAAACACATACGCTTCAAGGGATAGGTCATGAAGTTGTTTGGTACCGGTAAATGCTTAACACTTACTAAAAGCTTTAATCGTGTAAAAATTGAGTCCTGTGATCACGCAAGCACATAATAATAACGACCCGATGTGTGCAAAGACTGTGGCGGCGCCGGGAGTCGAACCGTAAAACCCGCTCGGTGCGGCCGAGAGGCGACATCGCTATCCACTGCGCCAGCCGGCCACATCCGGTTGTGTGGCATCAGGGCATGATGAACTTCGCGTTCACGCTTCCACACGCGTTTTTCTCGACCACATATGAGCATTCCGAAGAAAATTAACTTCGCCTTGGAAAAACTGCGTGGAGGATGTTTGCTGCGATCAAAACTGTTGCACGAAGCGGGACTCGTACGCTCGTAGAGCATTTCTGCCCAGTCAACAGGAGTTGCGGCTTCGAAATCACCTCCTTTTTTAAAACCATGAATATAGACCTTCTACTCGGGTGCACTCCGTGCATGACCGTGTTCCTGAACTCGCTCATTCTGCTTTCCGGGCAGCGGTGCTACGCTTTACACCACCGGTGCTGTTTGACCACAACTGATTGCCCCCACCCTTTATTATGTCGCTTATTTCACACAGGAATACCTCTGAAACACAGATGAACTCACGTGGTGTAGGACAGCACACACCGTGCTCTGCCGAACAGGTATGCGTCGACGGGCAGTCCATATCTCGCTGACAACGCTGCGGTACTCCATGCCCGGTGGTCAGCGGGCTTCCATGAACACATTGCACTAAACGATTCAATGCCGTCAGATGTTCATCGACCGCCAACAATATACACGTTCCTTGCCTCTAGTATGGTCTTTTCAAGCGATCAATCAGTCTATTGTTACTTGAAGGGTGAAGTTTCTCAGTTTGGTATAGAATAGGTAACTCATGAAGAAATCTCTACAACACACTTACATCTGGCACAGAAGGTCTGACAATCCGCCTGCGAATGAAAGTTGTTGAAATTGCCGAGAAATCCGTTGTAAGTGAAGGGATGACATTGGCCATCGATAGGGTTGTAGTAGAACCTAAATTGCTGGTTCTTACGCTCCATTTTCACCTTAAACTGGACATTTTTTTAAAATTTGAAACCGAACAACTCTAAGAAAGTGCGCGACTTGCAAACCGACATAGACATATTTAACGTTCAAACAGACATTGCTTACTCATGTTCCCAAGTTCCAAGCCTTTGTTTACGATAGGAAAGTTTTTATTAAAGATTCGCCTTTTCAGGGTCTATTAAGAAATGTAACTGAAAGTTGGATAAACACACAGTTTTTATCATTTGACCTCGTACAATATTCTTGAATTTATCCTGGCGCGCTAATGATCAATGAATTTGTTAGCTATAAATATTTATTTAATAATTTTATCTGATTAGGACAGAGTGCGCCGCGCACTGGTTCTATACGTTGCATTATCTATTGGGATGGTAGCGTAAATGCTGTTCCCATAAGTGCCTAGAAACAGCAAAAGCGATCATGCTGATGGAAAAACGACACCATTTAACACGAAATAATCTCAGGAAAACAGCATTTACAGCATCAATCAAATAGATATCGCAGGGTTTCTAATGAATGCACGGCACAAATAATTATTTGTGACGGAGCACTTCAGAATCCACCTACTGTACCGGACATGTTCCTCCGTTCATTTGCCGGAAATCCCGGAAAGGTCAACATAGGCCGCTTTGGAATGCTCCAAAGCGGCCTTTTAAAATAACTTTTTAAAAAGCAAGTACTTGTAAAAAGAAACATACATTTGAGCTCAGCAGCTCAAGTTCTATCTTTTGGCATATAAATCTTAGTAGAGTTGAACAATGCATATAGGCCCGACAGAATCAATCGAGTGGGGGCGACAACCTGTAGAGCAATCGACCGACAGCTTGAAGAGTGAGCGTTTGGGGAGTTCTATCACAAATTTGCAGCCGCCTTACTGAGGAATTTCTCTAAGACTGTCCAGCGAGTCTTTGGAGCGCGCCGTGCACAATGCATATAGGATCGAATCTATCCATCGAGGGGGGACCGCTTGTAGAGTGAGCGTCTGAGGAGTTTTATCTATGTATGTAAGATGCGGTCCTGGCGGAACGAATAGAAATTCTGGAATTATTCAAGAAATTCACACATTTGTTCTTTCCTGACACTCGCTGAATGAGTTTTTCAAGCAAATTTTCTTGAAACAAAGGGTTATTTTGGCTTTTGTTATAAAGAACCTGGATACCTATGTACGTTTTTGTTTGAAAAGTGTTCTGTTTAAAACGAAACGTGACTGGAGAAAATGAAATATGCTTAGTTTGAAACTCATAAAAAATACTAATGGATAATGGATGGTGTTGTTCAATTCCTTTTGGAATGCGCCATGCGTTCTACTTCTGCAGAATGTCGAGGAGGCGACTTTGCTAAACAATAACTTGTGGTGGCCAGCCGATGATCAAGTCAGCGCTTGATCCTTCCCATACGAGTTCGGTACCAATTCACCGACGACGGAATGATGGAAGGGGCCTAGGCGAAAAATCTGAACCAAGAACCTGGCATCAGATGCACGCGAAAGCCTGAACCTCCTCCTACTGCGCTATACGCGCCATTGAAAGAACGATTTATTTCAAGAATCCTCTTATATCAACGAGAAATTACATAGCTTCTCACTATTCTGGCTTGCCATGAAACACCAGTTCAGAAGCATATCTTCATAAGTAACCATATGTAATCAAAATTTGGTCCGGACTAATAAATCACCAGCTAAACTCCTAAATCCATACTTCATTGAAAAAGTCTACGTAAAATTTTCCTGCATTGTCAACCAGGCACACATCAATAGGCCCTTCATTAAAGCATGACGTAACCTACAGCACATTTACGCACCTAAAATTATTTACACATTTGCTCTTTTCCTTTTTATAAGAGTATGAAGAATAAAGGAAAGTTTACCAATTCCTGTTCGGGATGCGTCACGCATTCTGCTTTTGACTTTGTCATGACCAAGGAAACATCTTCTTCTTCTTCTTCTTCAGCGTTTGTCCCGCTTCGAGGCGGGGTCCGCTATTCTGGTGTAGTGACGCCACTTTACGCGATCAAATGCTTGATCGGGATGGATACCAGCAACCTTTAGGTCCACATGCAACGTATCAAGCCATCGCTGCTTCGGCCGCCCTTTAGGCCGTTTTCCGGGCACATCTATGTTAAGGCCAATCTTCCTAACAGTGTCACCACTAGCTCGAAGAACGTGGCCATACCACCGAAGGCGAGCTTCACGTAACTTGTCAGCAATTGGAGCGACACCAAACCTCTGGCGTATTTCATCGTTGCGAATACGGTCCAGACGCGTAACACCAGCCGTCCATCGCAGCATTTTCGTTTCCATTACGCTGAGGCGAGTCTCAACCTCCTTGGTTGCAGGCCAGCACTCAGCTCCATACATCGCTACTGGTCGGACGATGGTTCTATAGATCTTCGATTTAAGGCGTTCCGGTATCTTCCTGTCGCATAAAACGCCTGTCATCGAGCGCCATTTGGACCACGCTGCGAGTTCACCTCGAACGTCAGACTACCATCAGACGCAATTGCAGATCCAAGGTACTTGAAATTTGTTGTTCGTACTAGCGCAGTGCCACTGATCTCAATGGACTCGGCTTCGTTTACGTCTGTCGTCAAGTACTCAGATTTTTTGACGTTTCGCTTGAGCCCTAACATCGCCAAGCGGTCGTACCAATCTTGCGCTTGTCGCTCGAGTTCGCTCTTCTCTTCGCTTGCGAGCATTACGTCATCTGCATACAGCAGCGTCCAGGGGGCAGGCTTCTGAAGGTCTCTAGAAATGGCATCCATTACGACAATGAATAGGAGCGGGGAAAGCGCAGAGCCCTGGTGAACACCAACGGAGATAGGAAACTTCGCCGATGTGCCGGCTGGCGCTCGCACACTACTCTTTGGACCAGAGTAAAGTATGCGCACCCACTCAATAAGCTCTTCGGGAACACCGTGTTGTCGTAAGGCGTACCATATAACCTCACGCGGTACACGATCAAATGCTTTCTCTAAGTCGAGAAAAGCAATGTGCAGCGGTTTCTGCCTTTCGCGATGTCTCTCTACCAGAAGACGAGCAGCATGTATGGCATCGATGGTGCCACTGCCCGCTACGAAGCCACATTGATTGGTGGAAAGTTGGACGATATCGCGAATACGCCCATCTACAATTCGCTCGAAGATTTTCATGCTGTGCGAGAGCAAGCGAATTGGACGGTAATTCGTGCAGTCCGCAGGACTGCCCTTCTTCTTCCATATCGGGATCGTCGTGCTTTCCTGCCAACTACCAGGTACCTTCTTTTCCGTAACAACCTGGTTGAAAAACTTCGTTAGCCACTAAGCAGGACTCCAGCACCTCAACTTCCATAGGTCGGCCGCTATATCATCGGGGCCCGTTGCTTTCCCTGGCTTCATCTTCTTCAAAGCCGCTTCCGTCTCCTCCACAGTGATTTTCTGCACAGGACCGTGCGTAAGAGGGACGCAAGGGATGGGCGGATGGGCAAACTCTTCTGTCGAAATTCTCTCGAAGTAGTCATGCCATCGTTTCATAGCCCTCTTGCGGTTCGTCAGTAGATGGCCATTCTCATCGTTGATGCCCAAGAATTTCTCGATGTCCTCGGCCTGACGATGGCGTGCCTTGGCAAGTCGATAAAGATGTCGTTCACCATCGCGCGTCTCGAGTTTATCGCTGAGATCATCATAAAGGACGGCTTTTGCAACGGCTACGGCCTTCTTTGCCGCTTTCTTCGCCTCCTGGTACATACGCCATTTGTCTGCAGTCTTGTCGCGCAGGAACGCGTGATATAATTTTTTCTTCTCTCGGACTTTTTCTCTTACGTCGTTAGTCCACAGCCACGCCAGCTTCTCGATCTTGCGGCGTCCATGCTTAGTCATGCCTAATTCAGAGCATGCAACTTGTAAAATCGTATTGGTTGCATCTTTCCGTGTTTCGTCGACGGTTGTCACCGTCGGTAACCGAATACGAGAAACAAAAGCTGCAGCGTTTTCCTTCAATCGCCACCACTTGATTCTCGGTGGACCGCATCGCTCGACATGCCTCAGCCTCGGAGGGGCGAACTTAAGAGTGCATATCAGCGGACGGTGCTGTGTGGCGACAGTCTCGTACGGCACCACCTTCGCACCTGTAACCAGCTTTCGATCGCGATGCTTCACAAGGATGAAGTCGATCTGTGTCTTGGTGCTCCCGCTATAGAACGACACCAGATGGGAGTCACGCTTTCGAAATACGGTGTTCGCGATGATGAGGTTATGCGAGTCCGCATACTCAAGGATTCGCTCACCATCAGCGTTACGTGCTCCATATCCGAAACCGCCGTGACAGCTGTGACCATCTTTCGCAGTCCCCACATGACCGTTGAGGTCACCTGCAATAACGACAGCGTCTTCTGACGGTACCTCTGCTGCCTTTTCATCAAGCAGGGTCCAAAACTCATCCTTGGCTCTCTCAGAGCAGCCTTCCTGCGGAGCGTATGCAGAGAAGAAATGATACATATGGTGTTCAGCAGCGACTACGACCTTCATCAAGCCGTCATTAAAACGTTCCACGCTTATAATCGCGTCTCGGAAACGTTCGGAGACGATTACACCAACTCCGCTGGTGGTCCTGGGACTGCCGCACAGAATGGCCTTGAAGCCTCGGCTCATGTCCCTCGACTTACAACAGGACCACCTCGTCTCCTGTACCGCACATAAGTCGATTCGTCTTCGCTCCAGTGCTTCTGCCAAATCGCACGAGCGGCCCGTCAACGTACCACATTCAGCGTAGCTACGCGGGTCTTGCCTACGTTACGGGACTTTCGGACTAGCTCAGTTTCCCCCCGATGCCGTCCTCGCATCAGGGACCCTCGAATACTTCTCACACTCGCCGGGCTCTGCGAGTGCACGTCGGCTCCCGCGGACGCCGTAGCATTATCTCGATACTCACTTAACGTCATCAACCATGTGATGTGACATGGGATCTCCATAGGCCGGCCTGTCACTAGGGCCTGTCGCCTGTACTCGAATGTCCGTGATTAGCTTAGCTCGCAGAGGCGAACAGTTTCCAGCGGCATCACGTGGAGGAACGGACATCGCCACCTTGACCAAGGAAACATGATCATTCAAAAAGTGTACATTTCTCTACTTAAGGCGCATTGTATAAAAGATTATCAAAAAGTTCTCTCAGAATAAAATACTATTTTGTCTTTGTTATAAAATGCTTAATTTGGCTTTTGATATGCTCATTTTTGCTTGAAAAGAGTCCAGCTTAAAATGAAAGCTGCTAGCATAAAAATTTAAATTTTAGAATTTAAAATGAAAGGATTTTAAGCGAAGGCGGCATAGATGCATCAGTTTTATAGTTATTTATAGACATGAGGGGTACGTGTTGTGCAGTCGGAGGACGTGCCGGCTGTGGCGTCCCCTCGATACTAGGTTCGGACCTTGGTTAGGATTTCCCGCTCAGGCCAACCAAGACTTCCATCCCTCTGGATTTCCTGAATTGGTACCAGGCTTGTCTGCAAAGGATAAAGCACTGATTATACATCGGTAGGACACCGCCAGTTACTATATGGCAAAATGCGCGTTCAAATCGCCTCCACGACATCCTGTAGAATGAAGAAGTGGAATGCACGGCGCATCCCAAGGAGACTGAGTGACGCCATCGTTTATTCCTTCATCCTTTTTGTAGATACGAGGGTGCGCAGTACGACGTACCTCGTGCTGATGCCAACAGCATAGTTGGCCTGCTCTCCAGTCAGTTGATCGAAGCGCATGCCGGCGTCATACGGAGTAGCTCGAAGTGGATTCTTCACCCGACCGCCTGTCTCGCTGCAGATCATCTCTGGAAAAGGTAAGTGCTGGCTAAAGGCGTTCTTCTTCTTATAGTCAAAGCAGATCTGTGGCAGAGTTTAGCCTCGTGCACTTAGCTAGTCTTCAGAATATTCAGGGTCTTACTGCGGGTAGGGCAACAGAGACTCTGACTGGCCACGTCGACGCACTCAAAAGGATCCGTACACGGAACGCTGATGGTGCAGCCGCTCTGCGGAATCTGTCCAAGATCACCACGCATCGGTATGTATGCGGGATTGCCGCGTGGGCATGCTGGAATCATGAATGGATACTTGCAGGCAACTGGAGTTTTACCACTGACCACCGTAGTGAAAGTAGCTGAAAGACTTTCGTCGGACCAATGACACTCACTGTCTTTGCAGAAGCTTTCGCAGTGGTCCAGCGTCTCGAAGTTGTTTGGGCTGACGTCCGACGAGCTGGGGTCGAAGAGGAACTGCTGGCACGAGCCGATGACACCATTGAACCACCAGCGGGGCACAGCACCGAGCTCGTCCGACACGCCCTTCTTCGGTTGTTGGCAGGTGAAGGCTGAACATGAAGCATGCACACAAATGTTGGATAAAAACAAGAACAGTCCTTCGCTTAGTATTAGAGGACGATGATAAAAGACAGGACTAATCAGGACCTGTTTGGAAGTCGCCACAACTCTTACTTCTACCTGCTATTGTTAAGGGACTTCGAATGACCATCAGTCCTATGCAATTACTTAATGTCGCTAATCAGGTGGAGCAAATTGATGCTTCATCCTTTCCAGACAATTCCGGCAATGACCTATCGGAATTTGTTCTCTAGAGGCAAGCCAAGATTCGAAATACATGCCGAGGGACATCTTCCGTCGATTACATCATACGCTCCACAAAAAGGTAGGAAACATATTAGGTTGGAAACTGAGTCTCACCATTTTTTTACATTCTGTTCTGAATTTCGCTGTAAGTCTTTTAATAACGCTGTGTACCGTTTGAATAAAGATTTGCTCTATGACAAAGTACGTATGAAGTTTTTTTTTTACAGAGCATTAATGATTTTTCTAACAGTTTTATTTTTGTCAATTTTCATGTGACTGCCTTGAAAGTTAAAAAATTACCTTTGCCAACAGCTGCTCCTCTGAGCTTACGTTCAAGTTTTTTATACAAAATTATATACCGTTCGAGCTCTACAACAGCCTAGATTGAATTCTTCGTTCATTTTGATTTTATTTAAATTTTAGTGTATTAAAGTGAAGTGTTCAAAGGGCATATATTATTTTACCAAGAGACCTACTCTTTGGTAATTTTTTTTGGACAGTGCCGTTGTCGTTCGAAACGTAACGTTTTCCTCTATGAAACAGTATGTTGTGTTTACTTGATCATGCTAATTTTGACAATTTTCAGCAGAATGTTAAAGAAAAGAAAAGAAAGAAGAGAAGAGAAGAGAAGAGAAGAGAAGTAGACGTTCGTAAAGGTGTTTATTCTTTTTTGACTTCCTACTCTAATGAACCAAAAATTGACAAAATCCAAATGGAGAAAAGCAATAAATGCATCCTAATTAAGCAAATTATTCTTTTTCTAATGGTATATGTTGTGCACAAGGCTTTCAGCGAAATTAAGAATGAAATGTTTTAGAAATATTGGGGACTTAACTCCCAACTTAACATAGGGAATAGAGCTATTGAGACGGACTAATGATCCCCTTGGTTACTGTACTGGCGACTTCATGCCAAGCAACCAACAGGCGTGGCCTCCGAATCGGCTCTGACGTAGGTTCTGCTCAGGTGAACTAAGTGTTCCATCTTTCGGTCGTTGATTTGATAGCACGTCTAGGAAGGGTAGATCAGCGTCTTCTTTGCCGGACGATCACCGCACGTCATTGTACTAAGGGAGATACACATCCAGCTGCTTTCGTGATATTCCACGAAAGTAGAGTGCGTAGCGCATTCCGCAAAAGGGCTCGGTTAAATGATAACGGAAAAGCACGATGATAGCTAGGAGAGCTTTTTGAACAAATCTGTGGAAGGTGTTCCCTTATGCTGAAATTTGTGAAGTGTTTGACGATGTTGTACGACGTGTTAGGGAGGATGTAGTGCTTCACTAGTCTGATGGTTTCACTTTCATATGTTGTCATAAATCAGTGTTTTTATTTTGTTTAAAAATTTTCTATTTTACATTCCTGGCCAAGCTTTGAGTAAATAAATAAATAAATAAATAAATAAATAATGATGACGACAGCCTTTGTCCTTTTTATATCCCCACGGGAATTTAGTGCCAAATTTCATTTGTAATCATGACGATTATGAAGCCTAGAATGCAAACGACTAAGCCATTAAACAAAAGAATATACAGCATTAAGGCTCAATATCCCATACCAGGGTATGCCGTCAGCTTCCCATGAAACTTCGGATTGAGACCTATATCACGTGAAAGAGATCGAGACGCTGATCACAGATATGTAGACCAAATTTGCTAAATGGATCTCCTAAGCGAGTTATGGCCGGCGGAAGCCGCGATGTCTTCCATGTGTTAGGCGCGATCGTTTGGCGCAGTATTGCGCGGAAATCAGCGGTTCGGCTATCAGCGCCGTCAGCAGCGGCGGCGGTGCAGTGGTAGAGTGCTCGCTCCAAAGGGTTGGGTTCATTGATTCGGTTCCCGCCGCTGACGGGTTTTTTGCATTTTGTGGCCTATCTTCGACGAGGACCTATAATCTCATTTTTGGCACATTTTTGAGCGAACGGCTAATGGCGACTTGCATTTACGTCTATTAGAAGACGGAAACGTGTTTCAGGTAAAATGTTTTATTCATGACGTGAAGAAGTCAGAAATTCCAATCAAAACAAAATAAAAGTAAAAATAAAATCAAAAATCAACAAAACTTAATAGGCATAATAAATAAAAAGTAAAGGCACTAGAACCGAACCAATGAACCCAATCCCTTGGAGCGAGCACTCTACCACTGCGCCGCCGCCGCTGCTGACGGCGCTGATAGCCGAACCGCTGATTTCCGCGCAATACTGCGCCAAACGCTGATTGAGCGCGCCTAACACATAGAAGACATCGCGGTTTCCGCCGCCCATAACTCGCTTAGGAGATCAATTTAGCAAATTTGGTCTACATATCTGTGATCAGCGTCTCGAGCTCTTTCACGTGATATAGGTCTCAATCCGAAGTTCCATGGGAAGCTGACGGCATTCCCTGGTTAGTTGCAACAGACTTTTAGCAAAGCGGTGTACAAGAAAAGTCAGATGTGATTTTTTCTCAGAAATATTGCGGTTTCACTTGAAGCCTTTTAACATCGAAGGCAACGTTAACACGGTTCAATCGTCTTCCCCTTGAGTCTCTAACCATAGGCCGTTTGCTCACGCTGTAGCGCAGCTGGAGAGGGCGCAGGCTGTTTGCGTGCAATCAGTTCAAGCGCTTTGGTTCGAGTTTCCCGCCCCTTCCATCTCTGCGGGGTTGGTGAATTGGTACCTGATCTATCTGGAAAGGGTGAAACATATCGGTTGACCACCGCAAGTCATTGCGTTAGCCAAAAATGCATTTATATAAGTAGGCTCTACGATGTCCTGCAGAACTAGAATCCAAGGGATTAAGGGATTGATTAGCGCAGTACTTTATCCTTTACAGTTTACCGAAGCCTAAGGTGGTAGGCACAGGCTGTCGGTTTTGACCATGAATTTGGTTCGCAGCCAAGCCGAAGCCAAATGTTGAGGAGCATCCTACCACGTCCGTGCGTCTGTACACAGATCTGACCAAGTTTAACGCCTCCATATTTCGCTCGTCACGATTGATCTGACTGAGATTGACCATTTCAGCTTGCAATCACGTGAGTAACGTGAGACAGCGCCAAACTTCACAAAAAGAAAGGGGATAAAAGGCTTCGTTGACCTGGGTGGGAATTCGGACCAACTGTCTAATTTGCAAACGACAACCAGCGCCTCCTCCGACTGCACCATGGACCATGTCTCCGTCTTCTTTCTACCTTACACAATGTCGAAAGGAACGCGTTGTTACTGTGACATTGTATTATTGTTCTGTGTATTAGTGGAATACCAGAGAGCTACTGTCACGCTGCATTCTTTACTCGGAGGTTGTTTTACGGGGCATACTCATCCTCACAGCGCTTGAGAGCTCAATCCTCCCTTTAAAGCAATCCATATTATACCATTTTTACGTCAAATTGGACACTTTCTAAATCAGTTCAAACGCTTTTAAAATCAAGTTGGACACTTCCCAAAACAACTGGACACTTTTCAAATCAAATTGAACACTCTTCAAATCAAATTGGACACTTTTCTAGAGCTAGCTTTAAGAGTTTTTAAATCGAAGCGTTCTCTTCCAAATCGATATGACCCTTAGGCAGGATAAATTATAGACTCACAAAAATGTTTAGAATAACTTTTTGTTCAAGAAAAATGTTGTACAACTTTCTTTGATTTTTTTAGTTCCCCTTCCCCTAACAAGTATAATGATTTTATAAAAAAAGTTTGGAGAAAAACTAGTGGATTAAAATTTATCTTAAAGAGATGCGCATTTAAAGATCAGATCATGCCATGCACTCAAAAAGTTCGCCACAACTTTTATTTGATTGATAGTGTAAATACCACATGCATTAACTATCGAACTGAGATGTGTGTTTTTGTTGTAGCGATTACTGGTGCGAACCTCCATGCAAGCAGAAATTCTGCCATCAATCGAGTAATATAGTAGCGACCTCTTTGACGAGGGCACAATCTTTCTTAGGCACAAAGGAATGGCCCGCTCTTTAAAACAAGCTTCAAACCGTCATTTTCGGTCAAAAAATTATAAAATTTCAATCAATGTGATCAAATATTGGGTAGGTGAATTAAAACTTAGAAGAAAGTTATACTAAAATTTTTCTTGAACAAAAAATATATAACGTAAACTTTCCAAAAGGTATTTTATTTGGAATATTTTGCAGGGTCTCTAGTTGAACGTAGAAGAAACACATCTCAATTTGGAAGAGTTTGATTTGAATTCAAAAGTCTTAAGCTTGCTTAGAGGAGTATTGAATTTGAAGTGTGCAATTCGGCGTAAAAATGGTATATTTAAACGGCTGCGCTTACAATCTGTGCTGTATGTGTTGTTTTTCAACTAGCCATTAATTAGATTCCAATTTCGACGTTCTTGAAACCTGGGCATTTTCTTATCATTTGTTTTCTCCTGTGCCAACCAGGTTTGGTATCAAATTATTTATTATCACGGCCGACGTTTCGACTAGCTCGTCAAGGCCTGAAAGAAGCTCGAAGCATCTTCATCCGCGAAGCCACTTGGGTCAGAAACACCGGTCCCCCACCTTGTTTAGTATCAACCAGTCCCAGGAAAGTCAGGTAGAGAACCCAAATCTAGTGAGCTAACTCACCGATATTCCTCCAGCGCAGAAAGACCGGTTCAGCTGGTCACCATGAAGCAAGTGAGAAGCACCGAGTCGGTCAATTATACTGCACAGTGCGTCGGAGGTCAAAAATGCACATTGCACTATACAGGGTGCGTAAAAAGTATTGACGCAGTAAATGACGGCTGTGGAAATAGTATTGCGCAGTAAGTTATAAAATGTTCACTTGAGAGA
>OX375865.1:96429363-96539534 GCA_947359475.1 Heligmosomoides polygyrus bakeri | reverse complement strand
ATCCATATTTTCGATATTGGCCAAATTTTCTCGTCCAAAATCATCTAGGGGTTATTTGGGGCGCTGATTACGAACCCGACGTCCGTTTTTGAAAATTCCGCCGATTTCGGTAGGTCTTGGATTTTCTTCTGGATAATTGAGGGTGGCCGGATAAGGATCACCGATTTTGCTCAAACTTCGTATAGGGCGGGGATTTATTCGGGGTGCCGAACACGATGCCGAAGTTCATTCGGACGATTACGGCAGGAGACCGCCCATACCGATAACTGAGGGTGATCGGTGGTCCTGACACGACCACCTCCAATTATCCTGAAAAAGATCCAAGACCTACCGAAATCGGCGGAATTTTCAAAAACGGACGTCGGGTTCGTAATCAGCGCCCCAGATAACCCCTAGATGAATTTGGACGAGAAAATTTTGCCAGTTTCGAAAATATCGATTTTCGATGACGTCATCGCCCGCGCAGGCTCGGCCTGGAGCGCCTCGTCCTCGATGGGAAATTGTAAAAAAATCGATGTTTCCAAAATCGGTGGAAATTGGTACCTTTCGATAGCGCTTTCCATGGTAAACAGAACGGTACCACTGCGAGTGTCGAACACTCAAACCTGGAGAATAATGGCGCAGAAAACGTCAACGCTAAAACTCCGCCGCCCTAAAATGGCAGCTGTGGCTAATGCAGTTTAAACAGCTAGGAGCTGTAAGCACGTCATCTTGAAGCACCGAAAGAGTTCTGCTCACGTGCACAATGATAGGCCATTAGCTCCCTGCGTCTTCGCGCACGGGTCGACTGAAATTGGAAAAAATCGTGTCGCCCAAGGCTAACCTGCATTTTCGCACTGCTGTAACTTTGTCCAGTCATAAGCTACATTGCTGTATTTCAGTGCGCTACTAGAACATTTTACTGCCTACAAAGCTGACAAGCTGTAACCGGAAAGGTTAATATATGACAGAGTTTTCGTGCTCAGAACACGCCCGCGCGTGCAATTTAGCACAACAACGGTCGATGTTCTTACTAGCCCATATTACAGTTTTCCCTACACCCAATAACACCATTCAATTCAGCACGAAAAGTTCTATCGAACGGTGTCAGGCATGGTCCAATTCGATGATATCGATTTTCGATGACGTCATCGACCTTCTGCCGCGCCTTTGAAGCCATCTCGCCTTTGATGCGAAATTGTCAAAAAGCCGATATTCCCAGAATCGGTCGAAATTGATACCATTCGATAACGCTTTTCACGCTGAACAGAACGGTACCACTGCTAGTGTCGAACAGTCAAACCTGGGCGAGTAAGAGCGCAAGAAACTCTAACCGCTATCTGGAAATCTGGCCAATTTCGAAATTATCGGCTTTCGATGACGTCATTGTTCGCGCCGGCTCGGGCAATGGCGCCCACGTCCTCGATGGGAAATTGTCAAAGAATCGATTTCTTTGAAACTGGTCGAGAGTGACACCATTCGATAGAGCTTTTCGTTGTAAACAAAACGGTGTTACTGGGAGTGTAGGAAACCCAAATGTGGGCGACTAAGAGGGCAGGAAACTTCAACCGCTAAGTCCGCCGCCCTAAAATGGCAGATGGGGCTAAGGCAGTTTAGGCAGCTGGGGGGTTGCGAGTACATCGTCTTGAAGCACCTTAGGTGTTCTGCCCGCCTATGCATTTTCATGCCCTTGGCTCGCCGTGTCTTCGCCCAGTGGTCGACCGAAATCGGAAAGAATTGGCTCGCACAAGCCTCACCTGCATTATCGGAGCGCTGTAATTTAGTCTATTCATGAGCCACACCGCTGTGCTTTAGAGCGCTTCAAGAAACTTGTGCTCCCAACAAAGTTATCGAGTTGCAGCCGGAAGGATTCGAACTTGATAGAGTCATTACGCTACGAACTCGCCCGCGCGGCATTTGCGAGCGGTCGCCCCACTCCATTGATAGGTTCTATTCTATATGCATTGTTCACAGCGTACTCTAAAGCCTCTCCGGAACAGAAGACAGGAATTCCTGAGTAGGCCGGCAGGAAATTTCTAACATAACCTAATTTCAAACGGTCCTATCGTATATGCATTTTGCACGGCGCACTCTCTCTTCTCGCTTCTTAAAACCTCTTCATTTGTATACGCTGCTCTCAGTGTGTGCACTAAGCAACTAAAACGTATAAGCTTTGCTGTTTAGCACGACATTTGAACCGCTCACTCGGTTGATAGGTTCGATCCTACATGCATTGTGTACGGCACACTCCATGGGCTCGTCGGACTGACGGGAGCAAATCCTAAGTAAGGCGGCTGGAAATTTCTCATAAAATTCTCCAAACGGTGCAAGATAGACTTGAAGGCTTTACATTTTCCATTAAGTGAAGATAGAAACCCAGTGGGCATGCTTGCGTCCATTCGATTGAAAGGTTCGATCCTATATGCATTGTGCACGGCGCACTCTCGGAGCATTCCGGGCATGACCGAGCACTGACAACGCACGCCATGCTTGAAATAGTCCGAAAACACTGCACCTCACATGCACATCCTGGAAAATAAGGTGTTCCATTCGCAAAAGCCTGCTACAGTTATTTTTTTAGGCCACCCACGGCAAAAACGAGGTGGCCTGGTAAAGCTTTATACATAGTTTTGTAGATCTCGAGGAGACGAATCGAATGGTACCAACTGTTTCTGCAACAACTCAAAATTAAAGGAGTTATGAGCATGCGACGGTTTGCGACGGATTTTTCCGTCGCAAACCGTCTTTTTGACCGCGCGACGCGGGCGGTATTGTAGTTCGCCCAATTAGTAGAAGCAGCACTATAATAGTAACTTAAGCCTATTCTACCGGTCAGCTTATTCACTAGATTCCTTTCTGAAGCGGTCATGTTCCGCCAAAATTCGATAAAATCGCTCATCAATGGTTGGCCAACCGATATTGATTGCTTGTTGTGAAGCATCTTTGTCAGCGATCGATAATGTCGATCGAACTGAGAAGGCTAGTCAAAAGACTATCAGGCGGTCAGACGATCGGGAGCTAGACTTTTGTATAATTTTCCACATTGAAAGGGACACTTTTCGAAGCAAAACAAACTTCGAAATCACACTGAATACCTTCAGAATAAAACCGAACGTTTTCCAGATTTAATTAGGTCGTTCTTAGGAATGTAAAAATGAATTTTCGAAGCGATTGGTTAATTATGGTTTTCGCGTGATTCAGTAATTTTGTTGACTTGCTGTTATCCCACCAAATCTTGAGTCGACCTTATAGAGTTTAATGTCAAATTTTTGAAAGCCTGGTCAATGGAGAGAATCCAAGTACCATTCCTCACCGTAGCAAAAGCCAAAAGCCAAGAGCCGTATAAGGAATTGAAAAAACGTACCCGATGGAGCCGGCAGTACAACAAGAGCTGCTACAGAATCCGGTGGTGGAAGAGACGGAAGGGGACAGGATGGCTCCGTTGAGCTGGACCATACGCAGAGCGTGCCGTCTCTAGAAAATTCAATTTCTGTTCAAATTGCTCATTCCTGACGACTTACCCATCGTTAGAACTGTCAGCCTCCATGCACTTCAAAGCGCGTTCACTCACCTTGTCTTGACAGCAGCCATATCCTGGCTAGGGCATTGACACTCCCCGTTCTTGCAGTAGGCATCTGGCCAGACGGCCGAGCACTGCACATCGTAGAAGCAACCGGATTCCGACGGCGAGATGCCTGAAGCACGATACGACGTCTTCTTGAAGAAGAACTGAATGACTAATGAATTCTGAAGCACCAACGTTCATAGCAGTAGGCGTCAACAGCGATGTACGTCGAGAGACATCTACACTGCCCAATGGCGCAGAACATTCCACTAAGGCAATCCGTGTTGAACGAGCAGACGTCGCCAACTCGTCCAGAACCTGAGCACATCGCAGTGGATTCGGATGGACCTTAAGGTTCTGCCAAAATGAAGGCTATCTCTACCTGAAGTGCCTTGTGCATGGAACGTCATATTCGCCGGGTCGACACAGTCCAGCGCTGTGGCGCTGAAGTGTGTTCGACCGGTGTCGGAGCACATTCGATTCCTGTACACTCCTTCGACGCAGTTCAGGTATGACGATAAGTCAACGTCAACGCGTCTGAAAGGCGCAGTGGATGCCTCAAAGAATTCTGTGGAGTGACCAATGATGCTCCAGCACTTACTTCGTTCTGGGGTTGCAGAATTGGAAGAGCAATTTCCCCTCATCCTTTTCTGTTCCATTGTTGCAGCGACCACCGAGAGCAGCGCGGATCGTGCAGCTGTCACATCTGTCACCCACCGCACACCAGCGGCTCGACGGAGAGCCTGAATACACGCGTGAACATCGTGGATGAGCCGAAAATGAAATTTTGAACACCGGAGAACGGTTAAAGAACAATTTTGGCGGAAAATTGCCGCATAACGGAAAAACTAATAACGAACAAACAGCAAAAAATAATTATTTTTCATTGTAAAATTTTCAATAGTAGATCAGAAGTTTTAATGCTATCATAAAGATAAAGCATAAAGAACGGACAACTCAATTCCTTTTGGAGAGCGCCACGCATTTCAGTTTTACGGGAAGTCGAGGAGGCGACTTGAATGCGTATCTGGCTATGCCTTGCGGTGGTTAGACATGAATGACTCATCCTTCCGAGACAAGTCTGTACCAATTTACCGACCCCGGAGGGGTGGAAAGCTTGGTTGACCTGGGCGAGAAATCCGAACCGCAAACCTGGTATCGGGTGAACGCGACAGCGGGCAGCTCCTCCGACTGCGCAACACGCGTCCATACTCCGAATACGCAGAAAAACTGTTTCTCTCGAAATCCATAGAAATTCCATCCATTGTGGTTTCACAAGAAAACCTCTGAGCTCCACTAACTACCTATTATGTCTATTTCTTATTCACTGTCCACAATACAGGGTGTCTCAAAAAAATGTATACACTGATTAAAAGGTGAACTCACAATGAAGTTACTAAGGAAGTTAAAGGCTCATATGAAAGCCCAAGAAAATAGAAATTTTCCGACCTATGAGAGCATGGATTGCGCCATGCACTCGGCTGAAATTTGGCGTTTTATACTCGACTGATTGTAGTTCGCTTGAAAACTCGTTATAGTTTCTCCACAATGGGGTCGTATCGATTGATTTGAAGGTTTAAAACTTAAAAAACACTATGACTGCAAAAAAAGCTATTTGAAAGGTTCATTGCTGCTAATGAAGAAGCTTTTGTAAAGGTTTGAGACTCATATGAAAGCACAGCTTGCCGAAATTTCTGTCGCATGTAAATAGTCAAGATTGCGCCATGCCCGCCCCCTGAAATCTTGCATTCCAGACTCCCTGAAATCTTGCATTCCAGACTCGATTGATTTTGCATGGGCTGAATGCTCGTTACAATTTTCTTTCTACTTTAGCAGCATGTTAGAACCTTTCGAATAGCATCTGAATTTTTAGGACAACATGCACTTTTCGCAAGCAGTAGTGTGTTTTTAAGTTTTAAACCTTAAAAGAAACAAAATCAATCGAAACGGCCACTTTGTGAAGAAAATATAACAAACATTCAAGCGAAACGCATTCAATTGAGTGTACAATGCAAGGTTCCAGACGAGGGCATGGCGCAGTCCACACCACTCACATGTCAGAGGATTTCTATTTTCTTATGCTTCCATCTGATCCCTTAGTTTCTTTAGTATCTTTACTGTGAGCAACGTTATCACCTTTCAAACAGTATATACTTTTTTGAGACACCTGGGGTTAATGCTGTGAATAAAAGCCGTGCGGTCTCGTGCGGCATTGAATATTATTTTATAATTTTATTTACACATGACATGGAATGAGGTTACACATGGAAATACAAAGTTATATTAAGATACCAACGGACTAAATCATAAACAAATAAATACAACTGAAAGCAGTCACGGTGTGCGTAAAAGTATAATAATTTCTTGAAACCATACAAAGATAGATCTAAGCTTTCCTAATTTACACTCAAAATGTGGGATGAGTATGAGTCCTGTAAGAATGAAAACAAAAAACGCCTTCAGACTTCAGTCTTTGATTTTTCTTAAAAACACGACCTCATAATCAACAATAAATTGAACAATTCAAAAGAGTCGATCACTTCTAACCAACCTGCTGCAACTAAGGCCAATGCACTGAAGACTATCAGCAACATCCTTCCAAGGATGTGTCCCGAAAGCAAGCACTAAGCGTGTAACGACCGGATAGTGCACTTCTGAAAATGAAGATTTTCAGATTAAATTCAGCGTCGACGTTTCCGATAAGTGTTCAACGAAGGGGTTGAGAGAGCTGAACGCCGGGAGAGAGATGAAAATTATAGAGAACCCTCCGTTGGAATGTGCACGGTAATTTCCAACATGAATTTGGGATTCTCATCCAAGCCGGATGTAAGCTATTGCAACGACTCCTATGCAGTGCTATTAATAATAAGGATAAGGGTAAAGGACGGCGTTACTCAATCCCTTCTGGGATGCGTCAGCGCGTTCTACTTCTACTGGATGTCGTGGAGGCGACATGAATGCGTATTTGGCCATACAATGACTTGCGGTGGCCAGCCGATGAACAAGTCAGCGCTTTATCTTTCTCAGACACGTCTGGTACCAATTCACCGACCCCGGAGGGATGGAAGGCTTGGTTGGCCTAGGCGAGAAATCCGAACCAGGAACCTGACATCGGGTGCACGCGACAATCGCGCCTCCTCCTACTGAGCTACACGCGCCCTATTAATAATATGTCAATATATTAGTGTTAAGTAAGGGTGTCTCGATAATTGTATACATTGTATGAGAGGTGGTAGCTTTGCTGAAGTTAAAAACTCGTATGAAAAAATAAGAAAGTAGAAGTTTTCTGACATATGAACGGTAGGGATTGCGCCATGCGCTCGTCTGAATTCATGCATTTTGCGCTTGATTGACTATATTTCGCTTAAATACTTGCTGTAATTTTCCCACAAAGTGGCCGTACAGATTGATTTAGGCTTTTTTTATAACTTGAATTGGTTTAAAACTTGAAAACACCCTGAGGCTGCGTAAAATGCAGGGTATCCTAAAATGCAGGTACTATATGAAGTGTTCTACATTCCCGCTAGTGAAGTGTTTTAAGGGGTTTGTGACTCATATGAAAGCTCAGGACAACGAGATTTCTGTGACATGCTAATAGGCAAGATTGCGCCATGCACCCTGAAACCTTGCACTTCTGTCTCGATTGATTGTTGAGGAGCCGCACGTATGATTCAATTGTGCGGAAACTCGCGTCTAGACTTCGACGGTGTTTCCGAACTTCTAGTATCATTTTAGGATAAGCTTTTTCTCTTTGAAGGAAAGTCTAGAGCCGAACATAGCGATAAATTGTCTAGTCAATAAATTCACATGACTGTCATGTTCTAAAAGTTAAGAGAAGCATGGTCTTTCACGGGATTGTCAAGTTTTAACGCTAAGAGAAGCATGGCACAAGTCATCTGTCCGATCAGTAACAAGATTCTAGCAAGCATTCAGCCCAGGCGCAATCAATCGATTCGAAAAAGGAAAGGTTTCAGGCGGATGCATGATGCAATCTTGACTATTTGCATGTTGTTGATCTATACTTTCACGTGAGTATCAAAACCCTTAAAAAGCTTAACTAACGGGCAATGTTACAACCATTCAAACAGCACCTACATATTTTGAGATACCCGCGTTTTTCGCAAGCCGTAGTGTGTTTTTAAGTTTTAGTCCTTAAAAGAAACATAAATTAGTCGATACGGCCACTTTTAGGAGAAATTGTAACAAGTATTCAAGCGAAAAACAGTCGCGTGTAAAATGCAAGAATTGCTTTAGATTACTTGGCAGGTTATTTTTCTTAGAAAGCTTCAGAAATTCAACCTCTGTTCAAACAGTGAAGACCGCGCCTTGTGAATTGTGTTTGACTCGGTATTCACATTGTAACACTCTCAGAACACCCCTAGCTCCCAAGCCCTGAACACTTAAGTGTAACTTCAGAGTCCACGGGAAGGTGTCTTCCAAGAGTTAGTGCGGAGATAAATGATGTTTGCCGCCCATGACTGATGAGCCTTTGAACCATCCTTTGTCGGCCTCAATCAGTCCTTTTGCCGATGCGCCATGCATTCGGCTTCTGCGTGCAAGCAATATGGATGCGTGTTTGGCCTATACAAATGCACATAATTCTTTTGGCCTTCCCAGACAAGCCTAGTACTGAACTGTTGAGTCCGGACGAATGGGAAGTTTGGTGCTCTTTGGCAGGACCCGAACCAAGAGTCTGGCGTCTCACCCAAGTGCGCTACCACGGCTCCTATAGTTGGAAGATACCTTGTTGTGCAAATAGGTGGGCATCAACGCTCTGCTCACGAAGCTAGCTACCGGTTTTATACCAGTTATGAAATTCGTGCGCGTGGAGCGCAGTCAGAGGAGGCTCCGGCTGTCGCCTGCACCCAGTACCAGGTTCCTGGTTTGGATTTCCAGCCCAGGCCAACCAAGCCTTTTCATCCCTCCGGGGTTGGTGAATCGGTACCAGACTTGTCTGGGAAGGATAAAGCGCTGACTTGTTCATCGGCTGGCCACCGCAAGTCATTGTATGGCTAAATACGCATTCAACTCGCCTCCACGACATCCCGTAGAGGTAGAATGCGTGGCGCATCCCAAAGAGGGGTTGAATGACGCTTTATTCTTTATGAAATTCCAATATTTTAATACTCATAGAGCCATGCACAACCCCTGGACTGTATTTCTGACTATCACCTGTCACCTGTCGCCTGTCGTCCCGTTGATCATCGACTTGCTCGAGCGGGCGCCAGCAGCGTCTCCATTCGTCCCTGTCGCGTGCCAGAGTGGTCCAATGGATCCTCCTCGCTCGAGGGACACGAAGAGCGTCATATCGGTCGTTCAGGGCTTTCACGAAGAAGTCCGACCAACGCGTTGGTGGGCGTCCCGGTGTTCTCTTGACATCCCGCGGAATCCAGTCGTTAACGGCTCTCGTCCAGCGGGTGTCTGCGAAGCGCATTACGTGGCCGGCCCACCTAATTTTCGACAACTTGGCCCACGCGACAGCGTCTCTGATCTTCGAACGTTGGCGAAGCTCGGAACTCCGGAGGCCTTCTCTCACTTGCGTGAGTCATGTCACTCCGAGCATCGTCCTCTCGATTCCACGCTGCGCGACGCTGATCGCATGTTCATCTTATCTTCGCATGGCCTATGTCTCTGAGGGGAATGTTAGGGCAGGAAGAACGGTAGAGTCGAATAGGTGGGCACGGAGTCGGACGTTCTTCGTCTTCTTCGCGACTTCTTCGACGCTCTTAAAAGCTCCCCAAGCCGCTCGTTTCCTCCTGCTCAGCTCCGGCGCTAGGTCGTTGGCCATATTGACTTCGCGACCCAGATACACGTAGCTGGAGCATTCGGAGATGTTCGTTCCGTTGAGCGAGAATGGGGCATCAGAAACTTGTCCGTTCCTCATGAACATCGTCTTCGTAAGATTCAGCTGCAGTCCAACATTCCCACATAAACGATCGAAGCCGGCCAGCATTCGCTCCGCCTGGCTGATGCTCGGTGTTATGAGCACGATGTCGTCAGCGAAACGAAGATGGTGCAGCTGATGGTGCAGCTGCTGGCTTCTGACTATACTTGAGAAAAACATAAAATTCTGGTTGTCTGTAGATATAATAAAAAGAAGTCGTGCGCTATTTGAAAGTTCGATTTGTTGTCTAACAATCGATGGAGCTATCCATTCAGGAGGCACGGGCTAGCGCTGCCGGTGGAGGCGCTGGCTGTTCCGTTCCCGCTCCGTGTTTCCCGCCCAGGATAACCGAGCCTTCCTTTCCTACGTGGTGGTTGAATTGATAACAGGCTAGCCTGTGAAGGATAAAACACTGACTTATCTAACGGCTGGCCATCGCAAGTAATTGTATGGGTCCTTCAGACACCCTCCATTCTGAGATTTTCTAAGGCTGTCTTTACCTTATCTTTTTTATCCTTTAACCACAGAATGGCTCAGTAAGGCGAACAACAGCTTGAACCTGGAAGTGATGTTGAGGAACCTCAAGCCGCAAGGAATGGTCTTAGAGTATAACACATTTGATATGATGAGACAGCAAAGAATGACAGAACGATTGCTTGGAAAAAGCAAAAGAAAAAAAAGCTCAACAAATCTATAATGCCAAATATGGTAGGAAGAAATTCAGCGATAGTGTTGATGGCCTACACACCACTGGCAATGTCATCTATGAAAGGATGCTTCGAACTTTTCTTCATCGAATCAATCAGCGACAAAAATATCTGGGCTCTACTTGAACTGCGCTATAAGAAAACACTAGAAAAGGATAAGCCAGGTATATTAAAGGACAGAGTGCAAAGGATGGCGGTGATCATTCTTTTTTAGGATACGCTACGCACTATATTTCAGCGAGATGTCATGTGCACAATTTGAATGCGCATTTGAAATGCACAGATTTCCAATGGTAAGTCAGCGCTCCTTCGAGACAATCTTTTGCCAACTCTCCAACTTAGAAACAAGGAAAGCTTGGTTGGCCTGGGCGTAGAACCTGAATCAAGAGTCTAGATTCAGGGTACAGATTACAGCCGGCGATTACTTCCACTGTGCTACTGATATGATATGCTTAACGCAGTTATATCAGTTTCTTATAAAGGCAATGAGGAAGCGAAACATTCGAAATTTTTAGTGTTGGGAAAGGTAGGCCCATTTAGCTCTTGAGCAGAGTGCCAGAGCCAAGTGCTTTCCCGCTGGGAAAAAAGCCATGACGGGCAGTTCGATCAACAAAGGCGTTCTCTTGGCCAGGACGGAAGAAGGTCGTTCAAAGCGTGAAGATGAAAAAGGCTTGGTCGCTGGGGTCGTGAGCTACGTGAGCTATCAAGTGTGCACTTGAGTTGGGGTCGGTCTGATAAAATGCGAATGACCGTACTTGAAGAGCCGAAACACTCCACGGAAACACTTGACGTGAGATTTGACGGCACTGGACACCTGTGACGTGAGCAACCGCGAACCGTTTAGGCTCAGAGGTTCCTAACGCTGACTGTTTTTCTACGAGACGACGATGAGCCATACAGTGTCGGGAAAGCACAGAAGAAGGTTCAGAACAAGGATGGATAAAAACGAGCGTTACCCCATTACTCTATGGGATACGCCTTGCATACTAGTTCCACGGTATAACGTGGAGGCTTCTTACGTTTTACATATTCAACTTATACGGTGGAATATTGATGAAAATTCAGCGTTCTGCATACATTTCCCAGAGCAGAACGGCACCAGTTCTCCTACACCTGAGAGATACAAGATTTAATTATCTGGAACAGGAGCCAAACCTTGAACCTTTGGACGAGGGTTTATACCTCCCCCGATTCGTCTAAGAAACATAAAAAGTATAAAAAAGACTGAGTTATTAAACCCTTTGGGATGCGCCACGCGTTCCACTTTTACGGTATGTCGTGAAGGCGATTTGAATGCGTACTTGGCCATATAATAATGACTTGCGGTGGGAGCTGATGAGCAAGCCAGCGTTTTATCATTCCTAGACAAGTCTGATACCAATTCACCAAACACGGAGGGATGCAAGGCTAAAGTGGCCTGGGCGGAAAATCCGAACCAGAAACCTGGTATCGGGTGCACACGTCAGCTGGCACCTCCTCCGGCTGCGCTACACACGCCGTGAGAATGATATGGTGCTAAAACGTCTAAATTCTCTTTCAGTGCTGATCTGTTCTATAGGACCCGTGATAGCGTAATCAAATGGGGAGCGGACTGTCACGTGCGCTCCGATTCAAGGCTCCTGGTTCAGATTTCCGCCCAGCCCAACTTGTCCACCCAAACCTTCCACCCCTGCGGGGCTGGCGACGCCGAGTGCCCGAGAAGGATAACGCGCTAAGTGGTCTCTAGGTTAATCACCACAAGACACTGTAAGTACATGCCAAGTACGGACTTTAGGTTTTCCCTACGATATCAGGCAGAAGTCGAATGCGTGACGCATCCCGCTAACGACTTGATTAAACTGACATCCACCTGTCTTTTCTTCCTGTGTTGATCAGTTCAAAACTGTACGTCCCAGCAAGATGGATCTGGATATGAGGTCGGGAATAAATCTCATATAAGCTCAGAAACAATAATAACGTGGTAATGTTACTGGAGATTTGTTCAGGACGAGACTCAAACTGTCAAATTTTCTCAAAAACTTTTCATCTGACTCAGCCCCTGGTAAAAAATGGTCCTTGCCTGGTCGCTATTGCACTGATTCGTGTTCCAGTTAAAACACTAGTATAGATCGTTATTTATTTTTTGCTCCTTTCCTCGTTTTCTATTAGATTGAGTCATAAATTTTGCAATAAAATTTGTCTTACAGCAAGAATAAGATTATACCACAAAAGAAAAATGATTGATCTAAGTGAAGTGATTGCTGTTATTCTCAATGAGTTGTTTCTCTTTTTATGCACTGAGTGGATTACATCTCTATAGAATTTTTCCTAAAGAAGTATACCACCGCCGGGACTTCGGCGAAGCGCCTACCGTGGAGGAGGTGATCCATCGACCGAAGCAGATGGCAGTCAGATGTCCGAGGTGTATGGTGGTTGATTGATTTTGGCCCAGCCCGATTCCTAGATTTTTGCCAGCCGTTGTCCTGGTGGAAGAAAGATTGGCTCGAATCGACTTCTTTCTCAATTAATTATTGTTGGATCTAGTCGAGTTGTTTGCAGAAGCAAGCGTCGAGTATGACTACGTGGAGCAGCTTGCGGTACATTGCACCATTACACATCCACCAAACGCACGGCAGGACCATCATTCGGTAGAGCTCCGAACCCCCTGCTCGTTGCTTACAGCTGTAATAAAGCATTCTCTTTCTTTCATCGCTGGTAAAGAATCGATTCAGGGCCCCTCGCTTGGACCGGTACAGGAGCTCTCGGCGGTTGGAAGCAAGCGATTTACAGGCTTCCGTCAACGCATGAGGCACTGACGAAGGCGATTTTGGCGACCTTCCAGTCTTCTGCAACCGACGAGCGGTTGTTCGCCGGGATATGTGGAGATCAGCGGTCAGTCGTAGTGTGGCTTGAGAAGAATTCGACTTGATGGATTTGCGGAGGCGCCCTTTGTTTACAGCAGTTGATCTTCCAGGGATTGGTTTCTCTTGTTGAGGCACTGCCGTTGCCTTTCTGGGTGGAAAGGAACTTCTTATGCCATCTCCAATAATTTATTAGGTTAGGAGTGAACTTGCCGGTGACTTCCTGAATGTGCTTGACCTCGCCGCTAGGCTGCTGCCGAACTTGAATTAATTTGAAAATGAAATCAAACACTTTTTCACCTTGAGTGGTCATCGTTTTAGAAGATAAAACTTTTCAACAACGCAAGGAAAATTGGCGATTCATAACTCAAAGTGATCGCTAGGAAGCAGGCATTCAAATACAATATAATACTTCAGCGGGTTGGTCACTGCAATTACGGCAACAGTGTGGGCTCCAGTATCGGACCTGTCTCAAGCAATAAATTCGATTAAGTCGAGTGAAAAAATTTCGAAATGTATTGCAAATATGGCCTTTGCTAAGTGGTAGGAGCTCTTCTGCGAGGTTTGGGCAGACGTCAGTGTCAAATCTCAATGTTGAATTTGAAGGAAACTGCCTTTCCAAGGAAGCGAAACTCCGAGACGTGAGCTGCTAGTTCCATCGTTTTTGTGGGACAGCATCTCTGCATGGTATCTGACCACATATCCAGCTTCCATACTGATCCGCCCCGTGGAGACACAGATCTACACACGTGAAGTAGCCTTTGCAGGACGTGTCTCCCTGGAACTCTTTGGCGGCTGACTACTGTCTTACTTTTGATCAAACTAAGCCTGAAACCCACAGTTGTAATCCACACCTCAAAGTCGAAAACTTCAGCAAAAGTCAGCCCTAGAGGTAAAGTGATGCGGTCGTAAATAATTAACGAAAATGGAAAAAATCGGCAGTTGAGGATGCATGGAACACTGAACTTGGTGATAAACCAGACGAATTTGATATCAAAGAGATCGCCGTGATGAGATAAAACCTAAAATTAGCATGAAACGAATTTTGGACAGCGTTTAAAATTTTTAAAATTCTACTGGGCAAGTCGATCCCTGCCAGGGGGCACAATTAGGAGAGACTCAGGGGCGAATGTGGATCAGGTCAAGACAATTACGGGCTCGACTAATCTAGGTCATCTCGAACTCAAAAATTTTGAAACCTTGCTAAGATTTTTACGCCATTGGGTAGATCATGTTGTTCTGATTCTAACAATGTGCTTTTCATTGAATATAAGCGACTTTGGAGAGAGTTATGGCAAAGCGGCGGAAACGGCGGATTAATCCGCCGCCGGCCGCGTTTTGGCGAACGTTTACCGACGGTACTGTATTAAGCATCTAGCGAACAGATGGAGTACGATCCTTTTTCTCATTTTAAATTTGAATGGTGAAGGATGCGGTCGGTGTTATTAAGCATATTTTGGAGATGCGCCACGCTCTCTTCTAATAAATAGTTTCCTTTTTGAGAAGTAACTAAAAACTTTCCATTCTATTTTGTCATTTGTATGAATGCCATTAATGACAGAGTTGGCTATAGAACAGATCAGCATAGAAATAGAACAAGGTAAGGGTGGAAGGCCTGATTGTTGGGCTTGAAACCTGAATCAAGAACCTTGAATAGTAGAGCATCTGACAGTCGGCGCCTCCTTCGGCTGTGCTGTCTGCGTCCTATCGAATAGATCAGCATAGAAATAGAATTCAGACGTTTTTAGCACTACATCTTTCTCAGAATGGAACGAATCGGAAGAGACATCGACCCTTGTCCAAGGTTCATTGTTTGGATAGTGCTCAAGCCAATTCAATCCTCTATCTCTCAGGGATCGGGGAATCGGTGCCACTCTGTTCTTGGAGAAGTGAAACGCTGATTTTTCATCAATATGTCACCGATGAAGTCAGCCAGAACAAGAATGATTGAATGAATAAATAAATGAATGAATGAATGAATGAATGAGGGAATTCAATGCAGCGATCAAGTATAAACGCCGCACGGTTCGAGAAAAGCAAAGATAAGTAGCGAAAGGTCGACAAATGCACTAAACCCTTTCTGCGACGAAATTTATTTGATCACCATCAAGGAACTGGTGGACACTAGAAGAAAAAGCAGCTTCAATAGAAGGCACCCCTAGAGGCGCCTAACCATGAGCAGCTTAGAGCCCTACAGGGCATATAAGTCATCACAGAGGTGAATTGGCAATAATTCCATACGATATAAAGACCGAGTAAGGAGGTGTGTCGGCCAACCGGCGCGACAGGTCAGTGGCTATTGTTGTCGCGTGCGTTTACCGCAAACACTCCTGCACCAACCTGCTGCGGAGCTCCAAAATAGCGAGTTCCATAGTGGGACTGGTACGCTGTCCTCTGGTTCCTCTGAATAGACCTGACAGCCGCTGTGGGACAACGCTTGCCTTTTAAAGCTTTAAGGACGAAGGGTATGATTGCAGCTGTTCAGCCTCCTTGCAGGATGCGCCACATCCCCTTCTTCTTCGAGATATTGTGGAGGCAATTTGATGCGTGCTGGGCCTATACAAATAGTTTGGGAACAAGTTGGTGTTTTATCCAGACAAGTCTGGCGGAAATTCACCGACCACGGATGGACTTTGTTGAACGCAAATTCCGCCCGGAACGCAAATTTTAAGGCTTGATTCCAGACTCGCAATGGAGTCGACGCCTCCTCCGACTGTTCTAGCTTCGCATTTCAAAATTTACCGGGTTCATTTTACAACCGCCGATATCTACTTGAACTAGCGAACATAACGATGAAGCAGATGACGGTTTTATTAGATCATTGGTAATTTCATCCTTAGAAGGTGAGTTTATAATAGTGAAAGAAGCAAAGTTTGAGGCTTCAGCAGCAGCTTATCGAATTCGCTGGTATAAATAGCAACCAGGATCAATGAAGATAGAACACTTGGAGAAGGCGTCGAATCTTTCGTGATTGTTGATCCAAGGTTTAAGGTGTGGAGCCCAGCTAAGCTTTAAAAAAATCAATCGGGAGTCCGCTAATTGGTGGAAGAATAGTCCGGGATGAACTTGGCCAGCGAAGTACAAAAGCTCACAGCCTGTGAAAATTAGAATAAAAGGATAAAGGACGGCGTCACTCAATCCCTTTTGGGATACTTCACGCATTCTACTTCTATGGAATGTCGTGAAGGCGAATTGAATGCGTGTCTGGCCATGCAATGATTTGAGGTGGCCAGCCAATAAACAAGTTAGCGCGTTAACCTTCCCAAACGAGTTTGGTATCAATTCACCAACCCGAAAGAAGGCTTGGTTGGCCTGAGCGACAAATCCGAACCAAGATCATGGTATCGGATGCACGCGACGGATGGCACCTCCTCCAGCTGTCACACACGCTCCTTGGTTAATGCTATGATATGTTGCGATGGCTTCGGCAAATGGCCGGTCACCATTCGATGGGTTAAGACTAGAAGAGGATGAAGCGAAGAGACTGAGAGAACGGTTGGCGCTGTGATAACACTTTTGTTGGAACAGTGCATGGTACTCTTATTCCTGTTCTTGTCCTCAGCTTTTAGTCCCCCGCCGCCGTATGTAGCGTCCTGTTCTTGTGACCCGAAACCACCTCATCCTTCGTCTCAAAGGAATTCTCCTGCCGTGATGCGAACTTCAACGAGACCTCACTTGACGACATCCGTCCACCTTTTCTTCATGGTTAATCGTGGTTGCGTGCCTCCTATATTCTAGGGCGAAATCTAGGGCTTATAACCCTCGTGCAAGACAGGGAGTAACGCTTGATGCGTGATGAGCACGTATTGACAGGATCTTCTGATCTTGATGGCTGTTTTCACCACTTCACTGACATCCTAATCCCGCATCCTGTCCTGCGAGGTCCATCCGTATGCCAGCTTGACCATCGCCATTTCAGCAGCGTGCAGGTGCCGCTCCTGTGTTTCGCCGAGGGCTCACTTCAGTAGAGGAGGCTAGCTTGAGCTTGTTCTATACCATATTTACATCGAAATGGACCCCTTCCCAATCAAATTTGACACTTTTCACGTCAAATTGTACACGCTTATAAGCTAGCTTTAAGACTTTTGAAGTCAAACCGAACTCTTCCAATTCGAAATGAGCTTCAGACAGATTAAACTACAGGCTCAGTAGCACGGATAGAATAATTTTGATCAAGTACAATTCGGTGGTTTTTTAAAACATTTAGTTTATCTGCCCAATAAGTGTAACAATTTTGTAAAATTTTTATTTTGAAAAAATAATGAATTGAAATTTGTCTTAAAGCACGGCAAAAAAGCAACCATGCCGCCATGCACTCAAAAGTTCACCGCAACTTTTCTTTGATTGATAGCGTAAATGCCACCTTCATGAGCCACCAAAGCCAGAATATGTGTGTTTTTTACAGTTGTTGTTGTCTCATTAAATAGCGAGAAACTCCATGCAAATAAAAATACCATCAATCGTACAAAAGTTGCGACGTTTTAGACGAGGGCATGGCGCAATTTTTCCTGGCACTTAAAAATGGCAGCCTTTCTGCTCTTTAAGACAAGCTTTAAGCCATCATTTTTCACTAAAAATAATTTTTTTATTAAATTTTAAACAAGGCGTTCATTTACTGGGTAGGTGGATCAAATCTTCAAAGAAATTATACTAGAATTTTCCTTCAATAAAAACTTATTCTAACCTTTTTAGACGGGCTCTAGTTTACTGTAGAAAGGATTATTTTGAAATGGAAGAGTTCGCTTTGATTTCAAAAGTCTTAGGTTTGTCTTGAAAGAGTGTCCAATCTGACTTGAAGAGTGTCCGATTCAACGCTAAGATGCTTTATAAACTAATCAGTGTTCTGAAACATTTAGGGTCGCAGAGGATTCCAATGCACTCCAAGTGAGCCAGGTTTCACTGATCCGCCCTCTAACCGTCTGCTCCACGCTTCCTTCCTCTGAGAGGTCGGTTACGAGGTAGCGGAATTCTGGGATCTGTCTTAGTTGTCTAAGGGAACATTGACGTTAAAAATTCTTCTTTACCCTTGCTGGAGTACACATATTCGTATTGATAGAGATCCTCTCCCCTGGCTGTGCTTCTTATGCAAAGGCCAGAGCCTTTCTAGCTCCTGTCAAAGCGATAGCAAGGCTTGGATGGACCTGCGAGATCTCACGGTCAGGGGCCGGGTGCTGCTCTTCAAATAAGCCGCACAATCGGCTCGGCGACTATCCGCGACGGTATCGCAACATGTCGTTCTTTGTCTCGCTGTTTTCATTACGCTCGGAATCTGTTTGCTGACGAGCTGTCGGCCGCGTGAAGACCGTCTTCGAGGACGCTCGTGGTCGGGCTCCATCAGACAACAAATCTTTGCTGATAATGTTAGATTGAGAATGGTCTTCTAACGCGCAGGAACCCCTAGGTAGCTAACTCCTTCAGAAGTCTAAGTTAGCAGTAATAAAAATGACTGATTAATAACAAAACAATTTACATATAATAAAGCATTGGATTTCTCGCGGGCATTTGGATACGTTTGGAACATCTTTTCAAGAACAGCACCTCAATTTCATGAGTGGAGGGGAAACGATTTAACACGACCCTTAGAATGCGCCGTGCGTTACGGTTCTGAGTTGACTCGGAGTTCTTTTTCGGTTATACCGCACTTCAGAGGAGTATTGTTGCTTCGCATACATCCGACTAGCATCACATCAGAATTCGTCAGTCAGTGATGGAGTCCTACGCAGCAGCTCATCTATTAATTAGCGCAAACGGCGTCTTCTGATCTATCCATAGGAATCACTTCGAATACTTTATCGTCCTATCATATCGTACTATTCTACTCTGCATTAAATATGAGACCAGTTATTTTTCTGTAATTAGGGTAAGAAGGCCTATGAAGATAAGAAGAACCGCTGCAGCTAAGATAGTGTATTTTCGTGGTTTTGGAGTGAAGGACTGCAACCATCGTTTGGTGACCGTTAGGCATCTGAAAGTCAGGTAGAGAGGATAAGGATAAAAACTGCCGCCGATCAATCTTTTGCAGGATGCGCCACGCATTTTACTACTCCTTTTCCTTCTCCTCGAAGCAACCATAATGCACACGTGGCCCATATAATGATCGGCTGTGTATAGCTGATGAAAAAATCAGAATTTTATCCTTCAAGTCCTACAAGTATCATGCCGTTCCGCCGACCCAGAGGAATGAAAGGCTTGGTTGGCTTGGGCGAAATACAAGAAAAAATCCTTTAATCAGTGGGCCCGCGAGCATCGCTGATTATTCCTTCAGAGCTACAGTTCCTGTTGCGTAAAGGTACATATGTTGATTCAAGTACTCGTGGAAAGCAGTAGGAGGAGGTGTTTGCTGTCGCGTGCACCCGATGCCAGGTTCTTTTCTTAGGATTTCCTGCCTAGGTCGACTATGCCTTCTATCCCTCCGGGGAAATGGTACCAAACTTGTCTGGGAGGGTTAAAGCGCTTAACTGTTCATCGGCTGGCCACCGCAAGTAATTATATAAGCCAAACGCACATTCAAAATGCCTCCGCGACATTCTGTAGAAGTAGAGTGCGTGCCGCATCCCAAAAGGATTGATTATTCCCATCCTTTATCCTTTGTGCTTTCTGCTGAATCATTGCAATTTAGAGAATCTGATAGTTCTCAACGGAAGGAACGACGATTACTCAGCATCAGTTTCTTTGAACTGCGCCACTTCCACTATATATTGTCAGTATTCAACAATAAATAGGGGCAAGCATATTGAGCATTTTAAAAAATGGATGGATAGTGAGTGTTTTCTCCATTCCAGACAAGTTCTTGTCCTCTAGATAAGAGCTCCGACCAAAATTATTTGATTCCTGTGAGCTAGAGCGGGGGGGGGGGGCTCTGCCACTCCGTCAAACTGACGAGTAAGAGCTGCTAGACAAAGGCGGTACTTGATAGTACCATAGGAGTACAACAGACAAAGAATGAATCTTGAGGCTACTCGATTTGCCCTGTATACGCCAGATATTCTGCTTCTATGGAACAAAGTTGAGGACCATGTTACAACCAAGAACTTCTAAAAAGAAGTTGAAAAGAGCAGGCCAGGACTCGATCGCCCAAAAGAGTTCAAAATAAATGGAATAGTTAGAATCTTAACCTCCAAAACATTTATGAATTCCTAGAGCTTACCAAGTCCACCAGGACAGACGGAAAGTTGAGTCCTACAAACGGGACCCATTCCTAGGTTCGCGAACATCGTGTTGTTGTAGATAGATTGGTCCAATTTGACGGATTTAGAAGCAGACGAGCAGTCGACGAAGTTTTCTTCTGCTTTCACATCTTGCTGCTTAATAGAAATGAACAACTAAGGACGGAGTAAGTCAATCTCCGCTTGAAGTGCGCCAGACATCCCACATACTTCTACGAAAGATCGTAAGGCTGTTTGAATGCGAATTTGGACTGTGTTATGAATTGCGATAGACACCATATCCGTGCCCCAATTAAGTGAATCAGAAGGGCGGAAGGCTCAGTTGGTCTGGGCGGAACCAGAACCATGTAAGGGCCTCAATTCGGGACGCTAGAAGAGGAGCCTACTCCCACTGTGCTACCATGCGCCCAGTCGGTTGATACGTTTCTTAAATAACTGCCATTTAGAAGGAAGAAAAGGAGCCAGGAATGGCATATCTGTAGCACAACAGTCCTCGAAACCCTCAAATGCGGCTAGGTGGTTTCCTACAAGGTGTGCCATGTTCACCAACTCGCTTCCTTAGGAATTCTGGGAAGATTGTTCCCGCTTAATAAAGCCACCAGCATCAATGAAACAAGATTTCAACAAACGAATGAGATCAGAAGCTGCTTTCAAAAAAGGTGAACTTCTAGGTATTCTACTAGCAACACAACCATAACCTCGTAAGACACGTAGATGAACCCTTTAGGAGCAATACGAGAAGTAACAGCTGACCAGAATAGCTAGCTGGTCAGCTGGGCAGCACCCAGTGAGTCGAAATCAGGTCCGAACGGAGTGCTCGACTTCAGCGAAGATTTGGAGTGTTTCTAAGAAAAGCGCTGAATAGGGACGTGGGTTGCGCGCGTGCCTCGCCGTCGTCGTCGTCCGCGTCGGCGTCGCCGTCGATGGTGTGATGACCGTCGGATATTGTTTGCGGTCTCGGGTGTCAGTGGGTTTAATCGTGAGTTGTGCCCGGCCGCCTCATCAAATAAACCCTCCTTGCACCGCCGAGTCATGCACACGGTCATACACGGAGTGCACCCGACTAGGAAGTCTCCATTCCTGGTGATTTTGATCCCAGAATGGCAAGACAAGGGTAACATTGAAGGAAAAGTACGTCTTAAGAGCGCAATCGGAGAGGGTGCACGTCCAATTGCAGGCTCTTGGTTCGAATTTCCCGTCCAGGCCAACCAGCCTACCAGTGAATTGGTGCCAGACTTCTCAGGGAAGATTAAAACGCTGACTTTCCCATCTGCCCGTCACCGTAGGTCATTGTATAGGCAAATATGCATTCAAATTGCCTCCACAACACTCAGTAGAAGTTGACTGCGTGGCGCATCCAAAAAAGGATTGATTAATGACGTCCTTTATGGTGTCTCATACAGCTGGGAGTTTTTGAAGAAATGCCATCTCGTAGGGTAGTTCAATGTGTCGTCCTTTTTATGCCATTTTCACGTCGAATTGGAGCTAGGGTAACACTTCTGAAATCAAAGCAAACTCTTCCAAATCGAAATAACCGTATTACAGGTTAAATCACACACTTTCTAAGATGGTTAGAACAATTTTTTTCCAGGAAAATTTTGTGTAACTTTCTTAGAAATTTTTTACTTCAGCTGCCCAAATGGATGTAATAATTTCTCAAGAAGAAACAGTAAGTTAAATGTCGTTTTAAAGGGCGACAAAGCAGCAACCATTTAGCATATTCAAAGACCAGATCGCCATGCGCTGGAAAAGCTCGTCGCGATTTTTATTTAATTGTGTAAATGATGCTTACATTTATTTATTTATTTATTTAGTTATTTGCACAGTATAGTGCGCACAAAAGTAACACAAAATGGACACGGTAAATCGCAGAAAACACAATGTGAGAATCAAAAAATTAAAGGCCATCAACGACACGAACTTAAGCTAGTTAACTGACTAAACCATATTTCTTCAACGCAAATTCTGTGGAAAATCAACTAGAAAGAGTTAAATTGGAGGGGACTGAGGGTGGTTGAGAATTTGAAGGAGAAGAGCAGTGGGCCGCCAATACTGCAAGTCGTGAGATCAGCACTGGATACCAAGTCAGAAGGTCATTCAACTCCAGCAAATCTCATAACTTCGGCTGTTGGGAAAACAACAGAAGACAAACATGTACGTACACACAGTCTGACCAACAAGTGCAAGACCGGCAACAAGTGATAGAAAAACATGAAATATTTTAAACTCTCAAACAGTAAACAAACGAAAGAAGAGCAATTAGGAAACTAAGAAAAAAGTGAACTGGAACAATAGCAACTAGGAACACTAAGTGACAGAAGGGCAACCAAAAAGCTAAGAATATTGATAGAAAAATATGCATGTGTATAATGAAGAAAAAACCTAGTGATACTGATGAATAAAAAAGAACACGTGATAAGAACGAAAGATTCAAAAAAGAATGATTATAAAAAATATATTTAAAAATATAAAAAATTTGTGCCCGACTCTAGCTAAGATCAGGGATGTAGAGTGTAGAAAGCAAGTCAGTTTTTGTCAGCTGACTTCGGAAAACCTTGTGGTTGGCCGCTTTAAGTAAAGTAAGAGGCAGCATTTGCAGGCAACGAGCTCCACGGTAGAAAAGTGAATGGAACACCTTCTCCTTAGTTTTCTTCTTTACCTAGGGTTAGCGAAAGCAGTACTTGTTCTGAAGACCTTGCGATGGCACGAAAACCCAATACTTGCTAGCTCTCAGCTTTGATTCACCCTTGAGGATTTTGAAACAGAAAATTTAATCGTTGAAAACACGCCTATAAAGAAGACTTTTGGGGTTAGAAAATTTTGAGTCTTTCTTCATATCCTGGAATAGTTCTAGCACTTATGGAATTTGAGAAGCACCTATAGGACAGGATTTTCGTGAATGTCTTTTGAACCTTTTCAAATTTTTCCTGACTCTTTTTTGTGCAGGGGCTCCAAATCTGAGAGCAATACTCCAGAACATATGTGTTATGAAAGATTATCAGAAGTGAGCTATTGCTACATTTGAGATTCCTAAAAATGAAAACAACTCCTCGTCCAGGAAAACACCGAGGTCACGGCGTTCCGTTATAGATGGGAGCAATCTATTGTCAAATTTGAATTCTGTAGCTGGTAAGCTTTCAAGATAAAAGACCATGGTTTTCGAAAGTTTCACTGGTATCTCCCACACTTCAGACCACATATTTATGGATTGAGATAAAGCTTGCCAGACCTGAGTTTTATTGTCACTTTTGTAGGTTTCGTAAATTTGTATATCATCAACATTTGCACCTTCAATTGAGGATGAGGACTAAGATTGCTGGAAGAACGGAGATGTACGCGAGGAAAAGGACTGGCGACAATACTCCTCCCTGAGGAACGCCGCTATTGCAATCGTAACATCTTGAAAAGTAACTTCCAATATTAAAAAGAATAGACCTTCCGTACAAATATGAGCACAGCCATTCTAAAAAAAAGCCCTCTAACGCCCAGGTGGTAAAGTTTACTGATAAGTTTCTCATGGTTAACCTTATCAAAGGCTTTCGGCAAGTCAAGATATACGACATCCACGACTCTCCATTATTTATAGCCAAATTCCAGTCAAAGATGCAGTCCGGCAGCTGAGTGGAAGTGGAGGCACTGACGTGAAGCCATGTTGCTCATATGGAACTAAGTTTCTCCGAGAAAACCATGTAACGATCTTATCTCACACAATCTTTTCCATTACTTTCATAGGTGTGGGCGTTATGCTTACATGAAGAATCAATGAAAATTATTCTTCTTTAGGTAAGCCAAGATTAGCGATACATGCATAGTGACATCTCCTGCCGAATACATCATAAGAAGCAAGAAAGGAAAAAAAGGCGCAAGAAAAGGCAAGGATAACAGGATGGAAATTAAGCCTAGAGTATACATATGTGTGTTTTTCGCAGTGGTTTTTGTTTTATCGTCAAAAGATGTCAAACACCATGCAAAAACTTTGCTGTCAATCGAATAAAAATTACGTTGTCTAGGGCAAGGGCATGGTGCTGTCTCTTTTTAGCACTAAAAAATGGCTGCCTCCCTGCTGCTTAAAACAAGCCTTAAACCATTATTTTTCCACAAAATAATGAGAATTTTATAAAACTTTAACAATGTGTTTGTTCACTTATTGGGCAGGTTAATGAAAACTCCGGAGAAAGTTATATTGAACTTTTCTATGAACAAAATTATTCAAACCCTTTTGAAGAGTCCTTAGTTTAATGAAGAGGAAGTTCATTTCAAAAGTATTAGGCTAGCTTAAAGGAGTGTCCACTTTGTTGCCTACGATCAAACAGTGGCTGTGGTGCATTAGTGTAGAGCATTCCCACCCGGTCAGCAGGAGATGCGGTTCGAGTCCCGCCTGGAGCTAGAGTGTTGATCCCCACAGAATATCGTTGTAAGGTGTCAAATTTGATTTGAAGAGTGCCCAATTCTATGTGAGAATGGTATATAGATATTTGTTGTTTTTTCTTCAATATAATCGCCGTCGCAAGCTATACATGATGAAGCGACCCTAACCCTTTGGATAGGCTTCTTTACCCTTTACGGCGTGGGCAAGTTCAATGTAGAAATCGAATTTCGTAATTAAAACGATAAGCACATCTAGAGCAGTCTGAGGAGGTGCCGCGTGACAGGTGAACCTGACACCAGGTTCCGGGTTCGGATTTCTTGTCCAGGCCAACCAAATATTCCATCTCTTCGGGTAGGTGAATTGGTACCAGACTTATCTGGGAAGGACATAGCGCTGAATTGTTCATCGGCTAGCCACCGCATGTCATTGTGTAGCCATATACGCATTCAACTCTTCTCCACGACATCCCGTAGAAGTAGAATGTGTGGCGCATCCCAAAAGGGATAGAGTAGCGCCGTCCTTCTTCCTTGTATCTTTTTAATTACAATTATGTTTTGTTGCGATCAAAACTCTAGCCCCAGGCGGAGCTCGAACCGGCACCTCTTGCTGACCAGAGGCCGGATTCATCAACGACTAACCGGCTGTATAGGGGGTAGAGTTACCCATGATGAAGCCTGCGTCTCTAACTCTTGCATTATCTCTACATGACTCGTATCTTATCTCTATCCCTTATATTCCGCATACCTATGGGTTTAATTGTTGATGAATCCGGCCCCAGGCGGGAATGCTCTACGAGTGTACGAGTCCCGCCTGGGACTAGAGTTTTGAACGCAACAAAACATGGTTGTAGCTGCTTGCATCCTCGAACCAGCCATTTGAGGCTTAAAGAAGATGAATCGAATTTCAGCTTCAATTTGAATGAATAGGGCTTGACAACAACATTCGACCGTGGCCGACGTAGGTGTTTTATGTAGAGGTAGATGTTGGCGTTTTTCATTCCTAGACAAGGACAGCACGAATCCAACGACTCCGTAGGGATAGGTTGCTTGGATGGTCTATACAGGACTTGAAATAAGCAATTCGATTTCATGTGCGCGCGAATGCCGGCGCCTCTCCCGACTCTGCTATCTCCGCTGACTAGTTATGGTTGTAGATTGGCGTACCTTTCCAGTACCCCGCCAAGTATTTGAAAAAATGGTTCGGAATTTTACTCCTCGCCAAAATCGCTGCCTTGGTCAGCTTACCTCTCAGCACACTAATTCAGCTGTTTCTTCGAATTCGAAGGTAAAAATTAATCTTTATTGACAATTTTCTCCTTTGTAACTTTACAGCGATTCAAAATGAATTTCTCTTCCTGAGGAAGCAGAATGCGTTGAAAATACGATAACAATCTAATAGGACTCGTAGTTATTCTCGGCCAGAACGTCTCTTCAGAAGCTTATTCTTGGCCGGGACGTCACTTCAGAAGCAACTGGAATGTGCTGTAGCTGAGCCGTCGCGGTTATCACTGCTGCTTATTCTTCATATCCTCCAGATGGCTGACTTCCATGAAAGGCAACATCGAGTCGACATTCTCGACAAGAGCGGGAGCAGCTCGTTCCTCGTCCGACCGACTGCTGGTCCACTGAAGCTCGTCGTCGAAGCTGCTATCGTAAAGCTCCTCCGCAGCTGCTTCGTCGAAACTGTAGCGGTGCAACTCAGCGGCTGACCAAGCCTTGCACTCTCTGAAAACAATTGCTTTCTCTTCAGTAAGTACCCAGATTAAGGTGCTGCTACACTGGAAATTGCTCACGTACCTGGCCACGTTCTTGTTGAGATTCGCTTTCAGCACCAACAACATACATTCCAGTCTCCTACTCTTTCCACTGGAGTGTTTTCCAGTAGGCGATGTTGTGTTCAGGCTGAAACGAGCAAAAAATGTGAGTGTAATGAATAAAGGATAAGGGATAATGTTCTGCGGTACTCAATCTCTTCTGAGATGAGCCACGCATGCCACTTCTACGTGATGTCGTGGAGGAGACATTCATTTATATATTCAACAGCATGATAGTGCCTTCAATACCAAGCATTAAAACAATCATTAAAACAGAAAAACAGTAATAATGGCAAAATATTATCCAAGATGAAAGCTCGGAAACAAACTCATGAAAAAACTCATAAAGAGAAAAAGGAAAACACGGATTGCAACTTGAATTTTTTTAGGATAGGCAGCAAGCGTCATGTACTAAGAGGTTCCACAACATCTTTTCGTTTCTTTCGCTGAAGATAGTTCTGCTTTGCCTTTATACAATAAAAAATATTTCGCAAAAGCCTTTATAACTGTAAAAAGGTCATAAAGTTTCCCTAAAGCAGAAAGTTTCCCTAAAGACATCTTAGTCGTGAACTATAAAATGCGCTAGGTCTAGGACCATCTACACACACGATTCCGGGGCGATATGAATGGGTATTTGGTCTACTTTGACTTGCGGTGGCCAACCAATGGACAAAACAGCGCTTTATCCTTCGCAGGCAAGACTTGTACCAATTTACCAACCCCCGAGGAATGGAATGCTAGTTGAGCTGGACGGAAAACCCGATCCAAGAACATGGTATCGGGTGCACAACCGGCACCTCCTCCGACTGCGATATACGCGCTGAACTTAATAAATTTGTCTCTTAAATTCCCGAGCGCGCTTAAGACCTCTTAGTTTGGCACATGTTGCTCAAGAATATTGAAAAGATGAACGTCTAAACAGTACACAGATCACAGCGCTTTGCCACAGTTCACTCGTACTAACCAGTAACCGGCTCCGTCACGCCTTTCGGCGTGCCTCGCACTTGCGCGCTTCGCGCGATGTTGCAGTATCACTAAGCTAAGGACGATCACATCAAGTTAGCTGCTCTACTTGTACAGCTTTTTCCCTACCTAGAAGTACAAGAGGCTCGCAGTACGTACAATAAAAAGTATGATAGGGTGATCTATTGGTTCCTCACTACTGCTCCTCCCTTAGTGAAACGGTCCCCCATTACTGGTACTGGTCCCCATCAGTGATCCACCCTTAGCAGACAACGTCTTCGGCACGTCACCTGATCCCCAAACACATTGAGCGACGTCTTTGGCACGTCTTCTGAGTCCCAGGCACGTCATGCGACGTATTCCGCAGGTCTTTCGAATCCCCTGGCACATAGAAGACGTCTGGGTATTTTCCGCTATTTTCGCGCCACGTAATTTGACCAGTATCGATTGTAGGCCATCGATACTGCAAAAACGAACTTCAGATTCGTGTTGTGCGACCTCGACTACCCCCAGGACTAAAGTTTCGAACCGCCTGAACGACATCCACAAAAATCGATAGTTCGATCACTATCGATTGATGGCGATCGATACTTCAAAAACGAACTTATGATTCGTGTTCAGCGACCTCGATTGCCCAGGGCTGAAGTTCCCAGGCAGGGAGAAGACGTCTGGGTATTTTTCGCTATTTTCGTGCCATAACTTTCCCCCTATTTTCCCGTATTTCTCCCTCGAATTTTCCCCCTATTTAATGACTAATTTCTGGTGGCGATGTCCGTTCCTCCTCGTGGTGCCACTGGAAACTGCTCGCTTCTGCGAGCTAAGCCAAGCACGGACATTCGAATGCAGGCGACAGGCCCTGGTGACAAGTCGGCCTACGACCAACCCAATGTCACATCGTATGGGTGTATGCCAGTTCATGTTTTTCGAGATAATGCTACGGCGTCCGCGGGAGCCGACGCGCACTCGCAAAGCCCGGCGAGTGTGAGAAGTATGTGAGGGTCCCTGGTGCGAGGACGGCATCGGGGGGCAACTGAGCTAGTCCGAAAGTCCCGTAACGTAAGCAGGACCCGCGTAGCAACGCTGAATGTGGGTACGTTGACGGGCCGCTCGTGCGAGTTGGTAGAAGCACTGGAGCGTAGAAGAGTTGATTTCTGTGCGGTGCAGGAGACGAGGTGGTCCTGCCGCAAGTCAAGAGATGTAGGACGCGGCTTCAAGGCCGTTCTATGTGGAAGTCCCAGGACCACCAGTGGTGTTGGTATAATCGTCTCCGAGCGTTTCCGAGACTCGATTGTAAGCGTCGAGCGCTTTGACGATCGATTGATGAAGATCGTTGTCGCCGCTAAGGAGCGACTCTTCCACTTCTTCTCTGCGTATGCTCCGCAGACTGGCTGTTCCGATCAAGCCAAGGATGAGTTTTGGAGCCTGCTTGATGAGAAGACAGCAGAGATACCGTCGAAGGACGTCATCATCGTCGCTGGTGACCTCAATGGGCACGTAGGCGCTACGAAAGACGGGTACAGCTGTCATGGTGGATTCGGCTATGGGTTGCGTAACACAGATGGTGAGCGTATCCTTGAATATGCGGATTCGCATAACCTCACCATAATGAACACCGTGTTTCGCAAACGCAACTCCCACCTTATCTCGTTCTATAGTGGGAACACCAAGACGCAGATAGACTTCGTCCTTGTGAGAGATCGTGACCGAAATCTCGTCACAGACGCGAAGATCGTGCCGTATGAAACGGTCGCCCCACAGCATCGTCCGCTGATCTGTACTTTGAAGATCGCTCCTCCGAGGCTGCAGCAGGTTGAGCGATGCGGTGCTGCAAGAATCAAGTGCTGGCGAATGAAAGAGAAAGAAGCAGCTGTGATTTCTCGCGTACGGTTACCGACAGTCACGACTGTCGACGAAACTTGGAAGAAAGCGACCGACGCGATACTTCAAGCTGCGAGGTCAGAACTTGGCACTACGAAGCCTGGACGACGAAAGGTCGACATGCAGGCATGGCTGTGGACGAACGACGTGAAAGAAAAGGTTCGAGAGAAGAAAGCGCTTTATCATGTGTTTCTCGGCGACAAGACCGCCAATAACTGGCAAAGGTACCACGAAGCGAAAAAAGCTGCCAAGAAGGCTGTGGCCGTAGCAAAAGCCACTCATTACAATGATGTCTACTAGACATGGGATCCGAATCATGCATTTTCGGATATCCGGCCGGATTTATCCGGTTTCGGATTATCCGAAATCCGGCTCGGTCGAAAATTGCCCTCATCTGAATCATCCGAAGATCCGGGGTTTCTAAAATTGCCCTCATCTGAATCATCCGAAGATCCAGGGTTTTCAAAATTGCCCTCATCTGAATCATCCGAAGATCCGGGGTTTTGAAAAATGCAATGATTCGGATAAAATCGGATAAAATTCGGATAATAGGAGGTTAGTGCGCCTTGCTGGCAAACTCTGCGCCATTGATAGCCTGACTTTTTTGGGCAGATATGCAATCATTTGGCGGGAATTCTCTCACAAGGGAAGGGTCTGATAGCGTATATCTGGACGGGGAGAGGGAGTCATCCTATTAAATTCACCACCCCTCAATTAGCATAAAATGTGTTTCATTTCTACAAGTCGTTAAACCCAAGGAGTGGGGGTTCTTGAAGTCACAATTGAACGGCGCATCACGAATTTGGGTTCTTGTACGACCGCGATGCCTCTTCCGGCAAGCAGCTCGGAGCGCAATGGGTAGTGACGATGCTTCATGGGAGGAAGGATCGGGGGTTCGATCCTCATGCGCTGCTGCATTCCTGCTTTTTAAATGATTGGTTGAGATTAGAGGGGTTCTGACGTCTATACCATTTTCAGACGTTTTCTGCATGCTGTGGTACTCAACATGATGATGCATAAATATTCAACACCAGTGATACACAGGTACAACATGCATAAAGCAGCACTGAACACAATGGGCAGGGTATAAATGCTGTCGTGTTAGTCTGTTTCTATACATCGGCCAATGACCTCGGGTAAAACCATCCTGCTCGATTTTCAAAGGAGACCATGATGTGACGTCACATGTGGTTAAAACGAGAGTCTGTGCCACAGACTCTGTGGATCCCGGAAATTGACCAAAACGGCATCAATACACTTCTTATCCTCGCCTGTCACCTGGAAATCAGAGGTCTGCTGAGGGTTCTCCAAAACCTAACACCAACAAAGTCGCCGATGCTCGAGAGGTGATCCACTTGCTTACGCTAAAGTGTGGTACACCTTTAGATAAGGAGCCTTCAAGGGAATAACACCAACCTGACCGAACAGATGGCAAGCATACTCACGGACTTCGAAGGATGTCAACTTGAAGTTAACGAAGACGAACGGCTGGAAGTGGTGGAAAACCAGAAGAAGGTTGTGATCCGCAAAATGAACTGATAGACGTGGAAAGGCTGGCAAACAGTGGGCATATGATAACGTTTTCGGCTGGAACTCTTGTTTCAGAGGAGAGGGAACGTCTTCAATTGGATTTCGTCTATGGAGTCGATCTCATTTGTCCATATATGGAAGCAAACTGTGGGGAGCCACTAGCCCTTATGCACTGCCCGTATTGTGACCAGTGCTTATGTTCCACGCACTTTGTGTCTGTGTATCACTGATGTTAAACGTTTATACATCGTTATGTTGAACAGCTTCCAATTGAGTTTTGGTTTAAAAAAACCGGTCAGTAATAAACAAATGGCAACAAAGTTGTTCTCCACGACATACATCTGGAAACACTGCGCAGCGAACATCTAAAATGGTATAGATGTTAGAATCCCTCAAATCAAACAATAAGTTGAAATGCAAACATGCAGCAGCGCAGAAAGGTCGAACCCTCTACCTCCCTCTCATGGAGCAACGTCGCTATCCACTGCGCTACGAGACGGTTCCCGCCGGCGGCATTGCGGGCGTACAAGACTCACGAACTTGTGAGGCGCCAATTCCACTGTAACTTCAAGGATCCTCTACTCCTCGTGCTTATCGATTTGGCAAAAAAGACACACGTTTTTATACTAATTAAGGAGTGGCGATTATTCCTATATATATATATATATATATATATATATATATATATATATAATAGGATGACTCGCTCTGCCGTTCACACATACGCTTCAGACCCTTCCCTTTTCAGAGCACGAGAAATTTCTTGCGGGGCGTTTCGGAATCGCTTCATTATTGTCCTTTACAAGACTTCGCTATGCATTACCAACTCACTATTGAGTTGGTATTGGCTCTTTGGGGTCTTAATGCTGTTTTTGTTTGTTCTGGAAGCGCAAAATAGCTCTGGGGAGGGCACCCCTCGTAAGCCAGCCAAATACGACATCTTTTACGTAGCGCTGGTGTGTTCCACTCCATTGGTGAACTAAGCTAGGCCAGTTATGGTGTAATTGGGCATTCGTTTGCCTTGCTATCACGGCACATAACCGCTTAATTCATGGTGAGGCGCTCCAAGCTGCTTTGCATGTTCGTGGCTTCAATTGGCCAATGAAATAAACGCGGAGTTACTGATGTGTTCCGTTTTTAAGAGGTTGTGTGCCCCTATTATATCACTTATCCGGTTGTATCCGAATCGGATATCTGAAATCCGGCTCGGCCAAAAATGGCGTTATCTGAATCATCCGAAAATCCGGGGTTTCTAAAATTGCCCTCATCTGAATCATCTGAAGATCCGGGGTTTTCGAAATTGCCCTCATCTGAATCATCCGAAGATCCGGGGTTTGAAAAAATGGCCTATCCGAATCATCCGATTATCCGGAAAATCGGTGTCGGATCCAATGTCTAATGTCTACGAAGGGCTTGAGTCGCGCGATGGCGAGCGGTATTTGTACCGACTTGCGAAAAACCGTCATCGCCAATCCGAGGATATAGAGAAATTCTTTGGCATCAATGATGAGAACGGCCATCTTCTGACAGAGCGCAAAAAGGCATTGAAGCGATGGTGCGATTATTTCGAGGGAATTTCGACTGAAGAGTTCCCTCATCCGGCCGTCCCTTCTGTTGCTCCTATCCACGGTCCCGTCCACAAAATCACTGTGGAGGAAACTGACGCGGCTCTGAGGATGATGAGACCGGGCAAGGCGACTGGTCCAGATGACTTGCCAGCAGACTTATGGAAGTCGAAGTTCTGGTACTCTGCTGAGTGGTTGGCCAAGTTTTTCAACCAGGTTGTAGCGGAGAAGAAGGTGCCTGATGTTTGGCAGGAAAGTACGACGATCCCGATTTGGAAGAAGAAGGGCAGCCCTGCAGACTGCTCAAATTACCGTCCGATTCGGTTGCTCTCGCACAGAATGAAGATCTTCGAGCGAATCCTCGATAGCCGAATTCGCGAAATCGTCAAGCTTTCCAGCAATCAGTGCGGCTTCGTGGCTGGTTGTGGCACTATCGATGCCATACATGCCGCCCGTCTTCTGGTAGAGAAGCACCGCGAGAAACAGAGGCCGGTGCATCTTGCCTTTCTCGACTTGGAGAAGGCTTTCGATCGCGTACCGCGTGAGGTTATATGGTACGCCCTACGACAGCACGGTGTTCCCGAAGAACTTGTAGAGTGGGTGCGAATGCTATACTCCTGTCCAAAGAGTCGTGTGCAAGCGGCAGCAGGAACCTCGACGGAGTTTCCCATCTCTGTTGGGGTGCACCAAGGATCTGCGCTTTCCCCACTCCTCTTTGTTGTCGTAATGGATGCCATTACGCGAGATCTTCAGAAGCCCGTCCCTTGGACGTTGCTATATGCTGATGACGTGATGCTCGCCTGCGAAGACAAAGGTGAGCTCGAGTGAGAGGTGCAAGCTTGGTGCGACCGCCTGGCCATGTTCGGACTCAAATTGAACGTCAAGAAGACCGAGTATCTCACGACTGACGTAAATGAGTCCGGCTCCATTAAGATTAACGGTACTGAGCTTGCACGCACTTCGGTGTTTAAATACCTGGGATCAGCAATAGCGTCTGACGGCAGTCTGATGGTTGAAGTGAACTCACGCGTGAGTGCAGCTTGGTCGAAGTGGCGCTCGTTGACTGGAGTACTCTGCGACAAGAAGATGCCAGAGCGCTTAAAGTCGAAGATCTACAAAACCGTCGTCCGGCCGGTAGCGATGTACGGAGCTGAGTGCTGGCCTGCGACAAAGGAAATGGAAAATCGCCTCAGCGTAATGGAAACGAAGATGCTGCGCTGGATGGCTGGAGTCACGCGCCTGGACCGCATCCGAAACGAGGCTATCCGGCAGAAGTTCGGTGTCGCGCCGATAGCGGACAAGATGCGTGAAGCTCGCTTACGATGGTACGGCCACGTTCTGCGTGGAAAGGAAGACAGCGTCCGTAAGATAGGCCTTAACTTCGTAGTGTCTGGAAAACGGCCTAGAGGGCGCCCGAAGCAGCGCTGGGCTGATACGTTACACAAGGACTTTAAAGTAGCTGGTGTCCCCCCTGATCTAGCACGGGATCGGGAAAGATGGCGACATGGCACCAGAAAAGCGGACCCCGTCGTGAAGCGGGACAAACGCTGAAGAAGAAGAAGAATGACTAATTTCTGCGTTGTCGCCGATCGATGATATGACTCATCGCTTAGCGCGCTATTATAGAGCATGATTTTTCTAAGCAATATAGAACAACAAAAAAGGAGAAGGAAAAAAACTATTATCCTTTCGTTCCTACCCTTAGACGGATAATAGACAGAGAAAGTTTATAAAAGAATATGGTCTCTCCCGAAACTCCTCAGTAAGGAAAAGAGACCATCAATGTAATAAAAAAGAGAAAAAAGTTCAAATTTGCTGCTTCAAAACAAATTTTTTATAAAAATTCATCTTTTTAGAGTGTCACAAGAAAAACAATTGCACTGTTTGAATAAAGTCAACAACCTTATCAGTTGATCTCAGACAATGTTTTTTAGGTTTATTTTGATATGCTGAAGATGAAACAATTTACATGTGTGTTATAGTGCGCCACGGACTCTTTCTATTTATTGTATTTATCTAAGCCATCTAACGTTTAAATAGGCTTTCTCTAACAAAGTTAAGAAAGAAAGGAAAAAAGAAAGACTACGAAAGTTATCAAGTAGATCGTTATTATTTTTGAAGAACATTCTTATTAAAATCTCTCTGCGAAGAGAACGTCTTGAGAAAAATAGTTACATTGTTTGAATAAACGCAAAGCTCTCATTATTTGACCTCAAACAATAATTTTATGTTTACGCTAGCATGCAGGAGATCGGCGAATTTATTTGTGTTTTAATATATGCAGAGCTGCTACATTGTCCTTTGAAATGATAATATAACTGCCAGTTATAGAAAAGTAAATCTTTAGAGACAGCAAAAGCGATCAAGACAGTGTTATAGCAAAAGGAATATAATTCATACGCTCAATCAATTTCTTAAGACACGCCGTATAAGAGTTTTTTCAGTTAACTTTTCCTAAAACAAACGATTTTTGCCTTCGATATAAAGTGTCTATTAAGAATTTAGATACTTTAATTTTTGCTTAAAAGCGTTGGTTTGAGTACGAAAAGGTCCAGATTAAAATAGAAAGTGTCCTATCTAAAACGAAGTGTTCGGCTTAAAGTAAAAATGGTATGTATTAGGTTGTTCCATAAGTCCCCGCTCTTTTTTCAGCGATTCATTGCTGATTTCGCCAGCGGTCTCTTGCATAGCGCTTTGGAAAGAGTATGATTTGCTCTATCAGGCCATGTATTGCATTTCTTTTTTCATGAATTTTGTCAATTTTTAGGTCATTAAATTGAAAAGTGAAAAAGTGAAAAAGTGGCCATTTACGCACTTGTTCTCTCCGCTTAGGTTTGTAACTTTTTTTGCGCAGTTTTTCTTAGCATTTGGAAGACATTGTACTGTACTACAACAATACGTGCTGGTTCTATTTTCTCACTTGCCCTTTTTTGATTTTTATGCCATGAAACTGGGACGTCCGAAGGAGATTTATTTTTACCGAAGGCTGGGTTCTGTGGTTGGACTTTTTTGCTCGAAGTTATATGTCGGTCGAAAGAGAATGTCTTGCTCTAAAAGAATTTGTGTCACGTTTGTTGGCTCATGCTGACTTCTGTCGAACATCAATAAAACTCCAAAACGAGAAAAATCATCTTCACCAACAACTGCTTCTCCTTGTTCAGTTGTTAATATTCGACGGAAATCAGCATGAGTGAATAAACGCGACACTGGCTCTTATTGAGCAAGACATCCTCTTTCGAACGACATATAACACCAAGCAAAAAAGTTCAACCACAAAACCGAGCTGTCGGTAAAAATTCGGACGGAAGAGTCGGACGGCCCAATTTGATGGACTAAAAATCAATAAAGGACAAGTGAGCAAATAGGTCCAACACGTATTCTTATAGCACAGAACATTATTTTCCAAATACTATAAAAAACTGCGCAAAAGATTCCAAACCTAAGCGGAGAGAACAAGTGCGCAGATGGTCACTTTTCACTTTTCACTTTAACGACCTCAAAATCGACAAAATTCAGGATGAAAAAAGAAAAGCAATACATAGAGCAGAGTCTGATAGAGCAAATCATTCCATTTCGAATGTTTCGAGAATTTCGAATGCTGTATAGCGCTATGCAACAGACCGCCGGGGAAATCCGCAATGAATCGTTGAATAAAAAATGGCGGGGACTTGTGGGACAACCTAATATACATCCAATCTGTATGTGCGTTTATGCGTGCATCCGTCCGACGGTCCATCTGTGAGTGAGATCTTCGAGTAACCCATTTTGAATTGAACTAAGCGTTGACACCGGCAAATGGAATTATAACTACGTCGACATGAACCCTGATCAATAAATCAATATCGATCAATTTATCGACTTCTATTTAGGCTGTCTGTTCAAGGTGAGGCTGATATAAGTTTGCTGATTCTAGGTGCAGCGTTTTTTAGAAACTCGCCCAAGTGGTGGCTGCAAAATAAATGGTTTTATAAATTGTCCTATTATATAAAGCAGTTTATGTATAAGCGAGCGTAGGAATCAGCCTTCAGGTGAAACATTCCCTTTAAATTTTACTCCAAAATGCAGCCACAGATTTCAAGAACCTTCCTCACTCAAAGCGTGCAAAATGTTTCAGAACCGTACCTAAAGAGCCGCTCGCAATCCACCGATGTCGCTGGCGTAGACAGATACTCAAAGGCGGCACTGGCCAGCTGGGGAAACTCGTTCATGTACGCTCTCCACCAGTGCAGAGGGTCTGTGGCGAAAGCCGGTCGTGAGGTCAGCAGTAGCCGGCCGTAGTGCTGCAACTCGATCTGAAATCAAGCCACTCCACATGATCGACCACGGCTTCGGGTTCTCCTGACCCACCCTTAGCCCGTCACTGTGGCTCCACGTGTTCGTCGCCCGCACGTCCGAATCCTCACGTCCTTCACGAAGAATCTCCCAGACGGAGCTGCTCGACGTACTCGAATGGCTCCAGTCCTCCACTCGCGGCACTTGGTCCTTGGGGCTCTTTGCGGCCAGAATGCTGCCTACAAGAGAACGTATTGCCACGCTGCTTCCGGAAGATCACGGATGGACTGTTTCAGAACTTCCTCATGAATAAACAGTTATTTTTCTCGATCTTATAGACTTACTCTGAACAGCAATGAATCGCTCCATGGTGTTCGTCCAGCTCTTCATCGGCTGAATAGTCTCAAGGTAGGCGAATCGAGGATCGAGAAACGCAGCCGTCTGAAGGAACTCGTCGCCAAGCCATGCGTTGAAGTACTTGGATGTGTTCTCGAGAAGACATCGACCGAATCGCTGAGCTTCGCCGAAGGTCTGCGAGAGAAACCTGAAAAAGTCGATTTAACATACGCCTCGGTATGTCTCCAGGGGATAGAGTGACGAACTTCTCCGTAGTGGAAATCAGAATTCGTCCAACAGCAAGATAGACCGAGCAAGTAGCATCTTTGGAGCATACCTGAAGCACTTCTTGGTTGTCATTGATGGATTTCTGAGCACTTCTTTTATAGTATAAAGGATAAAGGATGACGTTACTCAATCCCTTTTGAGATGCACCATGCATTCAACTTCTAGAAGATGTGTAGGCGATTTGACTTAATTTGCATAGTTGGGCCTACAGTGACTTGTGGTGGACAGCTGAAGAACAAATCAGCGCTTTATCCTAACCACCTAACAATTTATCAACTCTCTGACCCCGAAGGGATGAAAGGCTTGGTTGGCCTGGGCGGGAAAGCCGAACCAGCAACTTGGCATCGAGTGCACGCGATAGCTGGTACCTCCTCTGACTGCGCTACACGTAACCGTCCCTTTTTTAGAACACAGAGAGAATTCGTCAGATTGAAGCTATCCTAAACTGTCTTAGGGGTGTGTCACGCAGTCACCATTAGGCAGGAACTCTGCTAATTCGGAATTTCGTCTTTCAGAGGAAAGTATGCGTAGATCCCGAGAATACTGTGATTTCAATTCGCTGGATGAGAAATCGAATTTTTGATGAAATGTCCAGCCTCCGAGCAACCCCAATAGACCAGTGTCCCTTAATGCACAAATGACTTTCTTATATGAGTATGCTTTATGTCTTGTTTATGTTTGGAAGAGATAAGCTGACCTGTTTCGTCAGTGTATGATACGGTTCGAGGAAGACTCTTATTGTCTCTAGTAATGCGGCTTCTTCAGCGTCGATCCCAGTCATTCCAGTCTTGCCGATCACTTCGTTGAGCACAGGTAGCTAAATGAAAACAAACGATAAAAAGCGACTCTTTTAGCTTATAGAGGAATGGTAGTTGGTAGCGCCAAGCGACGACATGTGGCATCTGCTTTCTATTTGAGCTGCAGAAGCCACGTAGTACTGATAAGGAAGGGTTCCCAACTCAAGGTGGGCTTTTGCGATGCTATTTTGACGGGATGTAATGCCTTGTGAGCAGAGTTCAGAACTATGATTAGTTTTTGCTAAACGCTTTTTAAAGGCCTGAAAAAGAGGTGTAACAGCGTGTGCGCTACATTCATCAACCGCAATCTTACAAGGCCACGGATCTCCCTCGATAGAGAGCCTTCAGGCTCTCTTGTTAAGAGGGATCTCGGGCCGCTTGTCGCAGGGCCACGTGGCGCGTCCCCGGGTGGTGGATAGGGGAATTAAACGCGAACCAAATGCGACCGTGTACTGCCCAGAGACGCAGGTGGGATGCAGGGGATGGACTCCTTGCTCCTGCTGTGTCGGGTCGATGCGTTCCTTGTGCGTGGGAGCGGCATGTTCGTGCACAGTGTGCGTGGATGTGTCCGTGACTGTGCGGATTGTGACTGTGTCGGCTCGGCCAAAAGCTTGCACTCGGTAGACTGGGAGTACATGTAAGGCGATTCGAGGCCGCCTTAAGTCTCGCCCCGTCCCTTCGGGCAGTCTGGCTGGCTGCCCGAAGTTCTTCGCCCGCACGACAGAGCCTGACTAGCTACCCGTGTTGTATTCCAGTCAAACACAGCAGCACTAAAGGGCCTCATTCCCCTGACCCCGAAAGAGCCCCCATTTCTGCAGCGATGGGAAGGACGAGTACGGAGAGGCTGCTAAAATCTCAGGGCCTAACCAGGCTGCGCAAACTGAGAAGGACTAGGATGACGATCTGTACTTACAACGCCCGCACGCTTGCGTCGGAAGCATCCGTCGAGGACCTGATGATGCAAGCCAGGAAGATCAAGTACGACGTCATCGGACTGACCGAGACGAGAAGACACCACCCCCTACACGCCGCCTACGACTCCGGAGAAGAACTGTTCCTCGGAACATGCGACAGCAGGGGAGTAGGCGGCGTTGGTGTCCTCGTCAACACGCACTTGGCCATGAACATCGATTCGTACGAGTCTCTGACAAGCCGAATCGGACGTCTGCGACTGAAGCGGTGTGGCTCCGTGCCAGCCTTGACTGTGTTCGTCGCGTATGCCCCAACATCCGACTACGACGACGAAGACGTCGAGGCCTTCTACGTGGAGCTGGAGAAGTTCTATAAGGAAGATCACACCTTCTACAAGGTGATCGTCGGCGACTTCAACGCCAAGATCGGGCCACGAAGGTCGCCGGAAGAACTTCACATCGGAACCCACGGTTTGGAGTGGAACGAGCAAGGTGAAAGGCTGTCTGAGTTTATCATGTCGACCAAGACCATCCATGGAAACTCGCAGTTCCAGAAGCCTCCCTCCCTACGATGGACCTGGGAATCCCCCGGTGGCCAGTTCCACAACGAGATCGACCACATCATCTTCAATCGCAAGTATTGCCTGACCGATGTATCCGTTGTCCCCAAGTTCTACACGGGATCGGACCACCGCCTCCTTCGCGCGAGGTTCCGCTTTTCGCGTCAAGGAGAGAAGGCCGCGAAGTTCAAGAAGAGGAGTCCCAGAACGACCATCAACTGGGATCTCTACACCTCTCTTGTCGGCCTTTGGGAAAATGCCGTCATGGACAACGTCGACGAGGAATACGATCGCTTCGTGCACCATCTCCACGATAGTGCTAAGGGAGCCGAGAGCTTGAAGACCACCAAGAGACGCCTGTCTCCGGACACTCTCGAGCTGATACGCCAGCGTGGAGCAGCATGAGCGTCAGGCAACTATCAACTGACGTCCGAGCTTGCAAAGCTATGCAGAGCGGCGATAAAGGAAGATCTGAAGGAGAGAAGGGCGGAAGTGTTGGCTGAAGCAGCAGAGGCAGGGCTGAGCATCCGCAATGCCCGCCGGAACTTCGCCAACTTCAAGACCAAGATGACCGCTCTCCGACGTCCTGACGGAACCGTCACCTCTTCCAGAAGGACCATGGAGAAAGTCATCCACGACTTCTACTCCGATCTCTTCGATAGCCACGTCCACCTGCCCCTACGCCATCTTCCGCAGGATGGATACGTCGTCCCCTCTGTTCTCCCTTCCGAGATCCGACACGCCATCTCGTCGGTGAAGAAACGTACAGCACCCGGTCCTGACAAGATCAGAGCTGAACACCTGAAGAACCTCCCGCCAGCGCTCATCAACACCTTGGCGCGGCTCTTCACACGCTACCTGTCCGAATGCAAGGTTCCATCTCAGTGGAAGACCAGCAAGACCGTCTTGCTGTACAAGAAGGGAGACGTGCACGACATTGGCAACTATCGCCCGATCTGCCTGCTGTCCGTAGTCTACAAGCTGTTCACTCGAGTCATCCTGAATAGGATTAGTAGAACGCTGGACGAAGGACAGCCATGCGAACAAGCAGGATTTCGGAGAGGATTCAGCACGATCGACCACATACACACCATTACGAAGCTCATCGAAGTGTCGCGAGAGTACAAGCTGCCGCTGTGCCTTACTTTCATCGACCTGAAGAAGGCATTCGACTCCGTCGAGACTGAAGCGGTCATGGAAGCCCTGCTCACCCAGGGCGTTCCTACTCAGTACATCAGAGTCCTTCGAGAGCTTTACAGTGGATTCACGACCAAGATCTCTCCATTCTACAACGACGTCGTCATTGACGTGAAGAGAGGGGTTCGACAAGGGGATACCATATCCCCGAAGCTCTTCAGCGCCACCCTCGAAAACGTCATGCGCGAACTAGAATGGGAAGTCATGGGAGTGAACATCGACGGCCGGCAACTACACCATCTTCGCTTCGCTGACGACATCGTGCTCATAACACCGAGCATCAGTCAGGCGGAGCGAATGCTGGCCGACTTCGATCGTGTATGTGGAAGCGTTGGACTGCAGCTGAATCTTACGAAGACGATGTTCATGAAGAACGGATGGGTTTCTGATGCCCCATTCTCGCTCAACGGAACGAACATCTCCGAATGCTCCAGCTATGTGTATCTGGGTCGCGAAGTCAACATGGCCAACGACCTAGCACCAGAGCTGAGCAGGAGGAAACGAGCGGCTTGGGGAGCTTTCAAGAGCGTCGAAGAAGTCGTGAAGAAAACGAAGAACGTCCGACTCCGTGCCCACCTATTCGACTCCACTGTTCTTCCTGCCCTAACATACGCCTCAGAGACCTGGGCTATACGAAAGCAGGATGAACACGCGATCAGCGTCGCGCAGCGTGGAATCGAGAGGGTGATGCTCGGAGTGACACGACTCACGCAAGTGAGAGAAGGCCTCCGGAGTTCCGAGCTTCGCCGACGTTCGAAGATCAGAGACGCTGTCGCATGGGCCAAGTCGTCGAAAATTAGGTGGGCCGACCACGTAATGCGATTCGCAGACACCCGCTAGACGAGAGCCGTCACAGACTGGATTCCGCGGGATGTCAAAAGAACACCAGGACGCCCACCAACGCGTTGGTCGGACTTCTTCGTGAAAGCCCTGAACGACCGATATGACGCTCTTCGTGTCCCTCGAGCGAGGAGGATCCATTGGACCACTCTGGCACGCGACAGGGACGAATGGAGACGCTGCTGGCGCCCGCTCGAGCAAGTCGATGATCAACGGGACGACAGGTGATACAGGTGAATCTTACAAGGAAAGGTTCCCAACTTATGGTGAGCTTTTGCGATGCTATTTTGACAGGATGTAGGGCCCTGTGAGTGGAGTCCAGAACCGCAGTCAGTTTTTGCTGAACGCTTCTTTATAGACCTAAAATGGAGGTCTGAAAGCGTGCGCGCAACAATTATCAATCCCTACGACACACAACGAGATTTGCCTTGGTGGCGCAGCCGGTAACACTGCCGCCTCATAGGAGCACACCGGCGGGCTTTTCAGTTCGAGTCCGAGCGCTGGCAGTGTTTTTGCACGTATTAGTTTGCTGTTATTACAGCTTCTTGTGATCACAGGAGTCAATTTTAGGTCAACAATGCTTACAACAAACCAAGGCTCACTATTTGCTCCTTCATATGCGCCAGTTTTTTCAACTGTGCATATCCGTACCACCACATCATACCGTATCACCAACGATACCGTAACTGCACACAAATACGCGCATCTTACTGCTGAGTATTATAAACCTGCGCCATATCGGTACATAAATGCACAATCCTAAATATTAAATAATATATAAGACTTTTTATTACCAGAGAAATGATATGGTGCAGATATGGATAGTTGAACAACTAGCACATATGAAGGAGCAAATAGACAGCCTCGGTTTGTTGTAAGCATTGGTGGTCTAAAATTGCCTCCTAAAAATTGAAAGCGTAATAACAACAAACGTGAAAAACACTGGCACAGCTCAGATCCGAACTGAAGAGTCCGTCGGTGTGCTCCTAGGCAGCAGTGTTACCAGCTGCGCCACCGATGCACCTCTCATTGGGTGTCGTAGGGGTTGATAATAGTTGCGCGCACACTTTCAGACCTCCTGTTCAGTTCTTTAAAGAAGCGTTTAGCAAAACTAACTGCGGTTCTGGACTTCACTCACAGGGCCTACATTCTGCCAAAATAGCATCGCAAAAGCTCACCATGAGTTAGTAACCTTTCCTTGTTAGACCATCGATGCTTACAACAAAACAAGGCTGACCTTTTCTACTCTATAGAACTACGCGGTCAACGAAGAAGTTGTCATTCCTTGCCAGGGAGAAAATTGTTCCTCACTGGCCTTTGTAAGATGCAGCTGGTGTGACAAGCGCTTGTGTTTTACTTGTTTCATAGATTTGTACCGTAGCTGTTGACTGAACAGGAAGAGCAATAAGACCTTTTATTTCCAGAGAAATGACATGGTGCAGCTACGCATCGTTGAAAAACTAGCACATATGAAAGCGCAAATAGACAGCCTTGGTTTTTTGTAAACATTGATGGTCTAAATTTGTCTCCGGTGGTCATGAGAAAGCGTAATAACAAACTAATATGTGCAAAAGTAATGGCAGTACGCGGATTTGAACTCAAAATCTCGGCGGTGTGCTTCTACGAGGCGGCACTCCTACCCACTGCTCCACCGAGGGACATCTGGGGCCGGATTCATCAAAGTTACTGCAGTAACTTTAACGGAGAATTGTAAGCGAAAGTTCAGATAACGCAGCCTATCAAGCGATATAGTGAGCGATAAGCCACGTTATCTAAGCTTTCGCTTACAATTCTCCGTTAAAGTTACTGCAGTAACTTTGATGAATCCGGCCCTGGTGGGTGTAGTAGATTTTGATGAGCGTTGCGCACACGTCTTGACACCTCTTTTTCAGGTCTTTAAATAAGCTTTCAGCAAAAACTAACTGTGGTTCTGCACTCCACTAACACGGCCCTACATCCCGTCAAAATTGTATCCTAAAAGCCCACCTTGAGCTAGGAACATTTCCTTGTGAGTTACTGCAAATGAATGTAATAGGTACCATTTTCACATCTAAATGAACACTTTTGAAATCATACTGGACAGTCTTCAAACAAAATTGCTCACTCTTTAAATTAAAGTGGAGGCTCCCCCAATTAAGCCTGATGCTTGTGAAGACAAAACGAACATTTTTCAAACTGACGGAATCTTGGTCTCACTAAATTATAGACTCAGAAGCGGATAAGAGCGGTTTGTTCAAGGAAAATTTAGTACGACTTATTCGAAATTTTTAATTCATCTGCCTCAATAAGTGAACGCACTGCTTAAAATTTTGGAAAATTTTTATAAAGAAAAAAGAAGAGGTTGCGCCATGTACTCGACTACATCGCCGTGATTTTCAATGGATCAATAGCAAAAATTCTGTCTACGTGGTGTAACATAGACGTGAACGGTACAACAAGAGCATTTATACAAAGAACTTATGCTCACATGGCATTTAAGGAGAAAGCAGCATTTACACTACAATTCAAATGAAAATCGCGACGAGCCGAGAACATGGCGCGGTTGGACCCAAAATTTTCCATCTGTCTCGGAGAGTGTCTAGTATAATGTGCGAAAACCCATTGCGATTTGTAAGACATTAAGTTTAATTTTTGCTCAGAATAGTGCACAACTTAATTTGAAAAGTGTTCGACTTTATATGAAAACGGCATGGTACAGCAGCGGTCGCTTGTCACTCCGTGGCACCTGCAGTTCTCATGCAAATTGTAAGCATCACCTTTCCGTTCGTCAACGGTCTACTTTTCTCGGCTAAAAATGTGCCAAAAAAGAAAATGAAAATGAAGCAGTGAAGCATTGAAAATCCTACAGTGGTCAGTACATCCAGAATCATTGCGTACGTTGAATTCCATCTGATCGGCACCTCCACAGCGGGCCAAACATCAGGAAGTTTCAACTCTCGCAAGCGACTGAAAAAATGTGAAGTTAAAGTTTTTAAAGCATTTTATTAGGTTATAACGAAATAAATGGCACTGAACCACTGTAAATTTAAACAGTCAATATCTCGGCTTGTAGGCAAGTTTACTAATCGAAATAAAAACCTTTTGATTCTACACATCTTTGCCAACGTGACACAAGCTTCTCTATCCCAGTAGCATAAAAATCAGAAGTTCGGGAATTGACGAAATCTTCGAAGGCACCTTCGGCATCCTGTTGGTATTTGAATATTTTCCCTACCAAGAAGTCGCCAAGATGCTTGAAGAAATGGTAGTCTGTTGGGGAGAGGTCGGGAGAAAACGGAGGATGTGGTAGAGTTTCAAGGCTCAGCTCATTCAATTTCTGCAACGTCATTCGTGCTACATGGAGGCGAGCATTGTCGTGCAGAAGAAGAACTCGCCTTCGGTTTACCAAGGCCGGTCGGATATCCTTCAACTTTTTCATCATTTCTTCAATTTCAGTGCAGTACTTCTCTGCCGTGATGGATTCACCGGGAGGGAGGAAGCTGTGGTGAATAATTCCCAGCGAACACCACCATACTGTCACCATTACTTTCTTCTGGTGCAATTCCGGCTTCGCAAAAACCTTGGGGCTCTCATCGCTGTCCACCCACTGTGCCGATCGTTGCCTGTTGTCGTACATTATCCATTTCTCGTCACAGGTTACGATGCGATCAAGGAATGGGTCCGTTTCGTTCCGTAGAAGCAGTGCGGACGAGATCTCATATCGTCGGTTTCTTTGCTCCTCAGACAGCTCGTGAGGCACCCATCTTTCCAGCTTTTTGGTCTTTCCAATTTCCTTCAGATGCCGGGCAGCTGTGTGTGACTGACGCCAAGAACCTTCGCTATCTCCCTGGTACCTTTGTGTGTATCCTCCTCTACCACATCTCTCAGCTTGTGCTCATCAACATCACTATGCCTCCCACGACCTTCATGTTCTTCCAAGCTCTCATCTCCATTCCGGAACTTCTGATACCAACGATACGCCGTCCGAATTGTGGAACATCCTTGACCGAATGCGGCGTTGATCTTCTCGTCCGCCTCCTTAGCTGTAGTGCCCAGCTTGAATTCATACAAGTAAATGCCTCGCATTACCCTTTTGTCCATCTGCAAAAAAGTCAATAGAACTCTAAAGTTTTCCCACTTTTACATAGAAAATTTGGTACTCACCGGTAGAGCAAAGTTTGCGTTTCTAAATGGCGCCAAAAAATGGCGCGAGCCAGTGCCATTTAATTCGTTACAACCTAATACGTTTGACAGCATTAAGCTTGGCTGAATTGAAATTATTAGGTTTTCCGGAGAGTTTTTAGACTAATTGCACGGTAAGATTCAAAACAACGAATCTTTGCCAGCTGAATTTGTGAGCGGGCCAAACTTAGGAGATTTGTGTCCAATGTCCTGTGTATGTAACTGTCAGCAGCATGGGCGACATACGGCCTCCTTTTCCCAGTGGGGCCTTCGCAATTGAAGACAAGAAGATGCTCTGCCGACCAGCTCTCCTTCTTCTACAGTACTGCTCCGGTCGATTCGCGAAAGAGGCCCATCGCTTTCTGCAGGGGATAATGAAGGAGCAAGCATCTTCTCGGGCGACGTGCTTCGATTGGTATCGCAAGTTCGACAAATGCTGACGAATCCCTCGAGGATTCCCGACGCACAGGTCGACCACATACGCAGAACAGACAGTTCGTACTCGCCGCCTGCAGTGCTCGACCTGATCTTTATGTACGCGAACTTTCAGACAAAAATACTCCTAAGTCCGCAGTACACGATGCCCTTCGGTCTTCAATCAAAGTCGTGAGATTGCCCCGAGTCGTACAACATGCTTCGACATCTGAGGACAAACGGAAGCGTGCTAATATCTGCACTTCTCTCCTCAACCGTCGAAGTACATTTGCTTGGCTCGATTCGATCGTTACGATGAATGAAAAGCATTGCGTCTTTGACGCAATTTGGTGCGTCGCAAGCACTGGGTGGACTTCGATGAGTTGTCCCAACCCCAGCTGAAGCGTCTTGTTCATGACATAAAGGAGTTGTCAGCTGTGATATTTCCGCTCAGTCGTGAAGATTCGTGCCTACCAACCTCGCTAGCACAGAAGAGAAACATCACAGCTGATAACCATGCCGAGGTTTCAAGATGAGAGAACATGGAGACTATAAAGGATTTGCCTTCCTTCTGGTGGGACATCAATGGCCCAGCATTCTGGGAATTGGCTGTTACCGATTCCATGATAGACTCGAACATATTCTGCGCCCAGAAAATGAGCGAAATCCTACGTAATCGCAATCCCAAACAGGAAAATTCTTCTTCTCATGGATAACGCCAGACCACACACAGCAAAGAATATGCAGAAGAAATTGGATTGAATTAGAACTAGGGATTGAACTGGTACCCACCCGCCGTCCTGATCTTGCACCCAGTGACTACCACGTTTTCCGGTCGCGTCTTTCTTAGCTGCAAAAAAATTCGCAAGTCGGGAGGAAGTCAAAAGTGGTGTCAACAACTTCTCGCCATCCAAGTCTCCAGAGTTCTTCGTTCCTGGTATTCGCTCCCTACCGGAAAGATGGCAAAATGCGATAGATCATAATGGTGAATGCTTCGTTGAATGGTAGTGGTTGTTAATAATGTTTATGAGCCACAGAGAAGATGCTATAGCAACAAAAAACTGTTCGCCTGGAGGTGGTTGGCGAAACGAACAACTTTCGAGAAGAAAAAGTTGGTAGTTTCATGTTTTTTTTTGCTTCACTTTTCTTTGTTATGTTGAGGGTGTGTTGCCCCAATAAGAATGAGAAAATGGAATCCGATTTCGATAAAATGGTCCACATAGCGTAGTCGTTTTCTTCTCAGACCAGGAATGCTTGATTTAACTATGAGAAGAAAAGCCAGGGATCACCAGGATTTTCGAAATTTCGAATTTTTCGCCAAATTTCGAATTTCTATCAAGTTCTATGACGACGGCCAGAGTTCATTGGCCGTCGTCATAGAACTTGACAGAACACTGAAACGAGTGGAGGGATACCATCCCGTACGCGAACAGTATCCACCTCGTACGATTAGCGCTAGCTAGGGTTGGTTCAGAACCAGGGGTGTGTGTAATTACGATTTACGATTTTACGATTTACGGCTATTTTTGCCAAATTTTTTTTCGATTTACGACATTTTGGGTCGTAAATCGTAAATTTTCGTAAATGTGATCTTTAATCAGCAACCAATTGGCCAATCCAAATTTATGTGGACCGGGTTGTAAAGTTGTGCCCACTCTAATGGTCTCCTTTTGTAGCGCACTACTACTTCCCTTTAGAGCTGTTTTTTGATGCTCTAATGTGTTAGTATCGCAGAAGAAGCTATCCTGTGCATAGTCTTCTCGAATACGACTTATCATTTTTCTATAGAAAGAGAGACGAGTTTTCTAGATCCACGTCCTGTTTGGCAATAACGCCTAGTCAATTTGATTGTAATAGATACCGAAAAGAATTGATGCAAATCCACGACCGAACAACATTCTTGACTGGAAGCGGGGTTAGAAAGTTGCTACACTCATGTGGATGGGCTAAGCCACCAATGTTTCTATCGGTTTGCATTGCACTTTATAGGGCGGAGCAGATTGATATACAAAGTAAATCGGTACAGGTAAAAGGGTAAAAGCGAGCGCGTAGCATCTCAAGAAAAGGTCTAACAGGTTTTGACAGTTTTGGTCTCCATTTTTAGTGTGATTGAGTTTATCGTGTTCACCCTATTTGATCCGTTTAGGACGCCACCTGCTCTCGGAAAGCAAACGTTCGTGGCAGAACAGGCAAAGGGTAGCCCGAGCGAGTGCAGAGAATTATTAAATACTAGCGCCATATTTTAATGATTTTAAAGTCTGACAAGTACAGGCAAACGTGCATAGGATACCGGCACTCTGGTAGGTTTAGGTTACCGCTGGTGTTGTACGTTGGTTCAAACTTGAGGGCTACTTTTAAAGTTACGAAACGCCTTTGCTCCACTTCCTCTATAATTACAAATAACAGAGCTTCTGAATTTGATTATCGCGCTGTGGTTATTGCTTGGTAAGCTTCGTGAAGCAGTGGATGTGTAACTTCCCTCTTGCAGAGGTCTATTTACAGTTTTCATTACAGTTTTCACTTTCTGCGTTCAAAATGAACTTCTGCAAACTCAAATTGAACCTGTTTCAACATAAGCCGCGTTCTTCCCAACTCACAGCTTAAACGGAATTACTTTTAAGTTAAACTGGACACCTTCTGAATCGAAATTGTGTCGTCTATAGAATCAAACTGACGATGCTTCAACAAGGTTGCTTTTAAGGGACACGTTAACCTTCCCATTTTACAGCGACTACAAATGGTGTCCAAGGAATACGGTCATATTGGTTCGGCGGCCTAAACTGTCTTATCCATCTGCTATGGGAATGTTCCTGGACTAGTCTCAAGATGTAGAAAAGCGGAGATTTTTCGGTGCGTCACACGATGGGATTGTGTCATGCGCTCCCTCAGTACGCATGGCGCAATCCCGTCGTATGACTCAGTATGTTTGTTAAATTACTACATGTCAGTTGCTGTTTTCGCCCGAATTGGTCAGTGGTGAAATGATTTTTTTTAATTGTTAGCTTCGATAGCGACTTTTTCGCTGAATTTTGCTAAGTTATAGATAAACTAAGAAATTGGTAGAACGCCAGGAATTCAAAAATATTCAAACATGCGGGCTTTTTGTTGGAATACCATGACGTGAAAAAGAGAAATAGTTTGGTAAGACAACTGTTCAGCTTGAGCTAAAAGTAACACGAGAAATAAATAAATATTTAATCATATCTGGTTAACATTAGCAGAAAAACTCTTTGAAAATTTAGTTGTACTGCACTACATGCCAGGTGACTCTTACGATTTACGATTTACGCTGGTTTTTTCGTAATTACGATTTACGATTTACGAAATTTCTAATTTCATTTACGCACACCCCTGATGCCAGGTGACTCTTACGATTTACGGTTTGCGATTTACGATTTACGATGGTTTTTCGTAATTACGATTTACGATTTACGAAATTTCAAATTTTATTTACGCACACCCCTGTTAAGAACGTCTTCACAAACAACAGCCTTACCATCACGCAGAATGTAAGGAAAACGAAGCCAATCAGATCTGAGCAGTACACTGGAACAACAAGGACAAACCGCTAATGCCCCACGCATTCTACTCCTATGGGATGTCGTACAGATAACTTGAACTCCTACATATTTGTCCTATACAATTACAACCAATGGGCAACTCAGTGCTTTATCCTTCCCAGACAATCTTGTATCAACTTGATGTAGGCTTGATTTGGCTTTGGTTTTTAGGGACCGTGTGACGAAATCAGAAACAGGAACCAAGGACCTCGATTCGAATGCACGTGAAAGCCGACACCTACTTCGACTGCGCTACTGCACGCCCATCACCATTAGGATGGAGGTAACTGTGAGTGGAGAAGGTTGTTAGGGTACGGACAAACGCAGCCTGGACTAAGCTTAATTTACTTCGCCGACCATGACCCCTCCTTACCTTATTTCACTTTATCTTTATTGGGACGTGATCAGAGAACGTAAAACGTTCAGCAGTGAAATAAATAAGAAAGAAATCTACTAATTATTCGCTGCACGAAGTGGTTTGAACGTCTTCCTTCAGATCTCGCTCATTGCCAAACGTCCTCGCAATTCAAGACTGTGCTTAAGAAAATATACATTCTGTCGGCTATTGGTGTCTCTGATGTCTATTAGCCAATACAACTCTGTAGAGGAGCATTCCGATTTCTATGTTTCCGTTCATTTTCGGTCTTTTCTTCGACTTGTATTTAAAGCGTCAAGCAGCTAGGCAAATTTCTGGGTAACTAGAAGAGGTAAGCTAATTTGATGGTTTTCCCTTCTTGTAACCTAGGCAGTACATGCTATGCTACTGAAACCCACCAAATCAGCTCATGACTGGATATACTCATAGGCTCAGCTCGGCTACCAGACAAGCTTAGCAGTTATCGCTATGCTTCGTTCCTTCGTTGGTTAGCTCCTAGGTGTCTTATCAGGGGAGAGCACCACCAATCTCTTATTCTTTGGTGTGGGTTGTCAGCCTTTGGACGTCTCTCACTGTCAGACTTTTGCTACTGAAAAATGCATACGCTAATTCTACTGTTCCCTTTTGTCATTGATCGTGACCAGTCCCAGCACACAGCTTCTGCGTTGTTGCCTCTTGCCTATAAAATTTACATTGTAAACGAGCACTCGGTATGTACATGTCCTTAAGTTTTATATTAACTTTCTCTAGTTTCGATCATTTTTGAGTTTGTAGTGTCTACTGTTGAGTTTGTTCAAGAGTTTGCCTACTGTTCTTTGTTGTTGTGATGTACTAGCGCGCCCTAAATAAATAAACAAATAAAATAATTAGGAACAAGCATAGAGGCAGCGCCCTGATTTAGCAACAGAGGCATATTTTAGAGGAAGAAAACAAGAACGATAGAAAAAAATAGAAAAAACAATAAACAAACCAAAATAGAATAGCATAACGCAGAGAACGAAGTAAACAGAAATCATAATGAGGCTAAGGAGAGTTATAAACTGCGATTGAAAATTAAGTCCATGAAGGCTGTAATCGACGGTCAGGATGCCTTCTAAAACGACTTGTGGACACCCTTAAACATATTTGTGGCCATAAAGTCTTGCAATGACCTACGGTGGGCAGCTGATGAATAAGTCAGCGCTTTATCCTTCCATATATGTATGGTACCATCTCAATGAACCCAAAGAGAATGAAGGCTTGGTTGCTTAGAGAAATATGACCCAATAAATGAATGTGGAGATGGAGCCAATCTGGTTCTAGCCGCTAGTGTGGTCTACATGGAAAGGCAGGAACACGCCAGCCAATCCCAGCCAAAGAAAGCGTGTACGATCTGCTTTGGCTGACGCATGTTTGGTCGGCGCTATAATTGGCTATGTTTGGCAGGCGCGTTTGTGCCTCCCCATGTAGGCCACATTTACGACCAGTACCATCCATATTTGGAATCGGCTTTTTGTTGATACTAAAAGTGGCGTACCTTTTCATGTGCATTCTCAAGGATGAGTTACGTTGCATCTCCGCCACAAGCCGTCGGACCTTCTCAAGTACCGCGAAGGACCGTTCGGGACAGACGGTGTCGGTCACAGATAAGGTAATGCTATGTGCGACGCACGGAACACTGGAAATGTACCCTGCATAAAATCGGTGACTAAACTACAGTCCGGGGACAACGTACAATCTCGTCCGTAGGTAGAGTGCGGCCTCCTGTATCAGCTGCGTATCGCTGGAGACAATCGCTGAAATTCGGCTCATGTCCACCTCGTAGCGTCTCAGACTGTTCATCACCACCTCCGACACTGCATAGGCAGAAAAGCTAGAAATAACCAATTAGTATCAGCAGTAGGGCACAAATTTGTGAAAAATCTCCCACCTCTCCAGATCCATCAGCACACAATCCAGGATGAGGTCTCGTCTCTCTGCAGAATTCTGCGAAAGCAGATGTGCGCTGACCAGGAGGAGACCCTTGCGTGGCCTGAACGCTGGATGGAAGTCAATGGTGAGTGCGATTTTCGACGAAGCCGATTCCATCAGAAGCGAGCGGTTCGTCATCTCATGTCGGAAACCCTCCTCCTCCAGAATCATGCGCAACGTTCTCATCGAGGGCACTTGGTACGAGGGGTTCAGAGTTGCGACGAACTCACGAAACGACTTAAGCGAAGCGACTTCTAGTGGAAGCGCTCCTTCGATGATCAGACGAGCCAGTCGATGATGGGCCGAAGGCCGATGGTCGTCGCTGCCGGTGGCGGAGAAGCCGCTTCCGCTGGGCGCTGTGCCGTCGCAGCGCCTTCGAGGCAGATTTCCCAGCTCGTCACCGTGGCTGTTCCGCAGATGCGCCAGTAGATTGGTCGTCGTCTTCGACTTGGGGAGCTTCAGCGATCTGCTGCACATGGTGCACACCGCGATGATGTTGCCGTGCTCGTCGGTAATCTTCCGAAACACGTTCCACACAGCACTCATCCTGGAATTGCATAACCGTAGAAAGGGAACTGATGTTCCGAGCTCAATGAACGACAGCAAACGACGGCATTTCCGAGCACCCTACATACAATTGAAAGAAAAATTTAATTTATACATATAACAATATTGTACATTATAACTCTCAACTGATTCTCTACTGCTGGTTAACTGAGTACTTCATTACAGCTGTGCCTTTCGCAAATAAAAAAAACTTCCAAACGCATTTCGCTGCCTAATTAATGTAATAGGCAGCGAAATGAAGGTTTTTCGTGGATTTAGAGTGTTTTCGCTTTCATATTTTACTAAATTTTAACAAAATATTTTACAGCACTTCAATCGTATATTTTGCTCATTTTTCATACTCTCTTTATTCTATGCTGTATTTTACTGTATCTATATTCTCTATATTTATTTATTTTATATCTATTTATATATTTATGTTCTCTATATACTCTACATACCACTACACTCCATACTATGTATACCAGTTTCACGTCGAATTGGACACCTCGAATCGAATAGGACACTTTTATCGTCAAATTGGACACTCTTCTAAGCTAGGTTAAGACTTTGGAAATCAAAATTAACTCTTCCAAATCGAAATGAGCTTCTTCTACTTTAAACTAGCCACTTTTGAAAGAGATCAGAGTAATTTTTTGTTCAACAAAATTTTAGTACAACTTCCTTTGAAGTCTTAATTCACCTCCCTATAAGGGGACACATTTTAAAATTTTCTAAAAAGTTTGTTTTGAGGAAGAGCAATGATTTGAAGCTTGTTTTAAAGTGCAGAAAGGCGGAAATTTTTCATTGCCAAAACAGAGATTGTGCCCTATCTTCATCAAAAATTTCGCTATTTTTATTAGATTGATAGCAAAATTTCTGTGTGCATGGAGTTTCACAACTGGAAACGGTGCAACATAAACAATTGAAAGAAACACATATCTTCACAATCAATCATGCTGCATGCAAGCAGTATTTACATTATCAATCAAATAAACATAGCAACTCTTCATGTGCATGGCGCGATACAGTCTTTTAATGCACCACATGATTGCTGCCTTGTTGTGTTTCAAAACAACATTTATTTTGTAGCCGAAATAAGGTCAGCAACATGCATTTTAAGATCTCTTCTCAGTTTAGTGAACATTATGAAAAATATTACACACCTTGGAGCAGGTGAACTGAAAAATTTCAAAGAAATTTTTCTTGCGCAAAAATATTCAAATCTATCTTAATGCGTCTGTAGTTCAACCTGCCTTAAGCTCATTTCGATTTGGAAGAGTTCGCTTGTTCGCTTTGTTTTCAAAAGTCTTATGCTAGCTTAGAAATTTGTCAAATTTTTAAAAATCACATATATATATATACTCATATCTAGATGTTCTAATATCTATATTAGGTGAGTAACACCGTTTCCGACTGGTGGCGATGTCCGTTCCTCCACGTGGTGCCACTGGAAACTACTCGCTCTGCGAGTTAAGCCGAACACGGACACTCGATTGCAGGCGACAGGCCCTTGTGACAGGCCGGCCTACGAAGACCCATGTCACATCACATGGTGTATGACAGCTCAAGTGTTTCGAGATAGTGCTACGGCGTCCGCGGGAGCCGACGCGCACTCGCAGAGCCCGGCGAGTGTGAGAAGTATGCGAGGGTCCCTGATGCGAGGACGGCATCGGAGGGCAACTGAGCTAGTCCGAAAGTCCCGTAACGTAAGCAGGACCCGCGTGGCTACGCTGAATGTGGGTACGTTGACGGGCCGCTCGTGCGAGTTGGTTGAAGCACTGGAGCGTAGAAGAGTTGATTTCTGTGCTGTGCAGGAGACGAGGTGGTCCTGCCGCAAGTCAAGGGATATAGGACGTGGCTTTAAGGCCGTTCTATGTGGAAGTCCCAGGACCACCAGTGGTGTCGGAATAATCGTCTCCGAACGATTTCGTGACTCGATTGTAAGCGTCGAGCGCTTTGACGATCGATTGATGAAGATCGTTGTCGCCGCTAAGGAGCGACTCTATCACTTCTTCTCAGCGTATGCTCCGCAGACTGGCTGCTCGGATCAAGCCAAGGAAGAGTTTTGGAACCTGCTTGATGAGAAGACAGCAGTGGTACCGTCGAAAGATGTCATCATAGTCGCTGGTGACCTTAATGGGCACGTAGGTGCTACGAAAGACGGGTACAGCTGTCATGGTGGGTTCGGATACGGATCACGTAACGCCGATGGTGAGCGCATTCTTGAGTATGCGGAATCGCATAATCTCACCATTGTGAACACCGTTTTCCGAAAACAGGACTCCCACCTCATCTCATACTATAGTGGGAGCTCCAAGTCTCAGATAGACTTTGTCCTTGTGAGAGATCGCGACCGGAGTTTTGTCACAGACGCGAAGATCGTGCCGTATGAGACGGTCGCCCCACAGCATCGACCGCTGATCTGCACTTTGAAGATCGCCCCTCCGAGGCTGAAGCAGGTTGAGCGATGCGGTGCAGCTAGAATTAAGTGGTGGCGAATGAGAGAGAAGGAAGCAGCTGTGATTTCTCGCGTGCGGTTACCGACAGTCACGACTGTCGACGAAACTTGGGAGAAGGCGACCGACGCGATTCGTCAAGCTGCACAGTCGGAACTCGGCATTACGAAGCCTGGACGACGGAAGGTCGACAAGCAGACATGGCTGTGGACAAACGACGTGAAAGCGAAGGTTCGGGAGAACAAGTCGCTCTATCACGTGTTTCTCGGCGAAAAACAGCCGATAACTGGCAGAAGTACCAAGAAGCGAAGAAAGCTGCAAAGAAGGCCGTGGCTGTTGCGAAAGCCACTCATTATGGAGATGTCAACGAGAAGCTCGAGTCTCGTGATGGTGAGCGGTATCTGTACCGACTTGCAAAGAATCGCCATCGCCAGACCGAGGACATCGAGAAGTTCTTCGGCATCAATGATGAGAACGGCCATCTTCTTACGGACCGCAAGAAGGCATTGAAGCGATGGCGCGATTACTTTGAGGAAATCTCTACGGTAGAATTTCCTCATCCAGCCATCCCTTCAACGGCTCCAACCCACGGCCCCGTTCAGAAGATCACCGTGGAGGAGACTGAAGCGGCTTTGAAGAAGATGAATCCAGGCAAAGCGACTGGGCCCGATGACGTGGCAGCTGATTTGTGGAAGTCCAAGTACTGGTACCCTGCTGAGTGGTTGGCGAAGTTCTTTAATCAGGTTGTGGCGGAGAAGAAAGTGCCTGAGTGTTGGCGCCAAAGTACGACGATCCCGATTTGGAAGAAGAAGGGCAGTCCTGCAGACTGCTCCAATTACCGTCCGATTCGCTTGCTTCCGCACAGCATGAAGATCTTTGAGCGAATTGTCGATGGAGGAATTCGGGACATCGTCCAGCTGTCCAGCAATCAGTGCGGCTTCGTGGCTGGTTGTGGCACCGTTGATGCCATACACGCCACTCGCCTCCTGATAGAGAAGCATCGCGAGAAACAGAAGGCAGTGCATATCGCCTTCCTCGACTTGGAGAAGGCCTTTGACCGCGTACCGCGTGAAGTGATATGGTACGCCTTGCGACATCATGGAGTTCCCGAAGAGCTCATAGAGTGGGTGCGAATTCTCTACTCTTGTCCAAAGAGTCGAGTTCAAGCTGCAGCTGGAACCTCGATGGAGTTTCCCATCTCTGTCGGGGTACACCAGGGTTCTGCGCTTTCCCCACTCCTCTTTGTTGTCGTCATGGATGCCATCACACGAGATCTTCAGAAGCCCGTCCCTTGGACGTTGCTTTATGCCGATGACGTGATGCTCGCTAGCGAAGATAAAGGAGAACTCGAGCGAGAATTGCAAGCTTGGTGTGATCGCTTGGAGCGGTTTGGACTCAGATTGAACGTGAAGAAGATCGAGTATTTAACGACGGACGTTACCGAGTCCAGCTCAATCAAGGTTAACGGCATCGAGCTTCCACTCACTGCGGTCTTTAAGTACCTGGGATCAGCAGTCGCATCTGACGGCAAACTGATGGTCGAAGTGAATTCACGCGTGAGTGCAGCTTGGTCCAAGTGGCGCTCGTTGACTGGCGTGCTCTGCGACAAGAAGATACCAGAGCGCTTTAAGTCAAAGATCTGCAGAACAGTCATCCGGCCAGTAGCGATGTACGGCGCTGAGTGTTGGCCTGCGACAAAGGAGACAGAAAGTCGCCTCAGCGTCATGGAGACGAAGATGCTGCGCTGGACGGCAGGAGTCACGCGCATGGACCGCATCCGTCTATGCGCGTGACTCCTGCCGTCCAGCGCAGCATCTTCGTGCTATTCGGCAGAAGTTCGGTGTCGCGCCGATAACTGAAAAGATGCGCGAAGCTCGCTTACGATGGTACGGCCACGTTCTGCGTGGAGAAGAAGACAGCGTCCGCAAGATAGGCCTCAACTTCGAGGTAATAGGAAAGCGGCCTAGAGGGCGCCCGAAGCAGCGCTGGGCTGATACGTTACATACGGACTTGAAAGCGGCTGGTGTCCACCCTGATCTAGCGCTGGATCGGGAAAGGTGGCGTCATGACACCAGAATAGCGGACCCCGCTACGAAGCAGGACAGACGCTGAAGAAGAAGAAGAAGAAGAAGAACACCGTTTCCGACTACATCGATTGGACGATTCAGAGCAGTATCCGATTATACGGATAAATAAATAAATAAATAAATAAATAAATAAATAGTTGACCGGTGAGGAATGAGAACGAGTAGTTTGTCAATTTTGTTTTATTTATTTCCTTTGGAACGGCTTCAAATTCGGCTTACTCCAGATTGTAGATGTTTGTGGTCTAGTAGCACAGTCGGAGGAGGTGCTGACTGTCAAGAGTATCCTATTCCAGATTCCTGGTTCAGGTTTCCCGCCCAGGCTAACGTAGCCTCCCATCCCTCTGAGGTTAGCGGAATGGTACCCGACCTGTCTGGGAAGAATGAAATATTAGGTCGAGTCATACATTTTACAAAATTTCTGCTCTTTTTTGAATTCAGAGCAAGCCCGCTGAAGGATTAGATTTTGTTTGAAGGCTTGTTTCCTAGCGACCATTTTGAGTTATAAATCGCTAATTTTCATTGCGTTGTTGAAAAGCTTTATTTTCTAGAACAATGACCGCTCAAAGTGAAAAAGTGTGAGATTTCATTTTGAATTAGTTCAGACTCGGCAGCAACCCAGCGACGGAGGTCAAGCACATTTAGGAAGTCACCAGCAAGTTCACTCCTAGCTGAAAACATTATTGGATGAGAAGTTCCGTTCCGCCCAGAAGTGCAACAAAGACAAGCCACTCCCAGGAAGATCAACTGCTGTAAACAAAGGGCGTCTGCGCAAACCCATAAAGTCGAATTTTTCTCAAACCACACTAGGATTGACCGCTAATCTCCACGCCTCCCAGAGAATCACCGTTCGTCGGCTGCAGAAGATGGAAGGTAGCCAAAATCGCCTTCGTCAGTGCCTCATGCTTTGACGGAACCCCAAGTAAATCGCTGTGCTTCCGACTGCCGAGAGCTCCGGCACCGGTTCAAGCGAGGACGCCTGGATCGAACCCTTGCCAGCGATGAAAAGGGGATGCTTCTCTACAACCGCGAAGCCGTAAAGCAATGGCTGAACGCAACGAGCCGAGGTTCTGACGTCAAAACCGGAGCTCCACCGAAAGAAGGTCCAGAAGATGGTGGATGTGTAGTGGTCCAGTGCACCAGAAGCTTCTCCACGTAGTGAAATCATCCTCGACGCTCGCTTTTGCCGAAAACTCGACTAGATCCAGCAAAAATTAGAGAAGAAAGAATTCGATACGAGCCAATGTTTCTTCCATCAGGACAACGGCCGAGGATGGTTTGACTACGTGTAGGAGCACTACGGCACTTCAGGCGCTGGAAAAAATTTAAGAACTGGGTTGGACCAAAATCAAACAACCACTATACACCCCGGACATTGCGCCGTGCGACCACCATCTACTTCCGTCAAGATCACTTCCATGGTAGGCGCTTCGCCGAAGTCGATGAGGTCACGGCGGTGGTACTTGACTTCTTCAGGTCGAAGTCGACCAAACTCTACAGATATATAATCCACTCAATGCACGAAAAGTGGAAGAAACTCATGGAGAATAGCGGCAATTACATCGTTTAGGTCAGTCATTTTTCCTTTGTGGTATAATCGCATTTTTACTGGAAGACGAATTTTGCTGCAAAACTTATGGCTCAACCTAATATGTTCTGACTTGCCCATCGTCTGGCGACCGCAAGTCATTGTTGAAGGTTTAAATTGCCTCCACATCTCATAGATGTGGTATGCACGGCGGATCTCATGAAGGGATTGAATAACGTCATGCTTATCTTTCGTGGATTCTGCTGTACTGTCTCTTTAATGAGACTGTCAACGTTGGTTGTCAATGAGACTACTTCCTAAACTAAGAATTGGCTGCAGTGAACCAAAAAAGGTAACCATGCCATTTTACCTTAGAGAAAATTTTTTTATGACTGATAAGTTCTCAACCTTTTTGTGACTACATACATCGAAGCACACGAACAAAATTTTTCAAACAAAATCAACCATAATTAGTAAACATTCCGCCATCAATCGACATCTTGGCACCAAAGTCCCGACAGTCATGAACACGCATATTGTGATGGCTCTTGACACCCAATAGTGACAAAAATTTGGGAATAATTCACGTCAAAAAACGCTTTCCATTATTATACACAATGGGGGTCAGTAATCTGGCTAAGAGATAAAACTAAGAGAGTCAGTAAGAGCCAGCGCTGACGAAACCCTGGCTCTTAGTTTTCTAAGTAACCCTATATGTAATCAAAATTGTGGAATCCATAAATTCATGTGGATAAAGGAAGGTTTTGATCAATCTTTCTCTGGGACTTACTGACCTAGGAAGGATGGAGGGCTTAGTTGGTCTGGGCGGAGACCGCATAACCATGAGCGGATCCACTGGGGCCATGCGAGAGCGTGCGCCTCCTCCCACTGCGTCATGGAGCGCCAGGCGGGACTCGAACGCGCACCGCCTGCTCATCGGGTAAGATGCTATGCCATTACACCACCTGTGATGTGGGGCAGTAATCCACGTTCACGATACTTCATAGAAACTCTTAGTGAATGGCCTTTACAATATCGAGCAAGTAAACTACAAGGGATCCTTCACTAATGCATGGCGCAGCCTCAGCACATTTACTATAGTTGTGCTTTTGAGAAATTTCATCGAACAAATGAATGAACGAATGTCAAACATTCTCGAGTGAATGAACGAACGAATTTACTCGCTGATCATTATTTCGAATGATCGAAATTCGAATATGCTCCAATCTTCGTTGGTTAGAATATTCGAATAGTCGAACAGTTTGTTCGACAAAGAGCATCTGCTTGATGATTTGAAGCTTATTCGAGTTTCGAATAAAGTTGAAATATTCGAAAATCCAATAAAATCGAAATCGAATATTATCCGAAAATCGAATATTTCAACTTTCCTCGAAAATCGAATAAAGTTGAAATATTCGATTTTCGGATAATATTCGAATACGGCTCCCCTTCGATGTTCGAATTCGAACGAATATTCGACTTTTTAAAGCCATCGATGTTCGAACTCGAACTCGATTTTCGAAAATCTAGAAATATCGACTATTCGAGTATTCGGATGAATATTCGAATATAGTCGGTTGATCACAGCTATAACATTTACGCACCTCAACACAGTTGGTCAATTCCCCTCTTTCTAATAAAGGATGACTGACAAGGAGCTAGCCAATTCCTGTTTGGTATTCACAACGCCTTACATTTCTACGGCATGTTTGGGAGACGCATTTGGCCTTTACAACGGCTTGTGGTGGCCTTCTTAAGAAGACTCATACTAACTCATCGAGCAGAAGTAGATCAATAGGTTGGTTGCCCTGGTCGGACCCGAACCAACAACCTCGATTCGGACTGCATGCTGCAGCCCGCGCCTCCTCCAACTGCGCTACCATGCACCTCTCCTCACTGCATGTCTTTATGAAACTTGCGACACTATGAGCATCAAACAACTACAAGAGCCGTAACGCAGTCTCCACTTCTACTTCGAGGACTGATTTGTGCAGCTCCTACGACGACTGAGAGATGTAGAAGAAGGCACCAGTTAAAAGTTCCGACTCCACCGACACGACTTCGGTGGGAAGAAATTCGCTGGAACTTTGTCTAGGGGGGTTATTTGGGGTGCAGATCACGAATCTGACATTCGTTTTTCACGATTCGGTCGGAGACCATCCGTACCGTTGACAAGTGTGGTCCAGGCAGCTTCACCGATTCCGCTGAAACCTCATCTAAGGTGGTGATTTGGGATGCTGGTCACGAAACTGACATCTGTTTCATAAGCGTCAATATCTTAAAAAGGACTTCTTACCTTGAAAGAAAAGCTGGAAGAAGTGCGGTGGTGAGAACGATGCAATGAGAATGAGACAATTACGAGTTTTTATTAATAAATATTGTGCCTAAAAATGACCAAAACTACGTGAGATGTGTCAGCAGAGGAACAAAGAAAAAACAAGGAAAGCGTACCTCAAGGAATACTCTACCAAAAAGGGGGTTAGCAGGGATAGAATGACGCAGCCTGATCCCAGAAAATGAGCAGTTCAAGCTTCTCATACTAATCCTTCAATCTGAAGTCACACAGTTCGGCTTGACGTCGATTCCTTCGGAGAGCTTGAAGTGCAGTGGTTGTAGCGTATTCAACGAACGCTTCGAAACAGCAGTCACTCCTTTCCCTTTTCCCGCCAATATCGCGATTTCGTAACTCGATGAACGGACCACGTATCCAGAGCAACCTCTACCTGCTGGCAGAAATTTAAGAATGCAATCCTCTGCCTTCCTGTATGTATATTATCCCGCCGAATCGTGAAAAACGGATGTCAGATTCGTGATCAGCACCCCAAATAACCCACCTAGACAAAATCTCAGCGAAAAAAAAAATGGACCAATGTCGTGTCGGTGGAGTCGGAACTTTGAACTTGTGCCCAAAAAACAAGGAAACTGGAAGCAATGCGAACGAGACGACCTAGCCTGCATTCGCATCCGCTGCACAACTGCATCGCAATGCGACACATTGAACACGATTTCGGGACGAATTGACGTCGAATGTCAGATGGTAAAGACCAGGACAACGTTCACCACATCACGACAGGATTTCAGGCAATCAATGGCGGAAGCACGGATGAACGAGTGCGGCGGCCGTCGCCGATTATTCGTCGGCGCGCGCTCGAATATTCGATGTTGTCGAACACCTCGCCGTCGGACGTCGATCGATTCGCTCACTCGGTCTGACGAGCACCGGCGCACATTGTTCGGCCGAACGGCGGGGAGGAGTCGAGCGGAGATTCAGGGTGCGCGACACCCGCACGACTGTCGGCCGACTTGATGCGCCATTTTCACATCGAACTGGGTGCCGCTCAGAGCGAAGCGAACGCTTTCGAAACTCGTGACGGACGTCTTCCGCGTTCAACTAGAGGTTCATTGGGAGGATCAAAATCAAATTTTTCGCTTCGAAAAATCCATGAATTCGACGTTTTTTACACATTTGGTTAGGCATGGATATGTATCTGTCGCTAAGTCACAGTCAAATCAGATTTCCTAACCTATAGGACTGGATATCATTAACTTGATTTATACGATGATTGTGTGTTCGTGTCACACATTGTTTGTTGTTGTTGGCAACGCTGTTTACGCTAGGCTTTGGTCTATGTCCTAATAAACAAAATAAATGAATAAATGGAGCGCCTATTGTAGAAGTTACGGAGTATCCTCGTAGTCCTATCAGTACTCACCCATGACCTGTTCTATATAGCATTAAAACGATAAAGGATGGCGTTACTCCAGTCCCCTTTGGGATGCGATAAGCATTCTACTTCTACGGGATATCTCTGGAGGCGATTTCAAGATGTATTTGGCTACAGAATGACCACCCGATCAACAAGTCAGTGCTTTACCATTTCCAGATTAGTCTGGTACCAATTCGCTGATCCCGGAGGGATGGAAGGCTTGCTTGGTCTGATCGGAAAATCCGAACCAGGAACCTGGTATCGGAAACGCGACAACTGGCACCTCCTTCGGCTGTGCTATACGCGTCTAGGTATTAAAAAAGGTATTATAATCTTCTTCTTCTTCAGCGTTTGTCCCGCTTCATGACGGGGTCCGCTTTTCTGGTGCCATGTCGCCATCTTTCCCGATCCCGTGCTAGATCAGGGTGGACACCAGCTACTTTAAGGTCCTTGTGTAACGTATCAGCCCAGCGCTGCTTCGGGCGCCCTCTAGGCCGTTTTCCAGACACTACGAAGTTAAGGCCTATCTTACGGACGCTGTCTTCCTTTCCACGCAGAACGTGGCCGTACCATCGTAAGCGAGCTTCACGCATCTTGTCCGCTATCGGCGCGACACCGAACTTCTGCCGGATAGCCTCGTTTCGGATGCGGTCCAGGCGCGTGACTCCAGCCATCCAGCGCAGCATCTTCGTTTCCATTACGCTGAGGCGACTTTCCGTTTCCTTTGTCGCAGGCCAACACTCAGCTCCGTACATCGCTACCGGCCGGACGACGGTTTTGTAGATCTTCGACTTTAAGCGCTCTGGCATCTTCTTGTCGCAGAGTACTCCAGTCAACGAGCGCCACTTCGACCAAGCTGCACTCACGCGTGAGTTCACTTCAACCATCAGACTGCCATCAGAGGCTATTGCTGATCCCAGGTATTTAAACACCGAAGTGCGTGCAAGCTCAGTACCGTTAATCTTAATGGAGCCGGACTCATTTACGTCAGTCGTGAAATACTCGGTCTTCTTGACGTTCAATTTGAGTCCGAACATGGCCAGGCGGTCGCACCAAGCTTGCACCTCTCGCTCGAGCTCACCTTTGTCTTCGCAGGCGAGCATCACGTCATCAGCATATAGCAGCGTCCAAGGGACGGGCTTCTGAAGATCTCGCGTAATGGCATCCATTACGCGAGATCTTCAGATTATAATACGCTATTAAAAACATACGCTAGGGAAAACGTTAGTCTCCACTCGTGCATGTATGAAGAATCTAACCCTGCATTTTCGGCAGTTAGGTAGTCCCTTTCTTTAACGATCGGGGACTAGGCCTACTAAAGGAAAAACGACGGCGTTGCTCAACGCCTTTGGGATGCGCCACGTATTCTGCCCCTGCGAGAGATGTGGTGGAGGCAGTTTGAATACATAATTGACCCAAAAAGGAATTCTGGTTGTCAGCCAATGAACAAGTCAGTATTTTATCTTTCCGAGATAAGTCTGGTAGCACCCATTCATCGATCCCGGAGAGGTGGAAGGCTTCGTTGCGTGAAGTCCGAACCAAGAATCTGATATCGGGTGCACGTCACTGCCTTTAGTTCCTCCGACTGGGCTCGACACGCCTGACCTCCCAAGTTGAAACAGTAAAAAAAATAAGGCCTGAGATGAATAAAGTGAGGTTTGGGCAAGGCATATGAGAGAAAACTCATGATGAGCTTTTGCGATGCTGTTTTGACTGGATGTAGAGCAGTGTGAACGGAGTCCAGAACCTCATTTAGTTGTTGATGAACGCTTTTTTCAAGACCTGAAAAGGAGGTGTGAAGGCGTGTGCGCAACACTCTTCAAACTCCTTTGACATGACACGATATATGCCTCTGTGACACAATCGGTAGGAGTGCACCCTCATGGGAGCACACCGGTGCTACTTGGGTTTCCGTCAATCTTCTGCAGCCGAGTTCACTGCGAGGAGTGGAGATCAGCGGTCAGTCCTAATGTGGTTTGAGAAGAATTCGACTTGGTGAATTGGCGCAGGCGTCCTTTGTTTACAGCAGTTGATCCTACTGGGAGTGGCTTGTCTTTGTTGCCCTTCTGGGCGGAAGGGAACTTCCGATACCATCTCCAATAATTTATTCGGTTAGGAGTGGACTTGCCGGTGACTTCCTGAATGTGCTTGACCTCCGTTGCTGGGTTGCTGCCAAGCTTGAAATAATTGAAAATGAGATCACACACTTTTTCACTTTAAGTGATCATCGTTCTAGAGAATAAAACTTTTCAACAACGCGAGGAAAGCTAACGGTTCATAACTCAAAATGATCGCCAGTAAATACGCTTTCAAGAAAATATAACACTTGAGCGGGTTTACCTTGAGTTCACGAAAAAAAAGTGTTGCAAAATTTAGGACTCAGCCTACTAAATTATCAGAAACGCAGCCGATTCCAACTATTAGTTTCGCTTCCGTGAATAGTACTAAAATTTACCGAGATTAAACGATTTAATTGGATAACTTCGTATTGCAAAGTTCTCTTTAAAAAACTTTGACATAAACCCATACAGCGTCTCACTTTTGAACGAGAATGAATACTATATCATCTACTTAGATCTCAGTCCGTCAAACACAAAAGAATCCTTGGTTTCCATGGGCTAGACCGCAACAACACAGTGCTTGCTCATTAGTATTCATGCTTAAAGATTTCAAAAATAAATTCTGGCCGTCTAGAATTTATGCCACTGGTGTTCTCGCCAGTAATACTAATCTTGTGCTGACAGGACTAGCCCCTATTGCCCTTGTTTCATTCCCAGCTGAACATCCACCTTTGTCAGGAACTGCCTTAATCGATCACGTTACAGGTTTAGGTGTTATGTTCTTTGAAATCGTACACCGTCTTCCTTTCAGTGTTTATCATGATTATAGGTTCACCCCAAAAATTATCCAGTACCAACCTTTTTTGCAAACCTTTCAACCTTCTTAAAAAAATTTCTACTATTTTTGTTAGTGGTCGAGTTAATCTAAAGAGATAATTATTAAACATGTTCGTCGTATAGAAAGTTCACATAGCTCGAGGAAATTTAAACTTTTACTACCTTTAAGCTCTTGCACCACAGCAATAGGCTATGTAGGTTCACCCGGGTAATGTGGTTGAAATGAAAGGAATCGAAGAAGGATTTCCTCCACCATCATGAGAGATGTTCCTCGTACAGCATCTATGAGGCATCAAGGGATTTCATGCTGTTTAAACCAGAACCGACTCGGGCAATCACCTAAAACGAAAAATAGCGTAGAATTACGTAAATTCTATTTCATCTGGTAGAGTTCCTTCTATCTGATTGCCTCCTCCTGGTTGCTGTGACTAGAGCAAAGAATGAGAACGATCGTGCAAGCATTCGGACCAGAAATAGTAAATACCGGAGGATTTTCTCCGCTCTAAACCATAAAAGCAACGGTTTCCGTAGGGGAGGGATGAAAGATGTTAAAAGACAGGCAGAAAATTCTGAAATTCCGACGCTTTGCTGGAAGAATCCTCCACGATTGCAACTATTAGATTTCCTCTCATAAAGTTTGTCACCAATATGTGTAAGTTATGTACTTTTTACGTTATCGCTTTAAATTACCCTAAGCTTTACAGGTGGCTTCAACAACAAAACGAGGTGCACCATGGTATTGGCTTGTCCGAGCATATTTTAGGCCAGAGCTAGAAATTTCGTTAAAATTTTTTGCTTTCAACCGATATCATTCAGCGATTCGTCATTATGTTCTATCCCACCTTGCCGTCTTTCTTGAAAGGCATAATTCCGTGAGCGAGGAGCTCCCACGACAGAAGGCAAGAAATTATTGACAGACCTTCTGACCTCGTCCCGATTAGCGAACTTTGTCTTCTTCTTCTTCTTCTTCTTCTCCTGAACGTTTAGTCCCGCGCAGTCGCAGGGTCCGCTGTTCTTGTGATCTGTCGCCACCTCATCCTATCAAGGGCGTCATCTGCCGTGGCGCCGACTTTGGCGAAATCTCTCTTGATGACGTCCTTCCATCTTTTCCTTGGGTCTCCTCTCGGACGCCTTCCGGGTGCCTCGAAATCTAGGGCCAACCTTGTGGGGTGATCCTCTGGTCTTCTGAGGAGTGCCCATACCACCTCAGGCGCTGCTCTCTCATCTTCAGCTGGATCGGGGCTGTCTTCATCACTGCCCTAACATCCTCGTTTCGCACCTTGTCCCGACGGGTCCATCCACATGCCCACCTCAGCATACTCATCTCCGCCGCGTGCAGTCGCCGCTCCTGCGCCTTACCCAGGGCCCAGCACTCACTGCCGTAGAGGAGGGCGGGTCTCACAACTGTTCTATAGAGCTTGCCTTTGAGCGTCCTGGAGCATCTACGGTCGCAGAGGATCCCTGTGGACTCCCTCCACTTGAGCCAGGCTGCGTTTATCCGTCCCCTGACCGCCTGGTCACACTTCCTTCCTCGGATAGGTCACTTCCGAGGTAGCGGAATTCTTCCACCTTCTCGATCGTTTCCCTTGGCAGTCTAGGATCGATCCAGCGCACTGCTCAGAGCTGATGAACTTGGTCTTCTTCACGTTCAGCCGTAGGCCGTTGCCTGCGAGGGCTCTCTGCCACAGCTGCACCTTCTCCTCCAGCTCCTAATGGTTGTCGGCTACTAGGGCGATGTCGTCCGTGTAGAGGATCGTTCTGAGAGGGCCTTCCTCAAGGTGGTTCACTATAGAGTCAAGCGTCAGCAGGGAGAGGAACGGGCTCAGAGCCGACCCTTGGTGTGCCCCCACTGTGATGTCCACTTTCCTTGTCACCCCGTGTGGAGTTCGTATCGCCGCTTTCGAGCCCTTATGACCGTGATCAGACGTTCCGGGACACCTCTCCCTCGAAGGGCATTCCAGATTACGGCCCGAGCTAGCCTGTCGTAGGCCTTCTCCAGGTCCAGGAATGCCAGGTAGCAGAGTTTTCGTTTCTCCCGATATTTCTCCATCACCTGACGAGCGATGAAGATGGCGTCTGTGGTGGACCTCTCAGGCATGATGCCCTACTGCACCTGGGAGATGGGTACCATCTCCCTCAGCCTTGAGTCGACCAGTCGTTCGTAGATCTTCATCGTGTGTGAGATCAAATCATGTTCCCGATTTTGTTGTCGTCATTCCTGTTGCTGCCAATATCGTCAAGTTGTACGAGATCCACGGTTGTCGTTACAAACGCGGCATACTTGATCTTTCATGTGAGGGAAAATGTTATTCATGTACTAATCAGTATCCCCAATATCATCAGATCGTCCTACCGTGGCATTTCGATCTCGCTCAAAAGGACTACTATTATCATTCATCTACGCTTTTCGACTGGCACCCGTGTTGCGTGGTGTCTGACTTGCTGTCTTATCGGGACAGCGAGGAAGTTTGTCTCGCTGATCGCGATACTACGAAAAAGATTTATCGTTTATGTGAGTCGTCTTGCCGACGTCGGCGTCAGTGCATCGACAAATCGTGTTTCGAAATACGCAAGACCGGAGAAATCGTGAAGTTTAGAAGATCTCTGGTTGTCGCAAGGAATTGCGACCTCGCGATATGTTAGCCTAGATGCATTCGATGTGTTAGCCTAGATGCATTCTTTATGCTGTGTAATGTTTATCTGTTAATATCGCTAGCGCATATAAGCAGCGGCTTTCTTGTTCGAGCTTCGCTTTATCGGATAAACTCTGCCACTGAACCGCCTGTACAGTCTTGGTGCATCGGCCGAACGCTGTACAGTGCACGAAAAAAAACTGGTCCATTGACCAGTAAACCAGAGCTCTCTGGTTTCAAGAGACCCGCAGTGGTCCCCATTGCTCAGCAAAGCGATGGAATCTATAATCTTTGGAAAGCCTATCGTACAAAGCGTCATAACGCTGAAGACGCTCCTAAACACATTCAAAGAGTACACTAAAGCGCAAAGCTTCTCAGAAGATGACGCTGTTCAATACGAGGAAACCCTACGTACGATAGACCTTCTTCATGGCAGCATCGCGCAAGTCGATTTCGCTAGATCAGCAGTACAGACGCTTGTCGACAAAATAAAGATCGAATACGACAACACGAAGAGCAAAGAGGACAAAAAGAGTCTACTGCAAGAAATTGAAAACACAGAGAAAGAGACTAAATTCACAGAGGTGATTAGACAGGCAACAGAACTGACCTGTTCCAAGCGAACGCTGTTTTTTACAAGAGACTCTGAACCAAAAATCTTTAGCGTCACACGATGCTCACAAATGGGATCGTGCACGGATAACACGTGTTCCGAGCTGAAGCCATTCTCTATCGTACCAGAGCTATCAAACGCCTCGCGATATCCTGGATACTCGGGTTGCCAACCATCATGTGGAGGATTAGCGTGTGGCTGCCTTTTACCACTTCCCTCTTGTTCCTTTTATCGTGTGGCTCATGTGCCAAGAAATGAAGCTGTATACGAAATATTCAAATGCATGGAGTGGATCCCGCGCGTCCACCTGAGGGTACGGATAACTGTTTTCAACAGAAATACCTACGAATCCCTGTTCCTCAGACCATACCTTCCATAAAAAATCGAGAACATCTCATTTACAGCGATATCAATCTCCAAATCCACAGCGCCGATACTTACCAGCAGATTCGCATCAACGGGCAACGAATCTCTAATCGTTCCCGAAGGTTTCCGTTTACCAGTCGAATGCACTACTCACGAACAAGCCTTGAACAGCTTCAAAAACTGTTGGAACAAAATGATCTGCCACTGCGATGTAGAAGTCTCACCAACTAGATGCAATTGTCCAAGCGACTCGCTCAAAACGATCACAGACGACATATCAAATGTACTGCCCGTCTCGACCCCCTTCATAAAAATCGTCAATAAAGATGGTGCTGTCACAGCGCTATCTACCAGGGAAGAAATGACGATTGCAGTAGAATCAAAATCAGTTCGTGACAGTGCTGAATACGTCGTACAGCAAGAATGCCACATCAACGTAGGTAATCTAACTGGATGCTACAATTGTCAGGAAGGCGCGCTACTCTTCATCTCCTGTCAAACGGAAATCCATGCTTGGGTTGTCATCCAGTGTGAAAGTCATACGTTTTCCATTGAATGCGAACCTTCCGAAAAGAATTCGGCCGTCCCCCTTGACTTCCAAAAAGCAGTTATAAATGAGGAATGCCACACGCAGTGCAGCCATCGCGTTGTGAAGATAGCCTTGCACGGAATTCTGGCATATCTACCTTACACCAACCACACCCAAATATTCGACTCGCAGAAACAAACATGGTCAGCTTCGACAGATTGGTTACGTGACTGGAAAATGCCTGATTTCCACCCCCTTCTAATCGCAATGAAGGATCATTGGAAGGCTGCTTTCGCTGTTGTGGGGACTTTCACCTTGCTATCAGTAGCTGCATATTTGATAGGACCGAAAGTAGCTATCTTGCTTGTAAGAGTTGTCGTCCAGGGCTTCTATCTCAGTCTCCGGATCCTCCTCGTGCTTGTCTCTACATGCTTCACGCTTGTGAGATAAACTTTAATCTATCTTTGGAGCACCTTTATAAAGTCGACCAACTCAAGGTGCTAAACTGAACTCCTTCCTAGGCTCCACTAGATGTTTTCAAGCGAACGATCTCCGAAGGAATACGGGAAGGGCAAAGCGCACATTACATCCATCAGATAAAAGCGTGTCAAGATCAACATTACGGCAAGCATCAGCCCCAGCGTCTCATTCAATCCCTTGGTAGCGTTTCGTCCGGTACCTTCCCCATCCCAAGCTATGGATGAAGTTGTCGTAGCCATCCATATTGAACCGCTGTCCGATGCGGTAAAGGAGCTGCGGGCTCAACTCGACCTATTCACTATGTCATTCAACGCCAAGATCGATGCAGTCGTCGATATCCTGAACCGCCAGGCTAAAGTCATGAACCAGAAGATCGACCTTATTCTCGACAGGACTAAGCCTAAGTCTAATTGCGTATTCTGTGCAGTAGAGGACAACAAGGATAATCATCCCACTAGCCGCTGTTGTCGATTCCCAGATGCTGTGTCCCGTGCAATTCAGGCTACCAATCTTCGGCTGTGCAATAAGTGTCTTCAACCCCGACATCATGACGACTGTGGTATTCTCTGCACGTTCTGCAGCCGTGACCATAACGTACTTCTGTGCCCCAGCAAATCGTCGACGGCCGCAGGCTCGTACAAGAGAAGGAAATTCTGAAATTCCTTCTCACCGCTCGGCGGTGGGTGCACTGACTGCCTATGCAGTCGGGGCACTCACCGTTGCGATCATTGTCGTCGTCCTCGTTCCCTGCCGTCGCCGCTCCTCTTCCACTGTCCCCCTCTACTCCGCCGAGCAACCGCCAGTCATATTCGCTGTATTAAAGATTTCAACTGTCGGCATTCGTTCTTCTCCGACTAATGGACGCTGTTCGTTCGAAAGGAGTGAGAATCTGAGGCAACCGACGACGAGATCTTCCATCGACCTCCTACCGATCGTCTTCCCGAGCGGCCGTTATGGAATGTAGACGTACGTAGTGACTTGTGCTATTTTAGTTTAGTTGTGACGTTGTTAGTTTGGTTGTTAACGAGATTTTGCTTCCCCCGGGAGTGTCGCAAGGAATTGCGACCTCGCGATGTGTTAGCCTAGATGCATTCGATGTGTTAGCCTAGATGCATTCTTTATGCTGTGTAATGTTTATCTGTTAATATCGCTAGCGCATATAAGCAGCGGCTTTCTTGTTCGAGCTTCGCTTTATCGGATAAACTCTGCCACTGAACCGCCTGTACACTGGTCAAAGACTCAGCCTGCTGGCAAATCATTCACGTGTCTCCGTATTTTCATCCGGCGTGTCATTTGCCGAAACGTTGCGGAAAAACGTTGTTCTATGATGTGACGCCTCAGTCCACTTCGGAAAAGATCAAAAAGTGGCTGGGCTTCGAAACCAAAGTGTGTTCGGGCTCGAAGGCGTTTACGCTAGAATGGGAGGAGGCTGAGTTATTGTCATTCTTTCACATGGACATGGATTGCGATGCGCTGTCGATTTTTCCCGAACTTCGACTACTACGCCATCGAGATTTGTACTATTTCGCGTTGAACTTTGTCGACCGCTCGTTTCAACCGCAGGTTCTGAGAGAGCCTACGGGCGCATTCGGACTCGTTCATACGCATAACGAGAGTCACTATCTTCTCGAATATAAAGTCCTCGAGATTCAGGCACGAGAACAATTTCTTGAAGTGGGTTATCCTGATATCGAGTCAGCGGTGGCAAATAGTGTGGCGGCGATGCGAATACCGAATTGTAGGTATTTGGTGACCAACGACCCTCGGTGCTCGGTTAATTGCGAGTATTCTGATAACCATTTCTTTCGCGTTTCGAACAAGACTGTCATTTTAGTTACGATCTGCATTATAGTCGTGGGAATTGTCAGAATGCTGAGGACGCGGCAGCGGAACCGAAGGTGGTTCTAAAGGAAACGTATTTGTGTTACGCAGATCATGGAGTGAGTCTTCTTGATGTACTGAGAATTATGGTCTTGAATACATTTGATGACATTTTAGAATTTGTGTTCACTGACGCTCTTCCCTACTTATTCAAGAAACTCTTTCTCTTTTGGTCCACTCTGATGCAATATTTTCAAGATCATATTCCATACTATGAAGCTGCGTTGACCGTCGTTTTAGATGGTGTTTTATTGTTCATCCCGGTTCAGATTTATGTTCGTGACTGGGTCACTTCGATTGTCGTGGTCATCTGCTTGTCGTTCGCGAAACTGATTGTTTCTTTAATGTTAGCTTAAGAATCGATTCCTTTCACATGTTCAGAGGTCGCTCGAATCTTCGTCGTCCACGTGTTCAACCGATTCAACGCCGGCAAACGTTTCCGCGTAATCGCCGCAATGTCCGTAGCCTCGACTTTGTTAGTGCTGTGTTCAATTCTTTGGGTGTCGCCCTTCGTCACCCGTTGTTCGTTCTTACAGTGCTCCTCGCCGTGGCTTTCGTACTCACGTTCGAATCTGTCGATACTGGACCAATATCAACGGTCTTGACTCCAAACTCTACCAACGCTTTCGTCAAGTGGGCCAGGTCAAATATCGCTAAGATCGGTGGACTCGTCATTTTCGTGCCAGTCGTCGTCGACGCGCCAAAAGATCAAGTCGCTCCGTTGGCCGTCGTCGTGGTGGTCTGGGTACTACTTGTCCCCGAAGGCGTATACCTCGAGTACGCCATTCAAGCCGTGGCCCTTCATCTGTTTTTCCATCTTCGTTCTAGCACCCACCGGTTGGCGATCATCGCTATTGTCGTTGCTTGTTACTTCGCTGGTTTCATCCTCGCCGGTTCAAAAAAGTCCAAGCCATGAAGACGTTTCGTGTCTTCTGAAATTTGAACCCTCTGAAATTCGTCACACCAATTACCATTTTCAGGGAGTACTGCATCCCTGTACTTTCGAAAATCGGCTGTGCGTGAACAATGCGACGAAACCTGGATTGTGTCTTCGTGACGTGACCATCGACAAACTTTATTGTCTTCCGTTTAATTCTCCTCGTCAACGAGTCAACGACTGTGGCTGCAATTGCGCTCTTTATGTGCCTACCTATTTAGTCCCTAGTTCACCAGTATTGTGTATTTCTTCGGATTCCGAATTCTGGAATGTGGGATCATTACTGTCCTACTTGTTCGCTTGGCCTTATTTTCTTTTCTTCGCTTAAATTCTCTTTTCTTACTAATTAAAAAAAAAGATTCTACCGCGTGGCAACACCGCGTGCGGTTGTTCTCAACGGCTCTGTATCACACCAAGTGACTTCGCTGTATTTCTGTTACTCTGCGGTACTGCTCTGATTTCTGGCGCAGCCTTGGGTGGCAAGAAGGCTAACATTCCTATTTCCGAACTCTTGCCACTTCGAAAGGTATATTTTGGATATAAGCGTTTTCTTTCTCGTGACAATGGCTAAGAACATGGCGAGCCAATTGATTGAACTCCTCGGTCGGCTGTTCTTCTGTTGCAGTCAGGACAAGATCAACGACTACCAGCACGCCGGACACAATCGATCACCTGCAGGCGTTAACAGCGAAAGGAAAGGTTCCGGCCTACGTCAAGCAAATAATCGAATTGCTGATCGATACGAGGGCCGAGATGAAAGAAGTCAGTCAGAGGAATGCTGAGCTGCTCGAGGAGTTGCGTCTTACGAGGGAAGAGAATCGTTTTTTGAAGGAAAGATTAGCGAGCCTCGACAGCTCCAACGGAGCAGAGGTAATTAGTCCTCAAAAACATTCTGATACTACTCGTGTGGAAGTAGACTATGATCTTCATAGATCTATTGTTGTCTCACATGTTCCGGAGTCGCCTTCAACGAAGTCGTCTGACAGGGTGTCCCATGACTTAGCCTATGTTGAGGAGTTACTTAGTTATTTAAATGCGGAGTGTGCTCCTGTTTCAGTTTACCGAATGGGGCGGCTTGCACAGGACAGACCACGTCTCATCAAGGTCGTGCTCCCTTCCGGTCAATTTCAAAGGTTGGCGATAAGGCGTGCGCCGCGCCTACGATTCTCTCCTGCTCACAAGGGCATTTACATACGCCCTTCATTAACAAGAGAGGAGAGAATGCGTAGGCGGGAGCAGCGCAAATGTAGTGGAGGGCTGGAGAGTGAGAGCTCGGCACGTCCAACTCGGGTTCGTGACGACTGTCATTCACCCGGTTCCTCTGCTAACACTATCGCTACCTCCTCACCGTGCAATAGCAGTCCTGCGGGAAACTATTGAACGGTCACCGGAGAAACCGCGATAAGTGCTTAGGCTTGGTAACAAATGTAAGATCTTTCGTCAAAAATTGTAGTGCTTTAACTCTGGAACTACGTATCCACAATTTCGATCTCGTCGTGCTGACTGAGACCTGGCTGAATAGTCAAAATGAGCTGAAAGCACTTATGGGCACTGCTAGTAACCTACACATAGGAGTTAGATGCGATCGACATTCTAGAAAAGGTGGTGGCATCCTACTTCTTCTAAAAAGGTCTCTCTCGTATAATGAAGTCTTCAGTGAGTCAGGGGAAAGCTGCTACGAAATTTTGATTTGTGACGTTAAGCAAGATGATGATTCTTTCCGTGTAATATGTGTTTATAGAACACCTGATTGTAGCGTTTCTGGTTCGCATCAACTGGCCAAGGCCATTAGTGATTTTTCTGCCATAAATTATACCACTCTCCTATTGGGAGATTTCAACTTACCCGATTTGTCGTCTTCCAGTACAGGCTATACTTCCAAATGCTTTTCCGAAATTTTCGAAACTCACGGTTTTCAACAATTGGTGCTAGCTCCAACACGGAGAAGTTCGGTCTTGGATCTCATCCTGTGCAACAAGTCAGGCTTCGTTAGTAACGTACAGATAGGCCCACCTGTTGGTAGTAGTGATCATGCTTCGGTCACGTTTCAGTTAGATTTGAAGCGTAAAAGCAAAGAAATTAGATGGGTTCGCGATTACAGATGTGCGGATTACTATCAAATCGGTACGTACCTGGCAGGGATTGATTGGGTAGGAATTATGAACTCTGGCGGTACAGTCAATCAGTTGTATGAAACGCTGCTTGCAGTTCTTCATCATACAATTGAATTGTATGTGCCTTTACGAAAACTCAACGCAGAGGAGAAGGGTCTTCCTGAGCATCTGAGAAGACTAAGCCGTCGTCGTCTCAACTGCCGGAAGAAGGCATCTGCTACAGGAAGTCAACAAGACTGGTCTTTATACGAGTCCTTGTCATGCAAACTTGGCAAGGCACTTCATCGTTACAACTTGTATCTCGAAAGGAGGATAACTTTATCTAGGGACAAAAAGGCTTTCTATAAGTTTATGAGTTCGCATTCAGGTAAGGACAATGCAATTCCTAACTTACTCGGTTCTAATGGAGAGTTTATTTCAACTTACAAGGATAAAGCTGACCTAATGGCTGAAGCGTTTCAGAAGGTTTACAACAGGAATCAGATTGATGGGGACAGCACATTAGTCAATGAATTAACGAATTGCCTCGTTTCCCCCAAATGAGCTCTACTCTATGGTTCCATAAGGATGAGATTGCCGACACTTTGTCCAAATGGGAAAACTCTTTCTCAGTATCACCGAACATCATTCCTATCAGTTTTATAAAGAAGGTTGTTCAGTACATAGCTTATCCTCTAGAACACATTTTCAATCTCAGTTATATGAGATCGGAAGTTCCAGTTAGGTGGAAACATGCGTTTGTAACTCCCATTTCAAAGAAACCTCCTTTAAACGATCCTATGAACTACAAACCCGTTAGCGTTACCTCAGTATTTGCAAAAGCTTTCGAAAAGATACTTAAGAAGCACATATTGTCGCATCTTGAAACCCACAAGGTGATCTCCAGCGACCAGCATGGCTTTACTAAAAGTCGATCGGTGGAAACAGCTGTGCTTACGTCACTGAACGACTGGTCGAAGGCTGCTGAAGAGAAAAAACACACTGATGTGGTATATTTTGACTTCTCAAAGGCTTTTGATAAGGCATCCGTAAACAAATTAATTATCAAAATGAAGGCAGTGGGAATTCATCCCTTGATCATTGATTGGCTTCGACAGTTTTTATCAGGAAGAACGTACCAGGTAAAGGTTAGGGGTCAATACTCTGAGGTCTTTACTGCATTCAGCGGTGTACCTCAAGGAGGTGTGTTGTCTCCGATCTTATTCCTGTTGTACACCTATGAACTCCCAGGCTACGTTAATAATTTAGGGGTTACGTGCAAAATGTACGCCGATGATGTCAAAATTTACAAGAAAATTGAGCACGACGGAGATTCTAACTGCCTTCAGTCAGCAATTGATTTCATCAGTTGTTGGGCAGTAAAATGGGAACTACCAATCGCCTCTGAGAAGACTCACTTTCTGACGATCGGGTCTAGAGGCCATACTACGGTGCCGTCATATAGGATCAATGACAAAGTTTTAAAGGCAGTCCAAGAAGCTCGTGATTTAGGCTTCCTCATCACGAGTAACCTGTCCTTCTCCAGTCATTGCAGGCTCTTGGTGAATAAAGCTAACTGTCGCATTTACAATCTTTTCGAAATTCTGAAATCAAACCTACCAGAGGTCTACTTAAGAGCTTACAAAACCTACGTTCGTCCAGTTGTGGAATCTGGAATAGTCGTGTTCAATCCGACGAAAAAGAGGGACATCGACCTTTTAGAGAGCGTACAAAACAATTTTACTAGAAAGCTTATGATGAGGTGTTTCTCGGTGGATTATAGTTTGATTCCGCGTGGTCAGGAACGTTCTGTTCGCTTTCGTCTTCCTTCACTGGAAAATAGGAGGAAAATCTCAGATCTGGTCATGATGTACAAAATACTTTCTGGTAAGGTGTCCATCGACCCAGTTATCTTTTTTGGAGATGTACTGACGAGGACCGTTAGAGGAAAGCTTAAGCTTCGAGTTCCGTTTGCTAAGTCACGAATAAGATCTGACTTTCTGACCTACAGGATTCTTAAGGAATTCAATTTGTTGATTGGGAAGTGTGCTGACCTGGAGGAGCTGTCTGTGCAAGCCTGTAAACGTCCTATTGCTTGTTGAACTCCAAGATTATGATCTAGTGATTTCTCTGTTGACGGTTGCGTAATTGTCATTACTATTCCTATTTTTAGACAGAAGTTTGTTCGTTTGTTCTCTTTGTATTGCTATGTTCGCTTACGCTAGACTATGTTCTATGCCTTGAAATAAATAAATAAAATAAATAAATAAATCAGTTTGATCCCTCGGTAGTTGGAGCATTCGGAAGCGTCTCCCTTCTGCTTGAAGATGGGGACTATGGTGCTGTTCCTCCAGTCATCCGGCATCTTACCTTCTTTCGTGATTCTGTTGAGAAACTGCGTCAGCCAGTTGATTCCGAGGTCCCCGAGCACCTTCCAAGCCTCTACTGGTGGCACGCTGTCAGGCCCTGCTGCCTTTCTAAGTTTCATCTTCCCTATGGCCTTGCGAACCTCTTCTTGCGTCCACGGTGGGTTGGGTCCTTCCGAGTGGTTGTTCTTCCTCGGCCTCCCGACGAGGGAACTCCCCTTTCGGGAGTTCCTTGAAGTATTCCTCACATCTCTCTTTGACCTCGACCGGCTTCCTTAACACCCTACCGTCAGCACTCTTCACAGTCTTCACTACTCGAATGTCGAGGCTAGCTCTATGACGCGCCTTGGCCAGGCGGATGGCGAACTTCTCTCCCTCTGGCCCGTCTAGTTTCTCGTACAGGGCATCCATTTCCGCGTTCTTTGCTTTCGCTACAGCTGTTTTTGCCAGCCTCTTCAGCTTACTGTAGGCTGTGAGATGCTCGGGTGCCCTCGTCTTCTGCCACAGCTTGTAGGCCTCTTTCTTCCTCTTCACCGCAGCCTGCACCTCTTCGTTCCAGAACCATGCCGATTTATCCCCTCTGGTTCCTCCCTTTGTTTCTTCCAGGGTTTCCTTGGCACATCTCAGGATTGTTTGGGCTACCCTCCTCCAGGTCTCATTCACGGGACCATCTGATCTGGAAGGCCTGCTTCGAGCACTGCTCTTCGTAACTCGTTCCGCTCTGAACCCCGCAGTCTCCAGCATCGGATCCTGGGTTCCGTCCTCACTTTGGGCCTGATGAGTAGAGGTATGCTAAAGTCGGCTACCAAGGGTCTATGCTGTGATGCCACGTCTTCTCCCGCAATGACCTTCACATCCCGGACTGTTTTCAGGGCAGCCCTTTGAACCAGGATGTGGTCGACTTCCGTCCTTCTTCCTCTGCTAGCATAGGTCACCTTCTAGCTCTCCCTCTTCGCGAAGAAGGTGCTATAGACAGCCAGGTCGTGGGGGATAGCCAGATCCAAAATTCGTTCTCCATCCGCGTTTATCAGGCCGATCCCTTTACCTCCATGAACCCTTTCCACTCCTCTTCTGCCACTCCCCACATGCCCGTTCATGTCCCCTGCTATGGAGAGGTAGTCGCCTTCTGGTGCGGACCTTATGGCTTCCTCTAGCGAGAGGTAGAAGTCATCCTTGTCGTGCTCGGAGCATCCGGTCTGCGGAGCGCAGACAGACACAATGGTCCAGTAACCCACCTTCGTGTCCAGCCGCAGTGACATGATGCGGTCGTTTATTCTTTGGACAGCCGCCACTGAATTCTTTAGGGACTCCGCGACAGCTGTCCCTACCCCGTTCCTCTTGGTGTCCTCTCCGTTGTAGTACAGCTTGACCCCTTCTCCGATCTTCCTGGCTTTCGCCCCTTTCCATCGCGTTTTCTGCAGACACTGGACTTGTATCCTTCTGCGCTTCATCAGGTCAGCCACCTCCCTAGATCTTCCTGTCAGCGTTCCCACATTCAGAGTCCCCAGTCGAACTAGCTTCTTTAGACGAGGTCGTTCGGCGCTCGGTAGCCCTCGCATACTGACCACAGAACTCGGGCGGGGGTTCTGTGCGCCACTTCCGGGTGATGTCCTAGCCTTTACACTGATTCTATTGCGACTTGTGATCATGGTTTTGTGAAGAGGTTTCTCCATCAGCCGGCCTGTCAACCTGGGCCTGACGCTGGAACCGTTGCCATTTTTGCACTTCTTGCAGGGCATGGCGTGCCGGAGCTGTGAGTCCAACCTCTGACCGTTTGTGCATGAAACTACACTACTAACCACTAGGCTAACTCGGCTCTATTAGCGATTAGCGAACTTTGTCCCGTCGAAAAAAATCTAGAGCGACCAGAAAACTTGGTAGTCAGTGGGTACAAGGTCGGGTGAGTATGGTGGATGTGGCACAAGTTCACTACTGAATTCTTTCAGCTTTTTTTGAGTGTTCTTAAGTGTGTCTAGCTTATCAACTAGAAAGGAGTTGTTCTCTTTCTGGGCCGGAGTTTGCGCGGGCTTTCATTCGATTTTCTCCTAAGATCTTGGATTACTCCAAAGTTTCATCTCCAATCTAGTGCAGAAACTGCCACCGTCCACCACAAAACCGGTAGGAACCAATGCACAAATAACAGGGGCAGTAGTTGATGTCCAACTATTATGTTGTCCGAAAAGTCCTCAGCGTTTTGTGTTACTACATATTCTTCATTCGCCTATTATTAGATTGTAACGAAATAAATGGCACTGAACCACTAAATTTAAACAGTTAATATCTCGGCTTGTAGGCAAGTTTATTAATCGAAATAAAAACCTTCTGATTCTACACATCTTTGCCAACGTGACACAAGCTTTTTTATCCCAGTAGCATAAAAATCAGAAGTTCTGGAATTGACGAAATCTTCCAAGGCACTTTCGGCATCCTGTTGGTATTTGAATATTTTCCCTACCAAGAAGTCGCCAAGATGCTTGAAGAAATGGTAGTCTGTTGGGGAGAGGTCGGGAGAAAACTGAGGATGTGGTAGAGTTTCAATGCTCAGCTCATTCAATTTCTGCAACGTCATTCGTGCTACATGGGGGCGAGCATTGTCGTGCAGAAGGAGAACTCGCCTTCGGTTTACCAAGGCCGGCCGGATATCCTTCAACTTTTTCATCATTTCTTCAATTTCAATGCAGTACTTCTCTGCCGTGATGGATTCACCGGGAGGGAGGAAGCTGTGGTGAATAATTCCCAGCGAACACCACCATACTGTCACCATTACTTTCTTTTGGTGCAATTCCGGCTTCGCAAAAACCTTGGGGCTCTCATCGCTGTCCACCCACTGTGCCGATCGTCGCCTGTTGTCGTACATTATCCATTTCTCGTCACAGGTTAGATGCGATCAAGGAATGGGTCCGTTTCGTTCCGTAGAAGCAGTGCGGTCGAGATCTCATATCGTCGGTTTCTTTGCTCCTCACACAGCTCGTGAGGCACCCATCTTTCCAGCTTTTTGGTCTTTCCAATTTCCTTCAGATGCCGGGCAGCTGTGTTGTGACTGACGCCAAGAACCTTCGCTATCTCCCTGGTACCTTTGTGTGGATCCTCCTCTACCACATCTCCCAGCCACCAACATCACTATGCCTCCCACGACCTTCATGTTCTTCCAAGCTCTCATCTCCATTCCGGAACTTCTGATACCAACGATACGCCGTCCGAATTGTGGAACATCCTTTACCGAATGCGGCGTTGATCTTCTCGTCCGCCTCCTTAGCTGTAGTGCCCAGCTTGAATTCATACAAGTAAATGCCTCGGATTACCCTTTTGTCCATCTGCAAAAAAGTCAATAAAACTCTAAAGTTTTCCCACTTTTACATAGAAAATTTGGTACTCACCGGTAGAGCAAAGTTTGCGCTTCTAAATGATAAGGCACATGTTACGGTTTGTTCTTGATCAAACGCGTAAAGACGCGCCAAAAAATGGCGCGAGCCACTGCCATTTAATTCGTTACAACCTAATATTAAGTAGAAATTCAACTTGCTTTGCGAATTATTGCTACTTTCTGTACAGAATTGTTCTGTCTATCTGACTAAATAATTTATGTTTTAACGTTGTTTTACATGTTTGTTCTTGAAGGGCTCGTTGAAGTATGTCGAAGGGGCAATTCCGAAAGATATTTTATTTTAACTTCAAATTGGGACAATCCGCAAGAGAGACAGCTCGACAAATCAGCCAAGTGTGGGGGCCTAACAGTGTTGGAGGAAGCACTGTGCGCCGGTGGTTCAGGAAATTTCGGAGCGAAGTTTTCAGCCTCGAGGCTGACCCACGAAGCGGTCAACCTAGGGCAGTCCTGGACGACGAGTTGAAGGAATTGGTGGAAACATTTCAAACAGTTCGCAGGATCGTTGAAGAGCAAGATGACAGTGAAACTGCTGTTGTGGATGCTTTGAAACGCCTTGGGAAGGTGAAAAAGCTTGAAAAGTGGACGCCCCACGAGTTGAGAGAGCGGCAAAAATTGTCTCGTCTCAACATTTGTTCTTCTCTACTTTTACTCAACAAAACTGACCCGTTTTTGGATCGAATCATCACTTGTGATGAAAAGTGGATTCTGCATGATGACGGGAAACGTTCCGGACAGTGGTTGGACCCGACCAACCCCCTAGGCATTTTCCAAAGGCGAACCTCCATCAAAAAAAGGTAATGGTCACTGTGTGGTGGTCGGCGGCTGGTGTGGACCATTACAATTTTTTGACACCAGGCAACACGATCACAGCAAAGTCCTATGTACTGCAAGGACGGAATGCACCGAAAATTGCGTCAACTTCAGCCAGCATTATTCAACAGGAAAAGCCCGATTCTTTTGCACGATAACGCCGGCCCACACGTTTCATAAATCACTATTGGAAAATTGAACGAATTAAAAGTTGAAGTTCTGCCTCGCCCGTCATATTCTCCAAACCTCTCACCAACCGATTACCACCTTTTCAAACACTTTCAGAATTTTCTCGCTGGTAAAACCTTCACCAATCAGTACCAAGCCAAAACAGCTTTCGTAGATTTCGTCGAATATCGACCACCTATTTTTTCGCTGTTGGAGTAAGTCGAAAGGTGGCCCATTGGCAAACGTGCGATGATTCGAACGGTGTTTATTTCGACTAAATCTGATAAGATTTGAGGATGTTATGGTACTTCAAAGTGAAGCACTCAAAACGCTGAGAATTTTCCGGGCAACCTAATACAAGGAGAGCAACTCCTTTTTGTCGTGATCAGGACGTTCCTGTTGTGGTTTCGGCAGCGCGTCGAAGGCAACCCACTCACGACCTTTTCTAGAGGCAATGCTTTCGGTCTATGGTGAAGAATGGGGTCGATTAATGCAAACGTTCGATGACAGCTGAGGTGAGAAGCGCACATATCAACTCGATTCTTATTGTCCAGGGCAGTCGAAGCGTGTGGGAGAACTTGAAGCAGTTTTGCAGAAGCACGAAGAGTTTCGTGTACAACAGATCTTGGAGTGTGATTAACGGCTGCACGCTCCCACACTGTAAGAAAAGGTCGAACATCACAGCTGTCGATGAACGCTGTCTAATAGAGCAGCATGCTCACTTCAAGGTGACTGAATGCATACCCTCACTACATACATATAGATGACAGGAAACAGTAATTCTCAGAGGCTTGACCGCTGAAGACGTCTAGCACAGCTGCTAGAGATACGTGGTGCTGGACCTTACCATTGCATTTCGTCTAAAAAAATCGGACAACCGAAGTGCTCATAATGCTCCTTGTGACTATTGCTATCTTGCTATCTTCATTATCTTCTACCAGACGTTCAACGGCCCGCCAGTCGCAAAACGTCTGATTGGGGGCTTCGCCCAAACCCGGAGAAAAGCTGGTTTTGCTATGTAGAATGGTATAGCAGAATACGGTAGAGCAAAATCTTCAAAACTGCTCCTATGGGGCATCACCCTCTTTTGCACGTACGCGATTCATTCTCTGAATTATTCGTTCTATTTATTAATTTTGATTCGTTCCCCTTTAATGGTTCTATTAATGGACTCTTACTGAACCCCCTTAACTCGCGTTCCTTTTATTAGCTGCGTTACTGATCCGCTTCACTGGTCCTTCAGTGGTAACCCATTTATTGCTCCCCTTCACTGGACTCCCACCCCTCCTTCACCGCTCCCCATTACTTGTCCCCCTATCCTTCGCCGGTTCCCATTACTGGATCCATCCCCACCTGTCCCCCTTCACTGGTCCCCTCTTCACTGGTCAACCCTTATTGGTCAAGCCTTTACCGGTTCCTGCTTTCTCGACCACCATCCGTCACCACTCCCCCATTACTGGTCTCATCTTGACTGGTAACACGTCGTCTGGATCCGGACAGGCCTTTCGCAACATCGTTGACTCCTCTTCTGAACCCAGGCACCTGATGAACGATGTCGGTGACATATGTTGTTACAGGATGTTTTGATGCGATCAAAACTCTTGCGCCAGGCGGGACTCGAACCCGCATCTTCTGCTTCCCGGGTAGCGATGTTCGCCTTACACCACCGGTGCTGTTTGACCGCACGTAACATCCGCGATATCTTCTAGGTTTGTCAGCACCCACCCGTGGCACGGGATGGGCCGACCGCTGATATCAGCATGGAACCGGTAAAGCTGAAGACCTTACCTGTAACAGCAGGCGAACACCAACATCGTTTTAACACATTTGCTCAAGCCTGGAGTGGCTGATAGAGAGGCTATATGTTGTTACAGGATGTTACAGGTGACATGTCTTCTCAAGCTGTAGTGCTTTGCGCGAATCGTTAACACGTCGTGTGATTCCGGAACCCCTGGCGCGATATCGGTGAAACGTCGTCTGAATCCGGACAGGCCTTTCGCGATATCGATGACATCTCTTCTGAAACCGATGGCTGAGGAACGCCGGTGATATGTGTTTTCAATCCGGACGTGCATTGAGCGACATCAGTTACACGTCTTCTTAACCCAGACTCCCATCATGCGACATCAGTGACACGTCGTCTGAATCCGAACACTCCTTGGCGACATCGGTGAATCTCCTCTCAACCCGGATCTTCTTTGCGCGACATTGGTGAAATGTCTTCTGATCCCGGACGCCTGGTGAACGACGTCAATGACACATGTTCGGAACTCGGACGCCCTTTGCGTGACATTGGCGACACGTCTTCTGGCCCCTCTCAACACAACGTAGAGATGACACCAGACAATTTTAACCCCATCCCCACACTTTTCCTCAACACACTCCTCCAGCACTTCTGTGCAAACAAACACCCACACACACACACACACACACACACACACACACACACACACACACACACACACACACACACACACACACACACACACACACACACACACACACACACACACACACACACACACACACACACACACACACACACACACACAGCACACACACACACACACGCACACACACACACACACAGACACAGACAGACAAACGACCGTTCTCGCTTATATATAGTAGGATAGGATAGGATAGTAGCTCTGCTAGAGGGAGAACTTCTCAGTTTCATTGCAATGCCACATAACTGCTAGCGTTTCCGGATATCGTAGACATGCCTTCCGAAGCCAGGTTCCCCCTTACTTCTTCTTACTGGATCTAATTGCTGGTCCGCCTTTACTGGTCTTCCCTCCACCTCTTTAGTCCCTCACCTTCCTGGTCGCAGCTTCTGGCCCACTTCTTTGTTTCCACTACTGACCCCCTACTGATATCTTCTCGCTCGTTTCCCCGTCCTGGCCCCTCCTCCAGGTTGTTCCTTTCCTTCCTGGTAGCTCTCCTGGTCCACCATAGAGGTCTCCCTTACCGCCCTTCTCCACCACCCCCTTAGTGTTCCTCCCATGCTCACGGCAAACATCGGTGACATGTATTTAGAATCAGGATGCTTGCTGCGCGACGTAGGCGGCCCGTTTTCTGGATCAAGAAGCTCAGAAGACCCGTCTTCCGATCCAGAAGCTCAGAAGCGCGCGCAGTCGCCGCTGTGTCGAGCATGAAGAGGCTATGCATATGGAAGATTCCTTGTTTTCCGTATGAATTCCCTTACGGCTCCCTTCTTGTTAGTTCCCCGTCCTGGTCCCACCTCCAGGTCCCTTCTTCCAGGTAGATTCCTTTCCCCTTCGCGACCCTCCCTACTACTCTACCCCAAATTAAGTAGCCCTCCCATGCTCACGACACGACGACGGCGAGCGAACGCCAATTGCGCGACATCGGTGTTACATCTTCTAAATCCGGTCTCTCTTACTTGTAATGGATCCCTTTGCTGATCCTCCTTACTGCCCCCATTGTCAACTCCCTAATGCTTCATTGTTTTCCTATCGACCCTCCCCCCCCCATCCTGATGCCTCCTCCAGGTCGCCCCCTCCTGGCCGCTCTCGGTTCTCCACCCTCGAAGTCCCCCTTCTACTCTTACCCCTTTAGTGGTCTTCCCATGCTAATGGTACGAAGTCGGCGGCACGGCTTTTGAATCTGGACGCTCAGGTGTTGTTGTGCTAAGCAGTAAAGGGCTGCGCTCCCCTGCTACAGAAACATAACACACGTTCAATAGCAAATTCTGCCCGCGCTGTAGATGATGCGGCGTATCTCACTTAGGTTAGATCACTCAAACGTCATCGACCGCTAACTCAATTATATGTATAGTCGCAGATATCACGGCCTTACATTTTTCTTCAACACGCATTTCTCGTCTCTCTTCTAACAATAAGCTATCGCTTGGGCTGCGCATAAGTTTAAAGAGATTGCTAAAACATAATGCATGCTCCGGAATGACTTTGTCAGTTGCATGCTTTGAAGTCGCCATCAAAATGTGATTGTGAATTTGTGACTCGCAAAAAAAAATAAAACGACAACAATAAAATAAAATAAAATCTTGCGATGCTCTGAGCTGCGCTAACTCGAACTCCAGCGAGTAGCGCTTTTGTTGAACTACAGCAAGACCAATCTCAAAACTAAAACTTTTTCCTAACTTCGTTTCTGTCGTAGTTACTTACTAAAATAACTAAATTAATATTGTTTAGCCACAGCAGTTTCGGTAACGCCCCTGAAGTGGTTCAGGGAACATGCCTCGGTGCTCATATTTCAACAGTCAGGGTTCGTTATCTGTCCAGTGACTTCGAATGACTGTGAGAGGAAGCTGAAAAACACTACTTTTGCTTGCAGAGGGCGGCCCATTTTTATCAGCGAGTTTTCGTTTGACATAATTTTCAGATTGTCATCTGCAGTTCGAGCTCTCATGTGATTTCTCTTTAAATGAAACTTTTTCGAAAATTTCGTGAGTGAACTGATTTAATCGGAAGCAATATGGACAACAGTCTCCAGTGAAAAAACTTCGCTCCCAACAAAGAGTTCTATTCACTGTGAATATAATCCTGCGTCGAAATCGCGATTTCTTACAGCTTGCAACTTGCAGCTTTTCGAAGGCGATTTGGTGATTAGCGCACTATGTTAGCAGGAAAGAACAGTGGATTCAACAACAGCGGTTTGGGAAGTGAACTTGCTCATTCTTCTCGCCACCTTCTTCGCGCTCCTAAAAGTTGTAAGAATGGCACATTAAGTGCTTAAATCTTAGGCCTAGATCAAATTGTTCCTCGTGATATGTCCGGTAAGTAAGCGTTATAGGTAAAGGGGGGGGGGGTGGTGTTCTTTTGGATTTGTCCGAAAGCGATTGTTTCGAATCGTAAGAGGGTTATTAACTTGAGCAATTCATCGTGCATATTTCTCTTTACTCTGGAGAAGAAAGGGTCACTGATAAAACCTAACCCGTGTGGTGATGTTGCAAGAGCCGCTCTTGCATTCATGTTTGACTTTGCGCCTAAGGTATAAAAAAAGGACGGTGTCAGTCAGTCTTTACTGGGATGCGCCATGCAATCTACTCTTACGTGACTCGTGAGGCAACTTGAATGCATAATGGACGTATGCAGTGGCTTGCGGTGGCCGGACGATGAACAAGTCAGCGTTCTATCCTTTGGAGACAGGCCTCGTAACAATTCACCGACAGTATCAGAGGGACTGGCGGTTTGGTTGGCCTGGGTGGAAAGTCTGAACCAAGAACCTGGTGCGGGCAACCGCCAGCGCCTCCTCCGACTGCGTTAGTATGCGCTTTGACCTTAGCTCGGTCAAACCTTCCTCTTCCTCGCTAAAGGTGAAAGTTGACCGTGCCATCTTCTGTCTATTCAAATTGCAGCATATCCACGTCCTCTCAAGGCTAAAGGCAATGATCACCTCAACGAGGAGGAGAGGCGCTTTTAAAGATAAATTGAAATCGAAAAATTCTATTTATTCTAAGAACGTAGAGACGCAGAGAAGGGTGATAGTTCCTGAACTGCTCTGCCCAGCTATTTGCAGTTTTATCCATTGAGATCGAAGACTCACATCAGAACCTTTCTTACAACGGTAATCCCACCAAGGTGGTTCTCTCGTTCTCCGTCTATCCTTTGCAAGAACGCTGTCATAATGAAAGGGTGTAAGCCTTGTATTTTTACAAATCGAATTTGTCCTTATTTTGAAACACAGTTCTCATCTCCAACTAGAGTTGCGGTCGTGACAAAATCACTTCAAAAACGTAGTAAAGTGTTTGTCAACGTTTCAGCAGTCTTCATGCCAGTGCTCTTCACAACCGCAGTTCACGATAGCACAGATGATCCCCCAGAGGAAGACTATGAAGGTAAGATAACATTGATTTGTACGAGCAGAAGCTAAATCTAAGCTGATAGCAGGATGTGTCTAAAGTTATTAGGTTGTAACGAATTAAAGGCACTGGCTCGCGCCATTTTTTGGCGCGTCTTTACGCGTTTGATCAAGAACAAACCGTAACATGTGGCATATCATTTAGAAGCGCAAACTTTGCTCTACCGGTGAGCACCAAATTTTCTATGTAAAAGTGGGAAAACTTTAGAGTTTTATTGACTTTTTTGCAGATGGACAAGAGGGTAATCCGAGGCATTTACTTGTATGAATTCAAGCTGGGCACTACAGCTAAGGAGGCGGACGAGAAGATCAACGCCGCATTCGGTCAAGGATGCTCCACAATTCGGACGGCGTATCGTTGGTATCAGAAGTTCCGGAATGGAGATGAGAGCTTGGAAGAACATGAAGGTCGAGGGAGGCATAGTGATGTTGATGAGGACAAGCTGAGAGATGTGGTAGAGGAGGATCCACACAAAGGTACCAGGGAGATAGCGAAGGTTCTTGGCTTCAGTCACAACACAGCTGCCCGGCATCTGAAGGAAATTGGAAAGACCAAAAAGCTGGAAAGATGGGTGCCTCACGAGCTGTCTGAGGAGCAAAGAAACCGACGATGTGAGATCTCGTCCGCACTGCTTCTACGGAACGAAACGGACCCATTCCTCGATCGCATCGTAACCTGTGACGAGAAATGGATAATGTACGACAACAGGCGACGATCGGCACAGTGGGTGGACAGCGATGAGAGCCCCGAGGTTTTTGCGAAGCCGGAATTGCACCAAAAGAAAGTAATGGTGACAGTATGGTGGTGTTCGCTGGGAATTATTCACCACAGCTTCCTCCCTCCTCTGTGAATCCATCACGGCAGAGAAGTACTGCATTGAAATTGAAGAAATGATGAAAAAGTTGAAGGATATCCAGCCGGCCTTGGTAAACCGAAGGCGAGTTCTCCTTCTGCACGACAATGCTCGCCCCCATGTAGCACGAATGACGTTGCAGAAATTGAATGAGCTGAGCATTGAAACTCTACCACATCCTCCGTTTTCTCCCGACCTCTCCCCAACAGACTACCATTCCTTCAAGCATGTTGGCGACTTCTTGGTAGGGAAAATATTCAAATACCAACAGGATGCCGAAAGTGCCTTCGAAGATTTCGTCAATTCCAGAACTTCTGATTTTTATGCTACTGGGATAAAAAAGCTTGTGTCACGTTGGCAAAGATGTGTAGAATCAGAAGGTTTTTATTTCGATTAATAAACTTGCCTACAAGCCGAGATATTAGCTGTTTAAATTTACAGTGGTTCAGTGCCATTTATTTCGTTACAACCTAATATGAATGCAATGCAGTGGCAAACCTAAATCCCAAGTTTCTTTTCACTGGAGAGAAAACGAGAAAGTTTCCCCTACAGTATCTCAAGGTATTTCAGGCGACATTGTGGAATGCGCGACAAGCCAAACGACAATCACAACCGGTGGTCACCTCCTCATTATCGCTCATATTTTTATCGTCACATTCGCAATTGCAATGTTTGCCTGGGCTGCTAAGGTGTATTGGCGTTAACCAATCTCTAAGTGGGACGCGCCACGCGCCGAACTCTTACAGAACTGGGTTGAGACAGGTCGTATAATGGCCCTTACAAGCTGAAGCGTATGTCTGAACGGGGGTGGAGGGAGTCATATAGAGAGAATCCTCACTCCTCAATTACGTAGTATAAAAATGCGTTTATGCTGTTGCACTATGTTTTGTTGCAATCAAAACTCTTGCGCCAGGCGGGACTCGAACCCGTATTTTCTGCTTTCCGGGCAGCGATGTTTGCCTTACACCACCGGCGCTGTTTGACCGCACGTAACATCCGCGATATCCTCGGGTTCTGTCAACACCCACCCGTGGAACGGGATTGGCCAGCCGCTGATATCAGCATGGAACCGATTAAGCTGAAGACCTTACTAGTAACAATGTTCTAACACATTTGCTTAAGCCTGGAGCGGCTGGTAGAGAGGCTCTATGCTGTTACAGGATGTTCTGTTGCGATCAAAACTCGTGCGGTCAAACAGCGCCAGTGGTATAAGGCAAACATTGCTGCCCGAAAGCAAAAGATGCGGGTTCGAGTCCCGCCTGGCGCAGGAGTTTTGATCGCAACAAAACATCCTGTAACAGCATACAGCCTCCCAACCAGCCGCTCAAGGCTTAAGCAAATGTGTTAAAATGCGTTTATTTTTGCCAAGTCGTTAAACCCAAGAAGTAGGCGGTCCTTGAAGTGACAATGGAATACGACGCATCACGAGTTTGGGGGCCTTGTACGCCCGCGATGTCTCTGCCGGCAAGCGCCTCGGAGCGCAGTGGAAGTGGGGTTGCTTTATGCGAGGAAGCTCGTGGGTTTGGTTTCGGTGCGCTGCTGCATTTTTGCATTTCAAGTGATTGGTAGAGAGGGATTCAGACGTCTATACCATTTTCAGACGTTTTCTGCGCATTTTTCCAGCGGTACGTTGTGGTATTCAACATGGTCATGTATAAATGTTCAACACCAGCGATACATATGTACAAAGAGCCAAGGCTACAGGCTCCTCACAGTCCCCACAGTTTCCCTACATGGACCAATGACCTTGGGAAAAACCATCCTGCTCGGATTTTCAAAGGAGACCACGTTGTGACGTCGAAGGTGATTCAAATGAGAAATAAGAAATTGTCTATTTAATGACAATCATTTAATGCATCATAAACAAACGAAAAATTCAAAAAGTGAAAAAACATGAGATAACAGATAACCTCGGAAAAACTGTGTCAGACAAGTGGTTGCTCAACCAACCCAACCTTATGAGGAACTAAGCGGCTGTAAGACATAGGTTAACGTGTTCAAGCAGCATGCTGCCCATTACACTTAACACTGCGTTCTACGAACAATTGGATTTTGAAGGAGGCGAATGGGCAGCGCTATGAGATCTTCGTTTTCACTCACAAGGGAAGGGTCTGAAGCGTATGTCTGAACGCAGGGAGCGAGTCATATAGGGAGAATCCTCATCCCTCATTTGGTTTGAAAATGTTTTTATTTTTTGCCAAGTCGCTAAGCCCAAGGAGTAGGGGGTCACAATGGGATACGGCGCAGCACGCGTTTGGGGGTCTTGTACGCCCGCGATGCGTCAGCAACCAGTGGCTCGGAGCGTAGGTGGGTAGAGGGTTGACTCGCGCGAGGGAGGTCGGTGATTGGTTTCTCTGCGTTGCTGCACTTTTGTATTTCAACTGATTGGTTGAGATTTTGGGGATTCTGAGGTCTGTACCTTTTTCAAACGTTTTCTGCGCATTTTTCCAGCTGTACGTTGTGGTATTCAACATGGTGATGTATAAATGTTCAACACCAGTGATACACAGGTACAAAGTACATGAAGCAAAACTGGGCAGCTTACGGGTAGCGTATAAAGGCTACAGGCTCCTCATAGTCTGTTTCCATACATAGACCAAAGGCCTCGGGAAAAACCATCCTGCTCGTATTTTCAAAATAGACCAGGATGTGACGTCGGAGGTGGTTCGAGTGAGAAACGCGGTATGCGGATTAACCTAAACGGCATCGATACACTTTTTCCCTCATCTTTGCCTGTCACCTGGAAATCAGAGGTCTGCTCAAGGTTTTCTAAAACCTAACACCAACAATGTCTGAAGATGCTCGAGTGGTGATTCAATTGCTCCCGCTGAAGTGTGGCCCACCATTAGACAAGGAACCTTTAAGGGAAGAAACCAAGCTGGCCGGACGGACGGCTAGCATACTAAGGAGGACTTTGAAGCAAATCAACTTGAAGTTGACGAAGACGTTGTGGTTAAAAATCCGGTCAGTAGTCAACAAGTCGCAAGAAAGATACTCTCCCCAGCGTGCAGCTAGAAAATGCGCAGAAAACTTCTGAAAATTGTATAGACGTCAGAATCCCCAATTCCCAACCATTCAATTGAATTCCAAAAACGCAGCAGTACACAAGAACCAAACCACCGACCTTTCTCGCATGAAGCAATCCCACTTCCACTGCGCTACGAGCCGCTTGCCACCAGAGGCATCGCGGGCGTGCAAGACCCCCAAACTCGTGATGCACCCTTTTCCGCTATGACTTCAAGGACCCCCTACTCCTTGGGTTTAACGACTTGGCAAAAAATAAACACACTTTTATACTGACTAGTGAGGGGTGAGGATTCTCCCTATGTGACTTGCTCCCCCCGTTCAGACATAAGCTTCAGACCCTTCCCTTATTAGAGCAAGGTGGCATGTTAGATTCCTCAGTTGTCAGGGAAGGTAGCACTCAGGCGTCAGCAAAAATGATTGATATTAGTTTAATTTCAAAGTCTTTTTAAGTGCTTTCTAGAAAGACATCAGCTGGCAACATGCTAATCCATCTTGTGCAGCGGTGAAAGAGTGAATCAAAAATAATTGGAGAATGTTTCAATCTTAATACAATGTGCTGTAAGACGCAAATAGGAGTCACCAACTCAGGCATTAAAAGAAATCCACGGCTGGAAATGATGCATAAGTAATTACGGACTGAAGGACTCTATCGCGCTCTTACGCTTCATCCGTAACCTGACTGGTTCTCAGAAATTGTTGAAGTAAGTTCGAAGGCTTGATCACGACGGCTTTACTTTCCTACCCTTGTCCTGTACAACACGTCGCCATGTCGATTCCGTTTTTTTAGGTTTTAAGGCACATGCTACAACGTTGAAGTCAGGAATTGATATATGTCTTTTTCACATCAAACTCGATACTCTTCGCGCCAAATTGGACATTCTTTTAAACAGGTCCAACGCTTTTAAAATCAAGATGGACATATTTTAAATCAGAAAAGCTCTTTTCATATTGAACTAGATACTCTTCAAAAAGTGTAGAATGAATTTTGCTTATAAAAAATTTTGTATGACATCCTTTGAAGTTTTAATTCACCCATCCAATAAATGTATGTTTGAAATTTTAAAAACAATTTCTTGAACAAAAATCCTGGTTTAAAATTTGTTTGAATGAGCACAAAATGCAGCCATGCTCAGTGCTGAAGAAGATATTGCGCCATGTCCTCCTCCAAGAAGTCCTGTTTTTCTCGATTGACGGAAAAAATACTTTCTTTGGAGCTTCAGACATGTGAAGGATGCAACAAAAACAATTGAAAAACAACTGTAAAGAATTTGGAATATTGTAAGGAATTGTAAGGAATGCGCATATCCTCATTTTTATGCTTTCTTCACACTACACCATTTAAATTACCAATACAATAAAAATCGTAGCGAGCAATGTAGTGCATGGCGCGATCTGCTCTTTTAATGCACTAGTTGACTGTAGCCATGTTGCGGTTTATAACGAATTCCAGATTATTTTTCTTAAAAAGCAAAGGTTTTGTAAAGTTAGTAATTCAGTCGAGTAGTTGAACTAAAAAATTCCAAGTAAATTATGTTTGTCAGTATGTTGTGCCACTCGAGGTTTATAGGTGGATCTTTACTTAGCGGCCTGACGTTTCGACTTCCCGTCGTCTTCAGAGGCCTAAAAGTGGAGCATAGGTTTGTGTTTGCGCTCTACTCCACCAAGCGCCTTAGCCACACTAGTATTTTCGACCCCCTCCTAGAACCACTACAGAGAGCCTCAAATGAAGGAGACGAACTCACGCATGAGATCCACCGCTGGGCTGATGTCCGCCCACGTATGTGACCAGAAGAGGCGAATGAGGCACACTGCACAAATGTCGCCGACCGGTCTCCTACAGTTCACAATGAGACACAAACGGCAGGAAGTCACTGGTAAGAGAGAGGTACTTATAAACCTATAAACCACCTATAAACCTCGAGTGGCACAACATACTGACAAACATAACCTACCATGCCGAGGTTTCAAGAAGAGAGAAGCTGGGAACCAATTCCAAGTAAAGTTATACCGAATTTTTCTTAAGCAAAAATTATTCTAACCTCTTTAGAGACTCTCAAGTTTAATGTAGAAGAATGGTGTTTTGATTTAGAAGACGTTCTGTGTGATTCCAGAAACATAAAGCTTGATTAGAATAGGAGTGACAAATTGGACGTAAAGATGCTACATATAACTCGACGGTCCCGCATTTCCGTTGAGGTGATTGCTCATGGTCTACTAGGAGTTATTGTGCACAAGTGCTATTGCTAATACTAGTGGTCTCACAACAGCGAAGAATTCATCTTCATGTATTTAGTTCCTATTCACGTCGTACACCACAGTCCGAAACTGGACATCGAAGAAAGTATGGTTGTGTATGGAACGAAATCAACAAATTGAGAGCACTGAAGTGAGTTCCAATCAAGTGTGTGACTGTTGGCTGTCATACTCCTTAATCCATTTCAGTTTTTCAAGCTGAAAATTCAAAATAGAAAAAAACTTAAAATATTCACCTAAGTATTTGATAAAACCTATCTAAATATATTATTTACTATTTATAATAATATACACGTTCAAGGCACTTCTACGCTATTTATTTATTTATTTATTTATTTATTTATTTATTCAATACAGCGAAGGTGTGCCGAAACACTAATATTAAAAGGATCAATTGCAAATGTAAAAATTAACGCAGTTTGGCTAGAAAATCAAATAAACACAAAAAAATGCAAACTCAAAGATCACACAAATATTAATACACTAAGTATATTAGCACACCACAAACACATCGTAAGCTCATTGCTGATACTAAGTACCCACTAAAGTACCGAAGAGTTGTTTCTTTTAAGTTATAATGCCTAGAACTAGCCCGGTGGCTAATTGCACGTAAGTGGGGTCAGTAATTTCACATTTCGATCCAAACATGTACAATCACGTCCACAACACACAAGCCCACACAAGCTAAGGCCGGGGGCATACCTCCATCGCCGCGATGCCATCGCGGCGCTCAGTTCATGGCCATTCCGCCGCACGCGGCCTAATAGTCAAAGAAAACTTCGCCGCGGCCGCCGCAACAGTGGCGGTCGGCGTGCGCGATGCCTTCCCGCGCCCATCGCGGGCATGGCATACATTTTCGCGCCGCGCCCGGTATTTAGCGCTGGTCCTGGACGGATCGCCGTCGCGCTCCCTTGCAGAGCGATGGGCGATGCGTCGAGCACAGAGAAATTCAAATTCTTTCGCGTCGCTCTGCAAAACTCATCGCCGCGATGGAATCGCGGCGACGGGAAGTATGCACGGGGCCTTAGGCCCTGTTTAGTGTGCGCGCAGCGCGCGACGCAATGCATGCGTAGTGGCCAAATTGATCGAGCGACGCGATTGATCAATTCGGCCACTACACATGCCATCGCGTCGCACGTCCCGCGCACACTGAATAAGGCCTAAAACGAACTCGAGGCTAATCCAGGACAGGCGAAGGGCTGCGGTAAGAAGGGTTAAACATTAGAAACGAGAAGGACAATGAACCATGATTCATCGTCGCCTGGAACAATGCTAGATCCTCAACTCTAAGTAATCGAAGAGGGTCCAAATCCTTAAGTTTCCTCTTGAACATTTTACTCGATTCCACTACCATGCAGTCAGGATCCAGACATTGGAACCATCTTGTATCCAAAGGGTATTGATTAAAGCCATCGTTTGTCCTTGAACCTCCATCTTTTAACCTCTATTCTTTGTAGACTCCTCCAATTGGTGTGGCGCATTGGTTGGCTATGTGATCGTGTTACTACTGTGACTATTTTTTCTCTACACGAAAGTCAGCATAAAGCGTGTACAAGGCGAACGGCGTCAAGGATTCTATTCTCTTCATTGCAGGGAAAGGACGAAGATCCGATTCATCAGTGCGAGAGCAAGGTGTCGTCGAGACATATAAAGAAGGCGTCCGTAAGTGCTCCCAACAGCTTCAGTATATTCCTCCTCAACACTTCTGTACAATACGCTTATCAGTCGTCTATAACACACTTGTTTAGGTAGCCACTTTTACCATGGAATGTGTGTGCATGGCGTATCCCGGCCATGAGCGCGGATATTGAATGACGTCAAAGAGTAACACTTGAAAGGAGAAAGATGTCGTCAAATTAAATCTTTATCATCTTGTTTTGATTTGCGTATTGCGTAAAGTAGAGCATCGGTTGCAGTTTGTTCGTGTAACCCCTCGACAATTCGGGATAGTGGTGAATGAAAGGAGAAGCTGATAACGTTTTATTTATTTATTTAATTATCGGCGAACATGAACAATGATACACATGCGGCCAACAATGGAAGATATATATAGATAGGAATTGGCTCTCAGCAAAAACGTTACTGAAAAGGAGATTGAGAAGAAGAGAGCAAAGAAGAAAAAAGGGCAAACCAACAAAGGAATAGCAAATGTTTGCATAAGATTCAATACTACAAACAAGCACGGAAATCAACAAGTCTAAAACGCAGTTAACTAATAGGAATTCTCTTGGAGATACCGCTCGACTAGTGTTCTGAATTGCCCTAATCTGCTATTTAAAGTGACCTTGGAGAACTTCAAGAAATCGCTGCCAGCAAGACTAGCGAAAAAACCGCTCTTGTGTCACATTTTGGTTTAGAAACCGTTGCCGTCCACTTTCCCTCCCTAGTGTTAGATAGATAGGCAGAGTAAAATTCCCGGAGCGAAAGGTTAATCATACCCTTCACCATCTTGTAAACCATGATTAAGTCGTTTCTTTTTTTGTGAAATGCAAGCATACACAGACTAAGGATTTTATTCCGAACGGAAGGTGAAGGGATGGTGATGCAATCAAAACCATGAAGGCTTTACAAAGTTTTCTTGTGAAGAGCATTATTTTATTTGTTCTGAACGGACTCTAGTCTGGCGATTTCTTGTTTGCACTTAGGACTGAATACAGTCGTGCCATTCTTGTGCCAAATGCAAATCTTAAGTCACATACAGTAGTTGGACTACCGAGTTGCATCCCATTGAGGTAATAACTATTATACATTGTGGGTATCACACTTCGCTACTTTTTCAAGAGCCACATGCAGCACGTCTCACTCATTCACGGCCAATTTAGTGTTTTTCGGTGGTAGGAATTGTGTTCGCTTCCGTTGAAGATATCGCACTCTGGGGTGTCTTACCATTTGTGTTCTATTCTTTACGCTTTGCCTAAGTTTCATCTTCATTTTTTACCATTTTGTTTTTCTCATTCTTGCCTAATTTTCTGCCTGCCATTAGGTAGCTGCAATTACATGCTCTGTCTTAACTTTCTTCCTGTGTGACGTTTCTGACATGGCACATACATCTATGTGATGTAATCAATAAACAAATAAATAAATAACTCTTTCTGTTGATATGCTGCGAACGGTGAAACAGTTGGGATTTATGTCCTGATAGAGGAAGGTTTCATTTCGCGGACCGTCCTACAATTGTGTTTATTACCGATTGAAGAGCAGCATGATCTTCCTCGCCGGAAACCTTGTTATAAATTTTTATATCATCTGCAAACATAGTGCAGACAACGCCACAGCAACTAGTCAAAGAGAGAATTTCAGCAGTACAGATGGTGAAGAGAACCGGCGACAAAACGCCTTCCTAAGGAGCATATTCTAACCTTTATGAAGACCTTTATTTTAACCTTTTTGAAGACTCTCTAATTTAATGTGGTAGAAGCTCGTTTAGATTCTTGAAGATGTTTAGCTTGATTTCCTTACGTATGGTTTGTTTAGAAAGTGTCCAATTTGAAAATTGTATATATATATATACACACCTAAACAAGTATTTGATTCTTTCGGCCTCGTTCGTCCGGCTCTCGAACAGCGGATCAGCGCACGTGCCAGAAGAAAACGTGTTCTTCAGTACCCAAACGATCTGTCTAACACATGTATCAGTAGGATCCATAGGGTGATTGTTGAGTGGAAATGCTGAAGTACACTGTCACTGATACAGATGAAGTCACATTTATTGGAAGCTATTAGCATTTGTCAAATCTCGGGCGAGCTGGTCGCCAATAGTCATCCCAGCAAGTCACTTTGTGCCAACCAAATCTTTCTTCTAAAGCATAGTACCTCAATATAATTATAATATTTGGAATCATTGTACAGAAAGACGGCACGAAGCATTACTCACGCAGACGTTCACAGAAATTAAAAAAAATGAAAATAGTAATAAATAGAAAAACAATAAACAGAAATAAAAACGTGTACTATTTAAAAGGTTCTAACATTGCTGTTAATGAAACTTTTGAAGAGGTTTAAGACTCGTATGAAAGCAAAGGGTATTTTTGCGACGTGTAAATTGTCAAGATTGCGCCATGCTCCCTCCTGGAAACTTGCATTTCAGAATCGATTGATTGTGCATGAGCAGAATGCTTGCGACAGTTTTGTTACTACTCCACCAGTTTATCCTATACTGTACTTCTTTTAACGTTTCCCGTCGTCCAGCAGCTGTAATGATGCCGACTAAACTCTTCATTCAGCTTTTTTTGCTCCATAAGCCCACAGAATCCGTCTAGGAATATGGGGCTTCTGCTCACATTTAAATTCGGCAGTCATTAAACTCGCATGTCTGGTGTCCTTCACATGATTTTCAAGATCTAAACATTTTAAGAAACACAACACAGGTTTATCTGGCCAAGTAGTAACAAGACTGTAACAAACATTCAGCCAATGCACAATAAATCGAGTCTGAAATGCAAGGTTTTAGGCGAGGGCATGGAGCAATCTTGACCGTTTGCATGTCATAGAGTCTTTATTACTCGGTGCTCTCATATGAATCTCAATCATCTTCGAAAGCTTCACTAGTAGCAATGTTAGTACCTTTCAAACAGCAACCGCATTTTAGCATACCCTGCATTTTGAAGCTAGATGTTGTGTTTTTTTTTAATTTTAAACTTCAAAGAATGCACTAGTTAACCGATACGGACGCTTTTTGGGTAAACTTGTATCAGGTATTAAAAAACTATCAATCGAGGGTAAACTGTAAGAATTCAGGTGAGTGCATGGCTCAATCCTTATCGTTCATGCGTCTGAATATTTCTATTTTCCTAAGCTTTCGTATGAGTCTTTAACTTCTTCAGCACCTTTATTGTCAGCAAAGTTATCAACTTTCAAACAGTGTAAACTTTTTTGAGGCACCCTGTAGATCACGCTGTTAACCAAAATCTTATTCTGTATGAATTACAAGGCATTCAGCACTTTGACGAGGAGACATAGGGCGGTTCTAATTTGTATCTCTTTTGTCCTGACTGTCCATATGTCCGATCAGAATAAATGGCTTCGGAAGGACATTTATGCCCTTCATTGATATGGTTATTAGTTGCGTTTTCCTTGAGCCACTGTGGAGACTAGGTACACTCGTACACATCCATAAGGAAAACACGACGCTCGGAGTAGTGACCTTTTTGTGGTGCGCCACGAATTCCAATTCTGTGAGATTTAGTTTAGGAAGCTCAAGTGGTAGATTCGCTGACCTTCAGACAGCGCTTCCTCTTTTCCAGATTGTCTGGTACAAGTCGCCAAGCGACGGAAGGCTTGGGTGACCTAATGATCTCAAAATAGACTGGAATGATTTAAAATAGTTTCGAAGTGTTTGCGGTAGACCAATCCTTTTCCCAAAGATGTTTAGAACGTTTAGAATAAAGGGTGTTTATGACGAAACCAACAGGTTCGGATTGATTGACAAGAGCTTTACACATAGTTTCAACTTATGGTATCAAGTTGTCTGCAATTTTCTTAAAGGTGGAAAAATTGAAATTTTAGCTACACCAGCTAGCATTAGAAGGTCCCTCTCCGTTGCTCAGTGTTGCGGTGAAGTAGGACTTCATCTCAGAAAGCGCAGTTTCCCGGAATGCCGTTTGAAACGTACAACGCTGCAACTAAGCCACTTGGCGGTTCCCTGAAGGGCAACCTCGTTTCCCTCGAGTGCCGCTCATCCAATTTTTCGCACGTCGTTAGTTGGCGTTCGCATTTAACTTTCTACAGCCGCTCTGGAATTGATTCTCTACAGTAAACTCTGGGTTTCTTCCAGTTTTCTGGAATTTTCCTGCTTCCATTTCTCGATCATCTTTAGATCCAGAGTAATTCACTATCCGCAATACTTACAAAATTCTTCTAAATTTCTAAAGTTTTGCCAAGCAATTTCATTCCCTCCAAGTTTTCTCGAAATATGGAAAGGTGAAAGCGAAGAGATAACAGTGTCAAATGCGAAACCTATTACGCAATTTTTTGTCTGTCTAGACTCGTTTAGCGCTGCTGTGTTTGACAGGAGTACACACGGGTAGCTAGTCAGGCTTTGTCGGCAAGGAACTCAGGGCAGCCAGCCAGACTGCCCGAAGGGCCGGGGCAAGACTTTTCAGCAAAATGTGATCGCCTTACCATGTTGTCCAGTCTGCCAACTATCTTTTGCCGGACTGACAGAGATACAATCCGCGCATGCTCGAACGCACACTGAGCATGTACATGCCTCTCCCACACACAAGCAACGAGTCGACCCGACATAGCAGGAGCAAGGAGTCTATCCCCCGCATCTCACCTGCGTCTCCGGGCAGTACACGGTTGCATTTGGTTCGCGATTCATTCCCCTATCCACCACCGGGAACTCGCCACATGGCAAAACTTACAAACCAGTACTCATCAACACCCTGATGCGTTTCTTCACACGCTGTCTTTCGGAGTGCAAGGTTCCATCTCAGTGGAAGACCTGCAGGACCGTATAAGAAGGGAGACGTGCACGACATTGACAACTATCGCCCGATCTGCCGTCCAACACATGTATCAATGGGGTAGCACTGAAAGAAAATGCCGAAGTACACTGTCGTTGATGCAGATGAAGTCACATTTATTGGAAGCTATTAGCATCTGTAATATCTCGGGCGAACTGGTTTCCAATACGCATCTTCACAGGTCCATTCGTGCCAACCAAGTCCTCCTACTAAAGCATAATACCTCAAAATAACTATAATGTTCGGAATCACTGTATAGAAAGACGGCGTTACTCACACAGACGTTCACAGAAGACAGAAATTGTGGTCCCGGATTCAACCCATTGGTATTTGTTGCCTTTGATGAGGAACTTGGACGACTCACCGCTGCGCAGGTGCGGACCATATCCTTTATCTTTGCGAAGTTTTTCGGCATCACACTGCTCTGAAGATGGTAAGCACATTTTGACTACATCCACATCTATCCACTTTGCTTATAACGGAGGTGAATGACTCCATCGTATATTTTGGAAAGTGTTTTTAATGCTTCGCTTTAGAAAAGGCGACTGCAAAATAATAAAAGTCACAGCAAAATAGCTAGTTTTCATGAATGAATTGTTTTCAGCCTTGCAATTCTATTTACAGGCGTAGTCCTACTATATATAATTCAGTTCATTCTCGTTTCACGTCGTTCGTCACAACGAGAGAGAACCATGCAGAAGGACGCGTTGGGCACAGAAGCGTCTGGCTACCGGCTGCTTCCTTGAGTACAATCCTTGACGGTTGTTAGCGAATTTGTAGCCTTGGTAACCGGTCACCGAAATTCGTGATATATTAAGCGAGCAACGTGCTGGCTGTTGAGGAGAATCAGGCATCGAGCGAAGGGATCCAGAAGACGCATCACGGACGTCGTGCAACATGCGTCGAGATTCAGAAGCCGTGCCCCAGAAGCTTTCTGAAGCGTGCGACCGGATCCAGAAAAGGTAACGCAGATGACGTCAAACTGTGTTGGAATCCAGAATACGTGACGCAGGCTTCGTGTTACAGGCGTGCGCGTATTTATCTGTCGCTCAATTTGTCTGTGAAGGGGAGCGTGGGGGCTATGGGGAGTAGAGAGAATTACTACAGACATCAGTCGAGTATTATTGCCAACGGACAGTGAGCGGTAAGAACAGCATCGATTGGTTTTTTTATATTTCTGAAGGTTAGCCACTTCGGATTGGAACTCTCACGGTCCTAAGAGAGGACACATCTGTGAGTAAGTCTGTCGGTCCACCTGTTTCTCAGCACGTGAAGAACGGGCACTGCAAGTTAATATAAACCGAATGTGGTGAAAAACTGAATGTGGTGAAGAATGAAAAGGCTTCATGGGAACTATTCTGAAGAGCCCACCCTACCATATCCCACTATCCTAATCCATACAGTATGTAAGGAAAGTTTTTTACTGTTATGAAGGCAACAAAACTCAAAGAAGAGAATAGGACTTCCAAGGCGTTCAGTCCACGGGACTTGCGGAGAAGTACTCTAACAGGCATTTGGCGTTCGCTACGCAGCGGCTTTTCTTGCAGCAGGTTATTATGTCACAGAGGAAGAAAGGGCAGTACAATACCGCTCACGTCGCACAGTCAAAACTTTGGCGACGGTTTCCGACGGAAAATGACCATCGCAAATCGTCGCACGCCAATAACTCCTTCAGTTTTTGGCTTTTTGAAAGAGGGTTGGCACCATTCGATTCATCTCTTCTAGTTCTACACAAACATCTATACAACTTTACCTGATGACATGAGGATTCTTTACGATAACGTGCTCACAGCTACCCAGCTGCCTAGACTGCCTTAGCCCCAACTGCTATTTTAGAGCGGCGGACGGGAGCTGTAAAGTTTCTTCGGCCCTTACTCGCCCATGTTCGCGTTTTCCAGACTTGCTATGCTAACATTCTGTTCAGCTGGAAGAGCTCTATCGAACGGTATCAATTTTGATCAAGTTCAGAAAAATCGATTTTTAACAATAGGTTACTTTCCGTTTGAGGGTGGTCGAGTCAGGATCACCCATCACCCTCAGTTATCGGTATGGATGGTTTCCTGCTGTCCAAATGGACTTCAGCATCGTGTTCGCTACCCCGAATAAACCCCGTCCCTATACGAAGTTTGAGCAAAATCGGGGATCTTGACCCGACCACCTTCAGTTATCCTGAGGGAAATTTAAAAGCTTCCTTTAATCGGGGGAATCAACAAATACGGACGTCGGATGTATAACGAGCGCCATAAACATCCCCTAGATCATTTTTGGCGACAAAATTTAGCCTATTCCGAAATTATCAATTTTCGATGATGTCATCGTCCTTCTGATGCGTTTTAAAGCGCCCTCTTCTTCGATGCGAAATTGTCAAAAAAATCGATTTTTTGAAATTGGCCAAAATTGACACCGGTCGATGGAGCTCTTTGAGCTGAACGGAACGATTGCATTGCGAGTGGTAAAAACGCAAACATGGGTGAGTAAGGACCGAAGAAACTTTACCGCTGCCGTCCACCGCTATAAAGTAGCAGATGGGCCTAAGGCAGTTTTGGCAGCTGGGTAGCTGTGAGCACGTCATCGTAAAGTGCCTTTAGTGATCTGCTCGCTCACGCGTTTTAAGAACGTTAGCTCTCCGCGTCTTCCCGCAGTGGTGCACCGAAATCGAAGAAAAAAATGCGTCACACAAGCCACACCTGCATTTTCGCAGCGCTGTAGCTTAGTCCATTTGAGCTACACCGTTTTGCTTTAAAGCATAACGGTGTAGCGTAGCAAAGCAAACTTGTGCTGCCTAGAAAGACCTCGAGTTGCAGCCGAAATGATTCGAACTTGATAGAGTTATTGCGCTGCGAACTCGCCCGCGCATGCATTTGCGAGCGGCTGCCCACTCGATTGATAGGTCCGATTCTACATACATGCATTGTTCACGGTGCACTCCAAAGCCTCGCCAAAAAAAGTATAGCAATTCCTAAGAAGGGCAGCTAGACGTTTATGATAAAATTCTCCAAATGGTTCGAAACAGTTTGAAGACGTCGCATTTCCTAGTATGAGAACATAGAAGCGCAGCGGACATGCATTGCCCACTCGATTGGTAGGTTCGATTCTGTATGCATTATGCACGGCGCACTCTCGGAGCATTCTTGGCATGACAGCGCACTGGCAACGTAGGCCGTGCTTGAGATACTCTAAAAGCGCGCATGTCCTGGGAAATAAGCTGCTCTAATCGCAAAAGCCTACTCCTGTCAATTTTTGGGTCACCCGCGGCGAAAATATGGGTGATCTGGTAAGGCTGTATACAAGGTTGTGTAGAACTCGAAGAGGGGAATCGAGCAGTGCCAACCTTTTTTCAAAAAACCTGAAACTGAAGGAATTATGAGCATGCAACGGTTTATGACAGTATTTTTCCGTCGCAATCCGAAGTTTTTACTGTGCGACGTGAGCGGTATTGTAGCAATAGAAACTGTAGCTAGGTGGGTCACCACGCTACTAGATCATCCTTCGGCAAGGCTAGCAGTAGCAGCACTTCATATGTTGAAGTAACTCACCTAACGTTCTACGTGCTTGCATCAACACGCAGCACTCTCAAGAAATAAAAGCAGCTTACGTTGGCACCATCCAGGAAGCGTCGGTTCCCATCCCCAAGACAGCTTCGTCTTCCATTCACCGTATCTGCAGACACCATATGTGTCCCTAAAAACGTCGAAAACGAGACATTTTCGGAGAACCTGCCTTTCCATTCTCATCAAAACTGAAAGCTTACCCTCCAATAGGGTAGTGTTCTGGGCAGCTAAACGTCACATTTGTTTCATGTCGATATTTCTTCGTGGTGTTTTCGGGTGGCCAGTTGTACGTAAGCGTGATGTTAGGACGGTCCATATATGTTTTTACCTCCAGTGGATCGCAATTGGTCGAAGCTAAACACGTGCATTTCCTTTCTTTGTACGTGAATGGAAAGGGCGTGGTGCTGAGCAAATTTTCGTGGCTCGCATTTTGGAAAAAGCTGATGTTTCATATAAAATGTAGAAAAACAGTTTTCAAAAAATATAGTATAGTATAGCTAGCTTATTTCCTTCAGAGGAACCTTGCGTTTTGTTTTCTTATAAATGATCATTCTGAACACAAGCATCCGTGGCTGAAGTAATTCCCTCTCGTGGTATATATGTATCGCACGTAGTCAATAAATAACTTCATTTTTTCTTTTTTGTTATTATTGAGAGCAACAAGTGCACTGAATCTAAAGTGTGGTGTCTAAATAAATAAATAAAAATATATGCATATGTTTGCATGTTGCTCTAATATGATGTAGGTAAGCGATATCTTGCGAGATATTAATGACCTTTATATTTTACCAGTTTCTCATAGAACTATTATATGTATGTACATAAATAAATCAAAAAGTTACAATATCTCCAAAATGTTGCACTTACATGCGACGTCAGCAATCGCGACGGCGACCAGAATGAAAGATGATGATGCATCAAATTCTGAACTAACCAGTGTGAGGTTCTGTTTGTAATCTGGATAATAGTTGGTGTGCCAAGACAAAAGAACTATATCTCTGCCTTAGTAGAACACTCGTGAACCTGTTTTCTCAATTTATTCTAGGCGGTCGCAGGTATCTGAAGTTTCTTTTGAGATGGCAGCATAAGGGACAACTTGTTCGATCCTATTTGCAGTGCTTTCTTTAAAAGTGAAATACAACAGTGGATGTCGCGATACCCGGGATAAGCCCGCGGTCAGTGTCTTTTGAGCGCAGCCGAAGCACTATGAGTTTTTCGACCGTTTGAAGAGTTAAGATTTTCAGGAACTCTGTAACGCGAATTGGAGTTGTTATTAAAAGGACTACGCTAAGCAATCTCCTAGCTTCTAGCTAAAACTGGTAAGAACATTTGGAGTCTTGTCATTTATTATTTTCTAGGTTAGTTGCACTTCAAATTAATAAAAGCGGTCGGGCGTTCTATTACAGGAGGAGAAAGTGCGATAATGATCATTCATTGAGAGAACGATGACAGAAGGATCCCAAACCGCCTTTTATGCGTGCCATCTGAGCAGTGCAAATAGGCGCCAACAGCTTGTGTGCCTGTCCTTTACTATTAGCTTATTTCTTTTCATATTAATACAGCAACTCCACTGCTTCACGGTATTCCTCGGTGGCTTACTACGCAAACACTACACTATGGGAAGGCAAACACTGCTCTATGGAAATGTCTCACACTATTGAGCACTAGCTAGATGCGTTGGGCTTAACAGGCTGTGGAAGCATGAGAGTCCTGGGAAGTAACTTGTTCAAATCAGGAAAAGCCTGCTCCATTCACTTTTGGGCTACTCACGATGCAATTTTTAACGGTGGCCTTAAATCCACCGTCAGGTCTTTCAAAAATTAGGGTTTTTTCTTAAACTCCTACATATCCATCCTTCCGCACTAGGCACCTCATACTCACCCCTTTTTTGCTCGTCTTTAGGAGTTTTGTTGTCAGTGTTTACAATACTGATATGTGGACGATGCTTGCTTGCATGGAAAATCTGCCTAGATTGCTTGAGAATGTTCTTCGGCTTCTTTTTTATATGGCGCGTCTTATGACGTATTCAATAAATTAATTAATTAATTAATTGACACGACCTATCTATATGTGTATGTTTGAGTAGATATCGAGAAGATGAACTGAACGTTATTCACTTTTTCTGGAAATATCCAAAACTAACTAGTAGTATACTGCATTAGCTGCAACACTTGTAATAAACAATACGTGAGAGTTACCTCTCGAAGCCTTAAAGATAAGATGAGAGAACACATGTACTATATTATTAATAAAAAGAAACTCCACTGTACCAACATTTTCCCGAATGCCAGTCCTCCCCAAATTTTCAGTGTAAGACTCATTGGAAGAAAATACAAATAAAAACAAATTGATCAGCAAAGAAGTGTTCTGGACCAAACTCCTTAATAGTGCTTATCCATTTGGATCAAACAATAACAAAAAAAAGGTTATGGTAATACATCTATTATTAGTAAACTGCTTAACTATAAGACTAATCTTCCTTTTTATTCACTCCAAATTATAAAAGAAAGAAAAATAGAGCAAACCAAAGGAGAAACAAAAACGCATCTCAAAACAATATAGGCAATTTTCTACACTATGCAAACAAGAGAATGTGAAAGCAATATATATATATATATATATATATATATATATATATATATATATATATATATATATATATATATATATATATATATATATATATATATATATATATATATATATATATATATATATATATATATATAATCACCTGTATCACCTGTATCACCTGTCGTCCCGTTGATCATCGACTTGCTCGAGCGGGCGCCAGCAGCGTCTCCATTCGTCCCTGTCGCGTGCCAGAGTGGTCCAATGGATCCTCCTCGCTCGAGGGACACGAAGAGCGTCATATCGGTCGTTCAGGGCTTTCACGAAGAAGTCCGACCAACGCGTTGGTGGGCGTCCTGGTGTTCCTTTGACATCCCGCGGAATCCAGTCTGTGACGGCTCTCGTCCAGCGGGTGTCTGCGAATCGCATTAGGTGGCCGGCCCACCTAATTTTCGACGACTTGGCCCATGCGACAGCGTCTCTGATCTTCGAACGTCGGCGAAGCTCGGAACTCCGGAGGCCTTCTCTCACTTGCGTGAGTCGTGTCACTCCGAGCATCGTCCTCTCGATTCCACGCTGCGCGACGCTGATCGCGTTTTCATCCTGCTTTCGTATAGCCCAGGTCTCTGAGGCGTATGTTAGGGCAGGAAGAACAGTGGAGTCGAATAGGTGGGCACGGAGTCGGACGTTCTTCGTTTTTCTTCACGACTTCTTCGACGCTCTTGAAAGCTCCCCAAGCCGCTCGTTTCCTCCTGCTCAGCTCTGGTGCTAGGTCGTTGGCCATGTTGACTTCGCGACCCAGATACACATAGCTGGAGCATTCGGAGATGTTCGTTCCGTTGAGCGAGAATGGGGCATCAGAAACCCATCCGTTCTTCATGAACATCGTCTTCGTAAGATTCAGCTGCAGTCCAATGCTTCCACATACACGATCGAAGTCGGCCAGCATTCGCTCCGCCTGAGTGATGCTCGGTGTTATGAGCACGATGTCGTCAGCGAAGCGAAGATGGTGCAGTTGCCGGCCGTCGACCTTCACTCCCATGTCATCCCATTCTAGTTCGCGCATGACGTTTTCGAGGGTGGCGCTGAAGAGCTTCGGAGATATGGTATCCCCTTGTCGAACCCCTCTCTTCACGTCAATGACGACGTCGTTGTAGAATGGTGAGATCTTGGTCGTGAATCCACTGTACAGCTCTCGAAGGACTCTGATGTACTGAGTAGGAACGCCCTGGGTGAGCAGGGCTTCCATGACCGCTTCAGTCTCGACGGAGTCGAATGCCTTCTTCAGGTCAATGAACGTAAGGCAAAGCGGCAGCTTGTACTCTCGCGACACTTCGATGAGCTTCGTAATGGTGTGTATGTGGTCGATCGTGCTGAATCCTCTCCGAAATCCTGCTTGTTCGCATGGCTGTCCTTCGTCCAGCGTTCTACTAATCCTATTCAGGATGACTCGAGTGAACAGCTTGTAGACTACGGACAGCAGGCAGATCGGGCGATAGTTGCCAATGTCGTGCACGTCTCCCTTTTTGTACAGCAAGACGGTCTTGCTGGTCTTCCACTGAGATGGAACCTTGCATTCGGACAGGTAGCGTGTGAAGAGCCGCGCCAAGGTGTTGATGAGCGCTGGCGGGAGGTTCTTCAGGTGTTCAGCTCTGATCCTGTCAGGACCGGGTGCTGTACGTTTCTTCACCGACGAGATGGCGTTGTCGGATCTCTGAAGGGAGAACAGAGGGGATGACGTATCCATCCTGCGGAAGATGGCGTAGGGGCAGGTGGACGTGGCTATCGAAGAGATCGGAGTAGAAGTCGTGGATGATCGTCTCCATGGTCCTTCTAGAAGAGGTGACGGTTCCGTCAGGACGTCGGAGAGCGGTCATCTTGGTCTTGAAGCTGGAGAAGTTCCGGCGGGCATTGCGGATGCTCAGCCCTGCCTCTGCTGCTTCAGCCAACACTTCCGCCCTTCTCTCCTTCAGATCTTCCTTTATCGCCGCTCTGCATAGCTTTGCAAGCTCGGACGTCAGTTGATAGTTGCCTGACGCTCGTGCTGCTCCACGTTGGCGTATCAGCTCGAGAGTTTCCGGAGACAGGCGTCTCTTGGTGGTCTTCATGCTCTCGGCTCCCTTAGCACTATCGTGGAGATGGTGCACGAAGCGATCGTATTCCTCGTCGACGTTGTCCATGACGGCATCTTCCCAAAGGCCGACAAGAGAGGTGTAGAGAACCCAGTTGATGGTCGTTCTGGGACTCCTCTTCTTGAACTTCGCGGCCTTCTCTCTTTGACGCGAAAAGCGGAACCTCGCGCGAAGGAGGCGGTGGTCCGATCCCGTGTAGAACTTGGGGACAACGGAGACATCGGTCAGGCAATACTTGCGATTGAAGATGATGTGGTCGATCTCGTTGTGGAACTGGCCACCGGGGATTCCCAGGTCCATCGTAGGGAGGGAGGCTTCTGGAACTGCGAGTTTCCATGGATGGTCTTGGTCGACATGATAAACTCAGACAGCCTTTCACCTTGCTCGTTCCACTCCAAACCGTGAGTTCCGATGTGAAGTTCTTCCAGCGACCTTCGTGGCCCGATCTTGGCATTGAAGTCGCGACGTTCACCTTGTAGAAGGTGTGATCTTCCTTATAGAACTTCTCCAGCTCCACGTAGAAGGCCTCGACGTCTTCGTCGTCGTAGTCGGATGTTGGGGCATACGCGACGAACACAGTCAAGGCTGGCACGGAGCCACATCGCTTCAGTCGCAGACGTCCGATTCGGCTTGTCAGAGACTCGTACGAATCGATGTTCATGGCCAAGTGCGTGTTGACGAGGACACCAACGCCGCCTACTCCCCTGCTGTCGCATGTTCCGAGGAACAGTTCTTCTCCGGAGTCGTAGGCGGCGTGTAGGGGGTGGTGTCTCCTCGTCTCGGTCAGTCCGATGACGTCGTACTTGATCTTCCTGGCTTGCATCATCAGGTCCTCGACGGATGCTTCCGACGCAAGCGTGCGGGCGTTGTAAGTACAGATCGTCATCCTAGTCCTTCTCAGTTTGCGCAGCCTGGTTAGGCCCTGAGATTTTAGCAGCCTCTCCGTACTCGTCCTTCCCATCGCTGCAGAAATGGGGGCTCTTTCGGGGTCAGGGAATGAGGCCCTTTAGTGCTGCTGTGTTTTGACTGGAATACAACACGGGTAGCTAGTCAGGCTCTGTCGTGCGGGCGGGGGTACTCCGGGCAGCCAGCCAGACTGCCCGAAGGGACGGGGCGAGACTTAAGGCGGCCTCGAATCGCCTTACATGTACTCCCAGTCTACCGAGTGCAAGCTTTTGGCCGAGCCGACACAGTTACAATCCGCACAGTCACGGACACATCCACGCACACTGTGCACGAACATGCCGCTCCCACGCACAAGGAACGCATCGACCCGACACAGCAGGAGCAAGGAGTCCATCCCCTGCATCCCACCTGCGTCTCTGGGCAGTACACGGTCGCATTTGGTTCGCGTTTAATTCCCCTATCCACCACCCGGGACGCGCCACGTGGCCCTGCGACAAGCGGCCCGAGATCCCTCTTAACAAGAGAGCCCGAAGGCTCTCTATCGAGGGAAATCCGTGGATATATATATAATAGAATAGAAAATTAAACAAACAAACTTTAAACACACTCGTCGGTCTTAGCTCAACGTCAGATTTTCTTAGAAATGTTGCCACAAAAAGGAAACTTATGGTATTATGTATGCTGGCACATATCAAATACGGTAGAAAAGAAAACACAAAGCTGTTTTTGGATATGGCTGGGAGTTATCACAAGTTTAATATAATTAGGTAGATTTAAAAGAGTAAATTAAAGCCAAAGACAAGGATAAGACATTAATTGATGCCACCGTATTAATATTCTTAAGAAAACAAAATGTCTTTCATTGTAGCATGATATGAGTTATCCATTCAGGTAGCGAATACTGTACTACAGGGGAGCTATATTTTTGTTAAAACGAGAGCAAGTGTCAGCTGATCGACGTTCTGTAAGTTTCTAATTCATCATAACTGCATAATTTTTAATATAAGTTAACTAAATTATATTTAAACATATATAAACTATATATACGTCAAAAACAAGAAAAATACAAATATCAACATACAATATAAAATTTATGTTTTTAAACATTTTACAATTAATAACATTAAAGTTGTCAGCGTTTTAATCGTTATATTATACAT